>CM060947.1:16786527-17126527 GCA_030765055.1 Mantis religiosa | reverse complement strand
TTTCAGGTGTATCCACACCTAGTGCTGGTCGTGTACCCGTTGGCACTGATAGCCCAGACTGTCTCGGTGTACCTGACGCTAACAGTCACCCTGGAGAGGTTCGTGGCGGTATGTCATCCCCTGCAAGCCCGCTCCCTATGCACGTATGGCCGTGCTAGACTGTACGTCCTCCTTATCATCATATTCTCCACGTTGTACAACCTGCCACGGTTCTGGGAGGTTCAGCTCGTGGAACTCCACTACATCAACCCCTACAATACGACCTTGTACGAAGTCAGCATGACCTCCCTCCGCACCGACCCCAACTATATCAAGTTCTATATCCACTGGCTGTACCTCATCTTCATCTACTTCCTTCCCTTCAGCAGTCTCGCCGTGCTCAACCTGGCCATCTACCGACAGGTGAGTTCAATTAGACAACTTATAGACCGGTGTCTGTATCTAGTCAGAATCTTTCTGAAGGACCATTTGCTAAATTTACATTTATAACTTTCATAGCAGAAAAATTGGTTTAAGAATACGTTTGAGGCCGAATTTGTTCACGAACTCCTGAAGAAGATCTTCTATTCTACGTGATTAGCCTAAAGTAATGCATTTCCAAAATTCAGTCAAATTAGAAATGAATGGTTCTTAATCATTTTTAAAATTAGGACAAATTCCTGAATGGTTTTTGGATTTCTATCATTTCAATTTGTTAAGAATGCAAAGATTTACGTATCTCATATTGTGAATTGCAAAATGGATGTACTATAAATAAACCTGTCACTCTCTTTAAAATTCTAAAGAGAGTTTGTAATGCTAAATACTTCAATCGGATCTTAAATTATTG
The DNA here is from genome assembly GCA_030765055.1 of Mantis religiosa. Classification (NCBI taxonomy): domain Eukaryota; kingdom Metazoa; phylum Arthropoda; class Insecta; order Mantodea; family Mantidae; genus Mantis; species Mantis religiosa. The sequence goes on along the minus strand of CM060947.1, from coordinate 17,125,698 downwards.
ATCAATCTATTACTGATTATAGCAGTGCATACTCTTTTTTCGCGGTTTATTATGGTGGTCAGTATCTCTTTCCTGTCTGTTAGGAATGCTTTCCTTAAAGTATTATTTTACATTCTTTGTATACACATAGAGTAGCTCAGGAAAATACATCCAAAACAACCTCTTGGAGCTTTTTCAATGTTTCAACATGAGTTGCGAGTTTTTTTGTTTCTCTGTTCCAACTTAGATATTCCAAATGGCACTGTAACTTTTCCGCAGTTAAGACCATCTTAAAACTTCTCGGGGTGAGTTGATATGTTATAGCGCAAATCCATAGATTGTCGTTTTCTCAGAGGATCAAAATGATATATGATTCATCCCTTGTTAGAATACGCTACAGAAAAGGCACACTCAATCTTATGGGGAAAGGAGCGTATTGAAACATGCAGTAAGGCATCTTTGGATAAAATTAAACACGGTGGATGGAAAGTTTCTACCTCAAGTGTTTTGTATAACTTTATTACATAAAATGTGTTTTTTTTATAAAAAGAACTTGCTACACTTAGATCTGGGCAGTCAACTGTTCACTTTCTCAGTATTTTGCATGGCGTCCCTGATTACGAAGACATTCTTGAACTCTTCTGTCAAAGATCTCCGCGACTGCCATGTCTTCAGAGGTGACCGTATTCCACTCCTGAACACGTGCTGGTCTCTGTTGCGTGGACGCTGTTCTTTGTAAACTGGATCCTGTAGTCTGACTTATAGGTGCTGTAAAGGGTTTAGGTATGGGCTGTTGTTCCCAAACAACAGGGAATGTTACTTGAGAGGCGCCATGAACGAACATATTCAAGTTTTGTCGCTGTTTTTAAAGATGAAGCCCTAAGAGCCACTAGGAAAAACACAGGTCACCCCACAGCAGTATACAGGGTGTCTCTAAAGTCACTATCCATTTCAATGAAGGAAGACAGTGATTGAAAATCAATATTATTTTGAAGTGTTACACATATTCTAGTACACTTCTACATGACTTCCATCTAGCTCAAAACACATACGCCATCTTTCAGTAGTGGAACGAAATGTAGACTGTAACATGTCAACCGTAATTCGACCTGCTGCTTCCCTGATACGATTCCGTAACTCAGGCAGACCATTCACTTTGCTAGTGTACACTTTAGATTTGATATATCTCCATGCAAAAAAGTCTAAAGGAGTGAGGTCCGGTGAACTGGAAGCCCACAGCCAAGGTGAACCTCTGCCTATCCATCTCCCTGGAAAGCTTCTGTTCAGGTAATCACGGACGATGTTTGCATAATGTGGAGACACACCAATTTGCTGAAACACAACTGTATCCAGTATGCCTTCCTCTTGAAGCTGCGGTTCAAGTAACAGTTCTAACATGTTGAAGTAGATGTTACCTGTTATTGACATTTCGGCAAAGAAAAATGGACCATACAGTTTTGCGTTTGTCATACCCAACCAAACATTGACTTTCGGTGTATCACGTTCCCACTCCGATACCTCATGTGGTTCTTCATATGCCCGTATTCGGCTGTTGTGTCTGTGCACTTTCCCACAAACATGGAAAGTGGCTTCATCGGAGAATAAAATGTTGTCAATTAAATTCTCACTCTCTACACATTCCAGGAGGTCATAACACATTGTCCCACGACAGGCGAAATCCTCGTCCTCAATATGGTGCAGAACTGGAATGTGATACGGACGTTTTCCTAGAGTGAAACGTAGAATTGTCCACATTGTATTGCGAGGGACTTCGATTCCCTACTGAGGCGTCGAATTGATGCCTTCGGACTCCTATCACTGGCAATTTGAACCTGCCGCACTGTTTCTGCTAAGACGTGTGGTCGTCCAGGACGTGTCTCATCACACACACTACCGGTACGCTTAAATTTGTTCACAAGCAGACAAATGTGTGCCCTTGATGGGGCTGGTTTGTGGAATTTACGGGTAAATTCTGCTCTGGCGTCTTCATATGACAATCTGCGTACACGTGCACAAACAATGGCAACCCGTTCTTCTGTGCTAAACATCTTGCACTAAGATACCAGTATCTTAAAAGAAAAGAAACAAAATATTGCTTTTTCATTGAAATGGATAGTGACTTTAGAGACATCCTGTATAAAGAAGCTAAAAATAATTTAGACAAGTAATGTGCAATCCATAAAATTGAAGAAACTTAAACTTTGACACGACTGTTTTAATGTGCTTAACTTTTAGTCATACAGTTAATTATATTTCTGTTCTCTCAGTAGAATAAAACATAAGAATGCTTAAAAGAATTACTGAATAACAAATTTTCATTAATTTACCAAGAACAGGGGTGTCAAATGTATGAAAGGAATCTGTTTTGCAGAAGTGCTCTACCAGAAGACGTGTAGCCCAGAGGAAGGCAGCTTCGAGAGTTCTGACGTAATTCAACCGGGAGCGAGGCCTGCAGTGCGTGTAACGTCAGGCAGGAGCCATGCAGTACCAATTTGTCTATATAAATGGCGCTGTGATTACAGAATCTGAGGGTTCAATCAGGTGTAGCACACTCGATGACAACAATGTAGCTGCCACGTACCAAATGGAACTGTTAAATTTACAATGTGACGATTTACTGAAGGACAAATATATTTACAAGAAAGACTTGGCTGATTTTTACAAGAATGTCCCCCAAACCAGATTTCCAAGGTTGTATTCACTTGCCGTACGGACATTGTGTATGTTTGGCTCCACATATGTGTGCGAACAATTTTTTTCTGTTATGAGATTAGCTAAGACCAAACCCCGAAGTACCTTGTCGGATCACAATCTAACATGCAGCCTTCCTTTGATTACAAATTTCCTAGACATTACGTCCTGAAATTGATAAACTAGTCAAAGAAAAATGAAACAGAAAGTGTCAGAAAATGTCCATGTAATTTCATTCTGAATGGGTCTCCTCTAATTTGCAGAGAAAATTACTTTATGAAAGTAATTGTACCTAATTATACCTAATAGTGGTCCGAACTATAAAGCCCGGGCCTTAAAGTACTTACAGCATAGTAAGTCGTCATTAAGGTAGTTGTCTCATGTGTTTATGAGAACTCCTAGTGGTTTACTATAAAGCCCGGGGCTTAAAGTACTTACAGCATAGTAAGTCGTCATTAAGGTAGTTGTCTCATGTGTTTATGAGAACTCCTAGGGGTTTACCGGGAGAAACACGAGTCAGTTTGAGAATTTAAAGTCATGTTGGCACGTTGGCCATAGTAGCTCAAATGGTTAGAGCGGCTGGACGGAAGCCAGAAGATCCGTGGTTGAAATCCCGGCTATGGCATTGAATTTTTCAGTCTGGCTCTACCCTTTCATAGTGCGTCCTACACACGGCTAGTGTGAAAGAACAATTAATTTCAATTAAAATTACTTTATGTTTTATTTATTTTATAACATGCGTGACCTTCAGGTAAACTACGAGTTGAAGTTTTATATATTTTCTCATACCACAGAGCTAAGCTGTAATTGTTTATAAACTGTAACCAATTGTGTAAATAAAGCAGTCAGCATTAATATTACAACACCCAAGATGTAAGTTGTACATATTATTAATACTCGATATGTTTCCTGTCTTTCCTACGTGGTCGGAACCCCAACACATCAAACTATTTCCTTCCTCTTGGGCAGCGCTAAACTGTCTTTCGTTCGGGAGCATATTTGGCGCTTAGAGCTGACAGAGATGACGTCACACCATCACTACCTGTCTACCCCTACCGTAGCTCATTGCACACAAAAAACCTGCAGGAATGTGGTCACAATGAGTGAGTAAAGAGAAGATAAAGGTCTTACAGTCAGCACAATCTGTTGGAGTAAAGGGGCACTATCTCCACAGAGCATAAAACCTAGTCGTTCATTTTTTTTTTTTTTTTTTTTTTTTTAAAAAAGAGAATCTTTCCGTCCATCCGGTATATGGTGGTCCAATTATTTACGCATCAGTGTATGTCGAAGAATCCACAGTATTGTTTGCAGTATATTATCAATTCTGCTAAATCATCAACAAAACATCAGAACTATCCTGTTCAGCTACAGTTAGGATGGCTACATCTGAACATCCAGGGAACATAAGATTAACATTTGTGCATTTGATAGTACATCATTGTTATTATTTTAAAAACCTTCTACCCCCTCCTTGATAGCTTACAGTTGATTACTGGAGATGTCAATGAATGCTTTTGAATAAGATAATCTGGTGGCTGTTGACAGGTGCGGCGGGCCAATCAGGAGCGACAGCGTCTTTCCCGCTTGCAGAAGAAGGAGATCGGCCTCGCCACCATGTTGCTGTGCGTTGTCGTGGTCTTCTTCCTCTGCAACATCCTGGCGCTGGTGAACAACGTCTTCGAGGCGTTCTACGGCAGCACGACGGACCAAGTGGTGGCCACGAGCAACATGCTCATCACCATCAACTCCTCCGTCAACTTCATCATCTACGTCATATTCGGCGAGAAGTTCAAGAGACTCTTCCTCAAGCTGTTCTGCTCGCACGGACTTTTCGCGGGTGTAGTGGGAGGTAGAGAGTCTCCAGACGTTAACACGCACGACGACAGTGTCGTTTCCAACGGCGACGGTCGTCAGTACTCTCTGCGCAGTAGTCATTGCCAACTACATCGCGCAGGAACCACTATCGTTCGAAACGGTAGTGCTGCGGCAACCAATGGCAGTAATAGCCTTCACCGCAGTTCAAGAATACCTCGTGCGCCATCTCCTGGACCCTGTGTGTATTACCCTGCACGTACTCTAGGCGCTGGAGACTGGGAGAACGAGCACACCACCACTACGACACTGAACCAGCTCTGAACTGCTGTACATAACTTCTGGCTTCACCTGTATATAGCTCTGAGTGAAATTGTTAAGTGTGTGGACAAGGGAGACACTTCGAAAACTAGGCAAAGAATTTCTTTACCTCAGCTACTGCTGGTACCTTGGCTAACGCTTTTGAAAAAAGTAAACATGTGCAGCTTTTTGTAATATCCCACCGTCATCTCGCCTAACCAGTGGCGTACCTATAAAGAATATAATCCGCTGTATTCTTTTTACACCACCAGGCATAGGAGTTCTTAAGCAGTGCTCTCCAAGTTATCTACTGTCAAAATATATGTCAATACAAAGAATTTAAATAATAATGTAAACACCGTATGGCTATATGTACCATGGATGGGGTTGTTTTGTAATCCAAAAGCCCCTACCTAAAGTCTAGTAGTAGTTCAACTTTAGTTTCTTTTGTTCTAGCTTTAATGCTTGGTAATTCCTATGCCTCTTCAACGTATTATGTAGCCACCAAATCGTATAGATATCAGTGGAGATGTGACAGCAAAACAGTTAACCCTGATTTCTTTTACACCAGCATTCCAAACAGTGTTCCTCTGTGCTTCCTTCTTCAGTTGCAAATTGAATGACCAACAGACTCATAAAGACATGCGTGTAATGATAAGTTGACACATATGATGGTGCGTTTGAAGGATAATACAATGTTAAACTCACGTTATTGCAGCATTTTTTCATGGGAAAAGAAACTCTTGTATCAAAGTCTTCAGTTTACCCTTTCCAGCCCAATGCTGCCATATGGTATTGTTATATTGTTACATTGTGGGTTTTGTTTGCAGAAATTTAAAATTCTCTTTATTACAAGTAAAAAACACACTTTGTACAGCCCTGACAGCAGCAGAATGACGTAACATACACAAAAGTATTCTTAAAGGTCTCTCGTTGCTTCACCACACGTAAACAAACGAAAGAAATCACTTGCGGTACACTTCAACTAGCTGCACACACAATTAACAACTCACTGGCAACTGACTAGCACACACACAGCACAGAGGTGTCATTTAAGGTATACCCTGCTCCGCAGTGGAGGGACCTTCGACCTATAGCCATCCGGGGACATTGTCCCTAACTAGCATAGAGAAAAACAGACGGCGGTTAGACACTGGGTTTTATATTCGTGTATTTGTATTATTTTGTGTTTTATAAGAATTTACATAGAGAGTCAGTGGAGATAGGAAAGAAGAATTGAGATATTTTTGTTAAAGAAATGATAAGACGCTAAGTTATTATGTGGCTAGTGCAACTCTTGGATGTTGATGACAGTTCCCAGGGTCAATATCATATTCCCCGAGGCCGCTGACTAGCAACTAACACTTTGCTGGCTTTTATACTTCCAGTCATTGTTCTAGAAAGCTACCGATCGTTCCATAACAATCACGATGGCAGCGTACTATCTCTGTCTCTTTCTCTATACCTTTTTCTCTCTCGGGAAGCGTCCAACTCGCGCACCATTATCTGTCTCTTTCTTTCCTGGCTGGCTTGGCGGCGGCTCCAACCAACAATGCAATCAGCGACAGTATATACGTCATGTTAAAGTTGTATAATACGTTCGGGCTGCAAGGGTTAATTTTCAGTAAATGTTTATCATTTATTTAATTAAATATTCTATTAGTTGACCTAAAATAGAAGTAAATCGGGATGGCTCAGGCAGTTTCGTCTGTGGTCCTCATTTGGGAGGCTCGGATTCGATTCCCGTTGCGAACCTACTTAATCCATGGTTTTTTCGGGGGGGTTTCCCTGGTTTCCAGGCGAATGCTGGGTAGTTTGATTACCTGTTAATTACCGAATTTCCTGTCTCCTTCACTTCACTTCATCTCTCCTCTAGTCGTCTCTTTCAGGGTAGAAGTGTCGGTAAGTGTCTCGGCGTTGCATGGCAAGATGATATGCTCTTGGTAAAACTTCTTCTTCCGGTAGGACGGTCTCTGGTCTCCAACCCGATCTTCTGGGCCGTTCCGGACCACAGTAAGGTGGATTTTTTTTTTTTTTTTTTTTGCTTTTTTTTTTTTTTGTAATTTACGTCCTCCAACTCTAAGTCATATTGGGCGATGATTGGAATAGGTGAAATGGTGCTCAAATGAGCCCAGGGTCCATAGAGCTTAGAGTTACCCGACATTCGTCTTTCAGGATAAGTGAAAACCCCGGAAAAACCTTATCCAGGTAACTCACTCTGACCGAGATTCGAACTCGGGACCTCTTAAACGTGAGGCCGACATGCTACCATCACGGTACCGAGGCGGCCGTAAGGTGGAAGGCCGGTCGTATTGAAAACTGCCGGGGAGTTTCCAACTGGTAAAGTGTAGGGACCTGTGTGTGTGTGTGTGTGTTTGTGTGTGTGTGTGTGTGTGTGTGTGTGTGTGTGTGTGTGTGTGTGTGTGTGTGTGTGTGTGTGTGGGTGGGTGCGAGGTGCCCCTTTAACAGCAAACTGGTTAGGGATTGTCCTATAAAATCAATAAACGCTGGCGTTATTTATATTGCAACTATATCAGTATAAATAACACACAAATACATCCAAATGCAGAAGAGTTGAAACATAAAAATCTTAAAATGATCTGTATGTGTAATTTTCCAGCTGAAGCATAAGGTTTAGCGTATATCTTTTGTTTTTATTTTTGCTCTTTCTGACTTACCTTATGCCACCAGCATCGTCTAGTCTAGATCGTGTTTTGTCACAAACTCAACGGCGAACTGCAGCTGAAAGATTTTCTCTAGTGACTGACATTAAAAGACCAACATTATTAAAACCATTGTCACTTGTAATTTCTTATTTTGTAAGTCACACTGGAGAGAATATTCATCAAAAGGTTTGCTTTTGTGACCAATAATAGTTACGCCACTGGTTTCTGTGCTTCTTTTTTCTTTCAGAATACCTACCATTTCTTTATCCCATGCTCTGTATACTAGAAGTGCCAGATACATACATAGTTTGTTTCTCTACCTGTAGGAGAGATAATTTTGTATGTGCTTAACGAACCAGCAAAGGAACAAATAAACACAGTTAATGAACCTGGTCCTTTTGTGTGGTATTGTCTTCTATGGAGCTACAAAACTGACTAGGAAGGATATATTCACGTATTCTGAATTTCTGTATTTTTTGTGGGTGTTTTATACCTTTAAAATATGTAATTACAGGGGTGAAATGCAGATGTCTAAAAAGAACAATGCTAAAACAACACAAAGATATCCAACATAAAGAGCATGGAAATATGCAAGCTGGAAAAATGTTTTATTCAGTCATATGCGAGGGTTTCCTTCAGGCTAAAAAATAATTGTTGCTTCTTTGAGCTTGCAAGCCCGCGCTCTGCACTGTTTATATAATGACTGAAATGCAACAGCTTAAACTGCTTAAATGTCATGCTGATTAACAGACTTTTAAAGGGGAACTATGTAAATCACTTTTAATACAGGCGTCTTTAGCAAAATGTAATCATTAACTGCAAGAATTAATTTTTTCAGTCTGTTTCGAGTAATTGCTCGTTCCATAAAAGATAATCTAAGTTCAAGCATAAGAAAATGATCTATAGTCAAGCTGAACTTAGAATTTTGGTTGTATAAACATTGATCTAAGTTCATGGCCTCTTGATCTAAAATCAAATACAACTGGTGAATTTTCTCCAGTTAACTTGATTGAACTTAGAATAGCAGAACTGCAGGATTTACACAATTGTTACTGAGAAGAAATAAGCAGTGCAGCTTTAAATAAATAGTAAATACAGCACTTTTGTGGTTACTTATATAAATAATTGGCCTCTTTATTTCACAAATATATGTTAAAGATGCATTATTTGTGTTCATAACCTATACATTTGTATTATTTTCAGAGTTCATGATATCTCTGATGATTAGAATTTTCAATTTGAAAGGTCTCCTCGTATTTTCCAACATAGAGGAAATACCATCTCAAAACTGAATGACAGAAAATTAAAAACGAGATTTCGACCATCAAAGCATGTAATCGAAGAACTGGAGCATAGGCTAAATGCACAATAAGGAACACAAACCCTGAAGAAATACGTACTTAATCCAATATTTATGATCCTTCTCACATTACGGTTCTATGCAACTAAAATCTTCCAGATGGTGATTGGGAATATATTCAATATCAATAAAGGGACTGCGTTTAGCACAATACACAAAGTTACAAGGGACATTGCAGCTTTAAGATCTCGTTTCATTAGGATGCTTATGGAAGAGGGTGAAATAACAAGGGTTATGCGCGATTTAAAGTTAGCTGAATGCATCTTCTCTTTTGCTTGAACTTCCATTTTTTGTTTTCCAACTCACAGTATTGTAAACAGACGAAAATGAAAAATGTGTACATTGGGCACATAATGGAGATAAAGTAAGCCAAATAATTAACTTTTGATAAATACTGTTTCATTATGGAGTAAATGCCCATACTGTTTATTTAAAATAACAATATTTCTAGGACAAATAACCATAAAGCGAAATATTTATTTAGTTTTTTTATGTCTAGATTGGCTACTCTGTGCACTTGAATTAAACAGTGTCGAGTAATTCCGATAATTCTCGAATACTTTCGATACAACACGAAAGTTGCAGCATGTTTGGCGATGTTGCCGCATTTGTTTCTGTTATCTCGGATCAGTACTGAACGGCGTTCATCTGATCTAAATTCAGCATTTTACAACCCACGCGGGTTCGCGAACTTAGCTCAGTTTTGATCTTCGATTATAAATGAACTGCAGTTAGCGATTTTTATGCAACCGGGCCTGAGAGATCTCACCATATTTCTTCTTATTTTGGCTTATAGTTTTATAAATACCTACTTATTCCTCTATCAACTTCATGTTAATTCAAATAAACATTGCTAGTTTTCTTGTGCACGCAGGAGGAATGTGGGAATACAGTAAACTTTGAGAGATAGTCAACTGTTTTGCTGGTTTTTAAATTTTCTTTCCTTAGCATCACTAGATAAAATATAGCGAAAAGTACAGGAATTAACAATTTTAAACCAATAATAAGGTACATCTCCAAAATGTCTGGCTCCTCAAAAAAAGTCTTTATTATAAATGGTATGTTTTTACGAGAATGACATTTTTGTGTAGTAAAATTTTCGATCCCAGTGAGATATGAACTGCAGACGATTGTATGACTTAACACGTGTCGGTATTGGAGTTCCATAGCTACCTGTATTTTAGCAGTGTTATACTGACACTCCCAACATAAAATTATCATATTACTGTAACAAATTGGTTGAGCAGGGTAGAGCAATTTATCCTAAGGGTAGAGCAAGGAGTTTCGTCAAAGAGTATGCGTGGATATGTATGGGAGTAAGGATGGTTCTAATGGCACTGGAATGCAAGTTTCAGACTGGTTTAAGAAATGCTTCTTTTTATTTTCATATCAAACTCGAAGTTGCCGACCAAAGGTTACCAGTATATCACTGTTTAGAATTACGGTATGTCAAATGCATATTACGCGATAGTACTTAATTCGTTATTTACGTAGGAAGCAACAGATACCTTTTCTCATCGCATCTGGTCGTCTGCCTTCACCCAAGACAGAACCAGATGACCGTCTTGATGGGCCGCAAGCTACGGTCTGGTTGTCCTCACTACAGCTGCTGGTGTGTCTTTCACCTCTCGAAGCCCTGTCTTTATTCACACAAAAATTCCCTTTGTGACTATTTTGTCCACTGTGGTAATTAGTCTCGGTTATGCCATTATTAAGGGTCCCTACAATGCCTTTTAAAACGGAATCAAGTGTTACCCATTTATAATTCCTTCCTGCCTCCCACGAGAACGTTTCTTCAAGTTAGGGAATAGAAAAAAGTCACATGGGACTAAATCCGGACTATAGGAAGGGTGAGGGATGCACTTCACGTAGAGTTTTACAAGATATTCAGTAACAACATTGCCAATATGCAGCCACACATCATCGTGGTGCAGCATTCAACCTGCTTCACGGAAATGTGGTCTTTTGCGCCTGATATGGACTTACAATGTTTTCAGGACATCCCTGTAGTATTGTGCAGTTACTGGTGTGTGTGCAGGTACAACATGCTGATAAACCATTCCATGAATATCAAAGAATGAGACGACTATAACTTTCCCAGCAGAAGCAAGCACTTTTGCTTTTTGGGGGGTTGGTGATAAAGGAGATTTCCACACTGAGCTTTGCTGTTTACCCTCAGGATCAAAACGATGTAGCCAAGTTTCATCAGCAGTGGTTACGTTTGAAAGTAACTCCGGATCTTCCTCTAACATCAACTTTAACTGCATGTTAACTCCATTGCAGTGGTAGGCGATACTGAACATGTCTGAACTTACTTGGCTCTCACAGGATTACAACAATGAACTACTACGGCGTGTTTGTTTCACATTAAGCTAGCATAATATAATAAGATTGAATTTTAGTGCAAAAATTATGACCGTAAATTATTATGATCATTCTTTATTGAACAGTCCTCTTATATTCCGCTGTTTCATTCGAATATACATATTTCAGTTTTGTTTCACAAAAATATGAAAAAAGAACGTCTGAAAAGAGAGGGAAGAGCTTCTTGGGAATTAATTAAATACTATTACTTACAATAAATATGATTGCTACAGTATAATAACCTGAGCAAGGTGATTCAGGCCCTATTTTAAATTTCAGCATGCATTCTAGTTGTGGGACAACAATTACCTTCTCACCCATATGCATGAGAAAGGCGCGGTTGCAAATATTTTTGCTCTTCCAAAATATTTTTTGCGCTAAAAATCTATAAAGTACAGAAGCCCTAAATGTTTTATGTGACCCCACTGATGCTTCTCTCTTGTTCAAAGGCTTTCCAAGCTGCGTATAGCTTCAAATGTTGTGCTAAAAGTTCTTCCACGTACGTAAACAATGAAACATTTCACACCAAATACAGATTTGTTAAGGTTTCAGTGTTACTGGCACTTCTAGAGCTGTATCATTTTTCTTGCACAATGCTCGTCTTGTACGGCTGTATATATTTACATTAATAATTGAAATTGTTTAATTAATGTATAATGCATAAGAACTAGTCGAAACAGTATTTATTTTTTATTCTTATAGTAGTCTGTAGTATACTGAGATAAAAAAGGAACAAAGTCCTTTCAGTGTTATAATATTTTTGTTAAATGTATAAAGAAACTGATGGTATGTAATGTACATATATTTATATGCTGTATATTATTTCCATCTCCTCCAATTGCATTTCCTCCCAGTCACCTATCTCCCGGAACTCTTGTATAATATGTACATATAATGTTCTCTCCTTGATTAGAATCGTTTTCATAATCATGGAAAAAAAATGTAAATGTAAGTGAATTTAAAAAGGGCTTCATAACCAAAGAAATATATATACCTACTTCATCAGGATGTGTTTACTTTATTGAATTACCTTGAATCCTTCTACCTACCATATTCTTGGCAGAGATAGTAAAAATGAAGTATACAGGGTGTGTCACTTGAAACTTACATCCTCTTGTAACGACTTGGTGTCGCTGAAAGTGAGTTGTGGAGGATAAGATGATGGTGAACCTCGCTGAAAATCCAGTTGTCGGACTCGCACAAGATCCTAAAGTCTTAGCTAATTGATGGAAATTAATAATTTCTCCACACTAGCCGTACATAGGCTAAGATTTTTTATGGATAGAGTCAAAATAACAAATTCAATTCCATGACCGGGATTTGCACCACGGATCTCCTGGTATCCATCCAGTCGCTCTTAACCTTTGAGCTACCATGGCCAACGTGCCGTCCTGACATCATATAGTGCTCTATATACCCTGTACTCATTTCAACATCACTTCATTCATTGTCCGATATGACTTATCGTTGAAGGTTTCCCCTTATCCTGAAAGATGAATGTCTGATAAATCTACAATCTATGGACCGTGTACTCATTTGAACATCATTTCATTCATCGTCCGATATGACTTAACGTTGGAGGTTTTCCCTTATCCTGAAATATGAATGTCTGGTAACTCGAAGCTCTATGTACCCTGTACTCATTTGAACATCATTTCATTCATCGCCCGATATGACTTAACGTTGGAGATTTTCCCTTATCCTCAAATATGAATGATAACTCTTCACTCTATGTACCCTGTACTCATTTGAACATCATTTTATTCATCGTCCCATATGACTTAACGTTGGAGGATTTCCCTTATCCTGAAAGAAGAATGTCTGGTAACTCTAAGCTCTATGTACCCTGTACTCATTTCAACATCATTTCATTCATCGTCCGATATGACTTAACGTTGGAAGTTTTCCATTATCCTGAAAGATGAATGTCTGGTAACATTAAGCTCTATGTACCCTGTACTCATTTGAACATAATTTCATTCATCGTCCGATATGACTTAACGTTGGAGGTTTTCCCCTATCCTGAAAGTTGAATGTCTGGTAACTCTAAGCTCTATGTACCCTGTACTCATTTTAACATCATTTCATACATCGTCCGATATGACTTAACGTTGGAGGTTTTCTCTTATCCTGAAAGATGAATGTCTGGTAACTCTAAGCTCTATGGACCCTGTACTCATTTGAATATAATTTCATTCGTCATCCGATATAACTTAACTTTGGAGATTTCTCCTTATCCTGAAGGATGAATGTGTGGTAACTCTAAGCTCTATGGACCCTGGGTTCATTTGAACATCATTTCATTCATCGTCAAATATGTAACGTTTGAGGACTTAAATTTAAAATATGTGGTTTTGGATACAATATAAGATAAATATTATTAGATTGAGAAGGTAGACCCATACTAAAAAATGCAATTTTGCGGCCAGGTTTTGAACCACGCACAGTCAGCTTACTGTATCCAAATAAGTTACCATAGCAACATACTGACATTACATTAATTGTTCTAACTACCATTTGTTCCGGTAAACCACATGGCGTTCTTAAATTGATGTAAAGATAACACACCCCAAAATCTTAAAATTTCGAAAGCACTTAAGTCTGCAGTATATTGCCTTGGTAGATCAGCCATCGAGGCTGTTATGGCATAGACTCTTGAATAAGTGGTCTGCGGTTCAAATCCCTCCAGGACTTTCCTCCCTGACTAGGGTTTCCTCAGTCCTTTCCTTTCTCATAAGCATTTCGTTTCATGTATAGGGCCAGTGACCGCCGCGTCTGGACGCTACGCGAACATCTCCGAGGAAACTATGACCGCACCACTGAAAATGCCCGCCACAGTTGTGGACGAAACGTCTGGAAATTCTAACTCCAGTAGACATGGCCTAACACTCAGAAACAACTTCCAGTTCTATCATTTACATTCTCTATATTTAAATTGTTCAATAAGTTGTGTATAAAATCTTTATTAAAACACTAATTAAAGCAGTATTAATAACACTGGGCAACAACAACAAAATAATTTTTTAATGTTTCGAGCACTTCATGGGGCAATTCCTACTAATTTTTTTTGAGAAAACAAATATGACAATGAAAAATGTTTATTAGCTCTAGTTTCTATGTATACACAAGGTGGAAGTATTACACATTAACGGATTGAGAGAAAAGGATACATTTTAATTACATACATGCTAACAACAATGAAAGTACATTTGATTTTTTAATTGGTAATTACATGCTAAGAGTTCTAAATTGCTGGAAAAATACTTCGCAGATAGTCGTGTCTGAAGAGAATCATGTGGTGGCCTATTGACTTCGTCGTCTTTTAGCTTGCCTCTTGTGATGGAGTTCCGCAGAATCCCTATACAAAGACCAACAGTTATCCGCAAGCATTACTTCATTCCAACAGCCCTGATATCTTTGTTCCATAACAGAAATGTCCAGAGGGAATCTCTCCTCATGTTCATCACTAACAGCTCCACAACTAGGAGGGAAAAAGTCTAGGTGGGAGTGGAGAAAATGGATCTTAAGGGACATGTTGCATGTTGCAGGAGCACTGTCACCAAATGCTTGTAGTTTTCATCTCGATTGTTGTCTAAAAATCCATGAACAGCACCCTTGATGACTCCCGAAGCTTGCTTTTATTTCCCCTCCAAAATTTGACCAAATGCAGGATCCTTTACAAGTTTTCTTATTTGTGATCCGACAAAAATGCCTTCCTTAACTTTTGCATCACTTAATTTCCAAAATTTCTCTCTGATTGTGTTTTTTATTTTACAGGTGTGCCAACTCCCAAATAAAATTCCCCCAAATTTGAAATCTTCACTCTAAATTATGAAATGTTACTTTATCTTCAAAAACCAGCTAATCTATCATTTTATGGCGATTTTTTAATCAAGCCGATGGAAATACATGTAAATACACTATTTTTAAGCCCGAAACATTTTCATTGTTGCCCAGTGTAATATTTTTATATTCTCTATCAAATTCCTCTTTATTTAGGGAAACATTAACCTGTAAGTTAAACTATGAGAAACGGCAAATTTGATTGTTATAAAGACATTATGAAACAATTTAGATCTGATTTTCTACTTTATAAAAGCTAAAATAGTAACATTTTGTGGAAATGGTAGGAAAATATTGTAAAAGTAAATGGAAGAGTAACAAGATAACTGAGGATATTACGCCAGGGAGAGCATAGAGTTTTGCTTCCTCTTTCCTTCAGTTTCTTTCTTGAGGTCATTCCTCTTACTTGAAATCCCCTCCCTCTCTGTCTGAGTTCCAATATTTTTGTTCGTTTTCTCTAGCTCCACTTCCGACTCTCCCGTCTTGCCATCATATTCCCGAAAGACCCCCCAGGAAACGGTGGATATAAATTTCTCCCGGGAGTGCCGGAGCAGAGCACCGTACCTTCGACGCGACAAGAAATTTGTGGCGAAATCATTTATCATCATACGCCCTGATTAGCACCCAACAAGGATGTGAAAATACCCAGAAACGCTTGTCCTACAATCTCACCACTTGATCTATTTTATGTTTATTCTGTAACTATTCCCATAAGAGACTTTTTAGACAGTTGATAGTAAAAGTGGGCGTAGTTCGGGACTGTATTAAAACTAGAGAGTTTTTTCTCACAATGCTGAGCCATTTAACACGGCAGTAATGCCAAATTAGGTTTCTTGTGGAATCTGACAATCGCTTCATTCAAGAAGGCCATGAATATAAATTAAATAATACTTGTATAAAACGGCGAGTCATTTGAATGAGAATATGACTATTATATTGAACCTGTGGACATTTTACAAACAGTAGAGAGAGTTAAATAAGAATTGTTAACCAAAATAATCAAGAAACCAATACGACATTGCATACAACAAGTTCCTGTACTGGAGCAAGGTAAAGAACATACAAAATAATTATATTGAAAATGTACTATTAGCATTATTTGAATGAAATACTAAAATATGGACATCTTTTACAAATAACTCAATGATTAAGCACTACATCAGTAAATACTACAAATTTAAAACTATATATGTCTAAAAGTTACTTTTCCACAATTCTAACCAAAGAACAAATCAACACCTTCATCAGTCTAGCAGGAAAATTACTTAACAATAAAGGTTGTTTTATGGAAATTAATCGTTCTTCCACGCTAGCCGTGTGTAGGTAGCGATTTGAATAGGTAGAGATAGGTAGATTCAATTTAAAATATTCAATGCCATATCCGGGATATGAACCACGATCTCCCGGTCTCCGTTTGCTCTTAATCATTGAGATCCCTATTCAAATTATTGCCTGCATACGGCCAATGTGAAAGAAGAGTTATTTTCATCTGTTAACTTAATAGTGGTAACTATGAAGCCTGGGACTTAAGTACTTACAGCATAGTAAGTCGTCACAAAAGGTGCATGTCTCATAGCATATGAGAACTCCTAGTGGTCTACCAGGAAACATACGAGTCAGTTGGAGATTTTAATGTCATGTGGACATGTTGGTCATAGTAGCTATGTAGCCTGGGACTTAAGTACTTACAGCATAGTAAGTCGTCACAAAAGGTGCGTGTCTCATAGCATATGAGAACCTCTAGTGGTCTATCGGGAAGCATACGAGTCAGTTGGAGAATTTAATGTCATGTCGGCATGTTGGTCATAGTAACTATGAAGCCTGAGACTTAAGTACTTACAGCATAGTAAGTCGCCACAAAAGGTGCGTGTCTCATAGCATATGAGAACCCCTAGTGGTCTACCGGGAAACATACGAGTCAGTTGGAGATTTTAATGTCATGTGGGCATGTTGGTCATAGTAGCTATTAAGCCTGGGACTTAAGTACTTACAGCATAGTAAGTCGTCACAAAAGGTGCGTGTCTCATAGCATGTGAGAACCTCTAGTGGTCTACCGGGAAACATACGAGTCATTTGGAGAATTTAATGTCATGTCGGCATGTTGGCCATAGTAGCTATGTAGCCTGGGACTTAAGTACTTACAGCATAGTAAGTCGCCAAAAAAGGTGCGTGTCTCATAGCATATGAGAACCCCTAGTGGTCTACCGGGAAACATACGAGTCAGTTGGAGAATTTAATGTCATGTCGGCATGTTGGCCATAGTAACTATGAAGCCTGGGACTTAATTACTTACAGCATAGTAAGTCGCCACAAAAGGTGCGTGTCTCATAGCATATGAGAACCCCTAGTGGTCTACCGGGAAATATACGAGTCAGTTGGAGAATTTAATGCCATGTCGGCATGTTGGCCATAGTAGCTATGTAGCCTGGGACTTAAGTACTTACAGCATAGTAAGTCGCCACAAAAGGTGCGTGTCTCATAGCATATGAGAACTCCTAGTGGTCTACCGGGAAACATACGAGACAGTTGGAGAATTTAATGCCATGTCGGCATGTTGGCCATAGTAGCTATGTAGCCTGGGACTTAAGTACTTACAGCATAGTAAGTCGCCACAAAAGGTGCGTGTCTCATAGCATATGAGAACCCCTAGTGGTCTACCGGGAAATATACGAGTCAGTTGGAGAATTTAATGTCATGTCGGCATGTTGGCCATAGTAGCTATGTAGCCTGGGACTTAAGTACTTACAGCATAGTAAGTCGCCACAAAAGGTGCGTGTCTCATAGCATATGAGAACCCCTAGTGGTCTACCGGGAAACATACGAGTCAGTTGTAGAATTTAATGTCATGTCGGCATGTTGGCCATAGTAGCTATGTAGCCTGGGACTTAAGTACTTACAGCATAGTAAGTCGCCACAAAAGGTGCGTGTCTCATAGCATATGAGAACCCCTAGTGGTCTACCGGGAAACATACGAGTCAGTTGGAGAATTTAATGTCATGTCGGCATGTTGGCCATAGTAACTATGAAGCCTGGGACTTAAGTACTTACAGCATAGTAAGTCGCCACAAAAGGTGCGTGTCTCATAGCATATGAGAACCCCTAGTGGTCTACCGGGAAATATACGAGTCAGTTGGAGAATTTAATGTCATGTCGGCATGTTGGCCATAGTAGCTATGTAGCCTGGGACTTAAGTACTTACAGCATAGTAAGTCGCCACAAAAGGTGCGTGTCTCATAGCATATGAGAACCCCTAGTGGTCTACCGGGAAACATACGAGTCAGTTGTAGAATTTAATGTCATGTCGGCATGTTGGCCATAGTAGCTATGTAGCCTGGGACTTAAGTACTTACAGCATAGTAAGTCGCCACAAAAGGTGCGTGTCTCATAGCATATGAGAACCCCTAGTGGTCTACCGGGAAACATACGAGTCAGTTGGAGAATTTAATGTCATGTCGGCATGTTGGCCATAGTAACTATGAAGCCTGGGACTTAAGTACTTACAGCATAGTAAGTCGCCACAAAAGATGTGTGTCTCATAGCATATGAGAACCCCTAGTGGTCTATCGGGAAACATACGAGTCAGTTGGAGATTTTAATGTAATGTCGGCATGTTGGCCATAGTAGCTATGTAGCCTGGGACTAAAGTACTTACAGCATAGTAAGTCGCCACAAAAGATGTGTGTCTCATAGCATATGAGAACCCCTAGTGGTCTATCGGGAAACATACGAGTCAGTTGGAGATTTTAATGTAATGTCGGCATGTTGGCCATAGTAGCTATGTAGCCTGGGACTAAAGTACTTACAGCATAGTAAGTCGCCACAAAAGATGTGTGTCTCATAGCATATGAGAGCCCCTAGTGGTCTACCGGGAAACATACGAGTCAGTTGGAGATTTTAATGTAATGTCGGCATGTTGGCCATAGTAGCTATGTAGCCTGGGACTAAAGTACTTACAGCATAGTAAGTCGCCACAAAAGGTGCGTGTCTCATAGCATAGAAAACTAATCAGGTCATAGAAACATAACTACTTAGTTTGATGATCAAGTGGTAGAGATACGTACTTCTTTTGTTTAGGAATGCGAGTATTGGTAGTGTTTTGTCGTTGACTTTTGTGTTATCTCAGTTTATAACACTTCTTATAAATATTCTGATGATGGGACCAATGTACGGTCCCGAAACGTCGATTTCTAATCGTCTTTTCATCCGGCTTGTTTCCTTAGAACATCTTCAATATACATTTATGTATTTCAACGACCTGTGGTCTCGTTTCGGAGTCACGTCTACTCTGAAGCTGTAGCAGTACCTCTTATGCATGGCTGCTGGGGTGTTGGATTATCTTTGCACCACGTTGAGACGTTATTTGTTACGGTCGTTTCTCGATGTTCTCCGCCAGCGATGTGTTTTGTCAGCAAATGTTTCTTCTTATTGTAGCTCCGGTTCGCATGAGATCTTATCTTGGTCTTGGTATAGGATGGTTTAGGTATGGGAACTTAATGTGAAGGAAATCAAAAGGTTTGAAAAAAAATGTAATGCAAATCCCAAACTCAGTTTCAATATGTTTGTGTTTTAAATCAATATAATTACACAATTTAAAACAATACTTTTCTCTTTTTCGTGAATAATTAAAACAGTTCAACTACTCTGGTTTGCAACCAGACTTCTGCAAACATCCAGCACTTCCACACGATGGAAGGTCAGGTCACGATGCAAAAGACGCTATTATTTCTTATCCAACAATTGCCTTTACCTCTCGTTTCTATAACTACCAAATAAAGTCCTTTTCACTGGTCTGCGTCAATGCATTACGTAATATAATTTTTGCAACTACCAATAATAAAACATTGCATCATCTTGTATAGATACTGCATCATCTCATGACACACTGAATTTAACACTTTCATTTCTTGTGCATAAATTAAATTAATAAACTTAACATTGCTGTGGCACTTGATATATTAACAACTGTTTTTTTATTTACGCCCGCCCCAACGTTAAGTTATATCGGACGGTGAATGAATTGGGTGAAATGATGCTCAAATGAGTCCAGAATCCATGGAGCTTAGAGTTACCCGACATTCGTCTTGAAGGATAAAGGAAAACCCCGGAAAAACCTTATCTATGTAACCCACCCTGACCGAGATTCGAACTCGGGACCTCTTGAACGTGAGGCAGACATGCTGCCATCTACGCTACCGAGGCGGGCTAACAACTGTTTCAAAGTTATTCCAATCTACCCAAAAGCTGGAAACCGAGTTTACGTAAAGTGAGGTAACATGCCCAAAGAAGTTGTTGTCTTTTGTATTTACTAGGTTTAAAATATAGAAGATTACTTTAGAATAAAGATTATTTCATGTGGTGTTTTAGAAGGTTCAAGATATACATTTTATTCAGTTTGTAAATATTTTAAACATACGATATTTTAGTTCAATTCTTTGAGATATCTTTGCAGAAAATAAATGTCTACGAAGTGTGTCAATGTGTTGTGTTTTCCAAATTATTTTACATGTAATTTTCATGTATTCCTTTGTTTTTCCTCTATTAAATCCGAAAGTAGAAGCCCACAGTAGAGAAGTGTATCAAATGCCTTCATGCCGTACGTTATTACGACCCAAAGAACATAAAGTAGGAAGCCCATTCGTTCAAACATAGACAACATTTAGCAACTTCTTTCATGAGAATTCTGTATACATTCTGCATCTCTTTGAGTTTGAACGGTAACACAAACCTTTATTGTAAACATAACTCGAATGCACCTTTTAATACAAAATACGAATAGCAGTGTTGCCAGCTTTAAAACGCACAACTTCAATATGGTAATGGAGTGACTGCATAATGCTGTGAATGGATCACAGAGAATAGAAGTGAAAGGAAATGGGGTGGGAGAATCCTCCATGAATTAGATGATTATATGCAGACGTGAATACAGCAGGTTAAACCTCAGGTAGTCACGAATTAATTATACAAATCAGTTTTATATGATAAATAAATCTAAATTTTATATTCATATTGTGAGTTCGTTTTAACTTATCGAATGGGTGTAGCACCTGTGGCGTGCATTTAGCAAATCGGTAGCCGACTTTTCTGACCCATGGATATGTTTCCTTTGTTTCCCGGATCACTAGGCCAAGTCTCATTATATCCCCAGAAACTCCTCTACCTCTATTTGACTTTAAACTTCACCCACTAGGTGGATCCACGTCGACAGGGATCCACATTCATGGCAGGGTAAACGGATTACTCTCTGTAAACCTACGACTTCCGAACCACCCAGGAGGATGCACCAACTTGTAGCGGGAATGGGTTGCCAATTACAGCCAACGGGACCTTCAGTATGGAACTCTTAGGGACCCCCTCAGTATTGTCACCCGAACGTCGGAATTCCCGATAGAACCGACCGTCAGTAGGGTCAGACGGGAAGTATTCAGGCCACGCCTACCCATTTAACTCGTGTCACTGAGGGGATGATTAGAAGAGCGGCACGAGCCCTGTACCATCTCTTTCCCCTCCCACCAGACGTCTGGAAATATCGGGATAATTGTGCGAGCCGTGAACCTTCCAGAAACGGCGGTCTTCCCTAATAAGGCCTTCAGTGGACGAGTCAGTGAGCTCTTGGCGAGCAGCCGTGAGGAGCGCCGCGTGAGCCGACGGACTGGAAGACGGCGTACGTGTATCATGGGAGTTGCACTTAACTGTAAGCGTGCAATGGAACTGTGACAGACGAACTGGTGAATTTTAATTGTGCGCGCTAAGTAATTCAATGTAATCGGTAAGTGTTCCAACTGTAATTCGAAAGAAATAAAGAAAATTTTGAGTTTGTGCAATTGGACTTTTAATTTCACGAACCCCCAAAGTCACAGTATTCTGGAATTGCTGGATTGAGTGCTGTTTGTCTCCTCTCACCTCCCGTAGGGGAGGGGATCCGTCCCCTTCAGCTGTCGTGGTGCGGGCGCTGCGGGCCCCTAGCACTCGTGGTACCTTTGACGTTACTAGAGGAACCTCGGGCTGAACATCCGAGCCACTCCCTGATAGGGAGTTGTTCGGATTGGGTTGGACTCGAGGGGGCAGTGGTTCCCGATATCCGTGGCAGATCGTGTACGCCTCTGGACGGGGTTGAGGGAGGCCATTAATATTCCCTCGTACTAGCCAGCATAACTAGTAGAAGGTGTGCTAGATCACCAGGCGGCCCTACCGAGGTCATATCGGTAGCCTTTCCATTTTGGAGTTGGCGCGCGTGAGTGCCGTATCCACTTCCATCCCAGCTTGAGCCCACAGGACCAGATGGGAGGCCCTTGTTAGTCTCTAGGTCTTTCCCTATGGAAAGAGCCACGGAGGCGCCGGGCGCCCTTTCGGAAAAGCTCGGTAACTCCCTGGTAGAAGGAAGCCCGGGTCCTTGGTTCTACGGCTGCAGGACTAATGGGAGTAGAACCTCTGGCATTAACTGTCTCCTCTCACCTCATTCATTCCTCCTAGTCACTTACTTGAGGCAAAAATACAAAAGGCCACAATGCTGAGCTCCGTTTTACTTATATTACCCTCGTTGTACATTATTAAGGATCTCCACAGGTGAAATGTCTAAATCTTAAAGTTTTATCTGAATGTTTCCAAACGTTTGTCACATGCTGTACCCCAATTATAAGTCACCCGTCTCTGTAGCGTAGCAGGTAGCGTGTCTATCTCACGTTCAAAAGGTCCCGAAACCGAATTTCAGTCAGAGTGAGTTATCTGGGTAAAGTAAGACCTGAAGCTTTCCTGGCGAAAGCCAGGTGAAAAGATGATTAGATATCAACGTTTCGGGAGTGTGCATCTCTCCCATCATCAGGATATTTATAAAATTTTATAACCAGAAATGAATCACTGAATGTAACACAACTATAAACAAAGACAAAACATTATCAAAATTCGCATTACTGAACAAAAGACTGTTTTCAGTAAATTAAGTGCCAGGTCAGGAGATGGCGTGAGTATAGAAAATTTTGTCAAAGAAACGCAATTACTTAACTTGATTATCAAGCTGTATTGATCTGTGCTTCTTAATTCGACGGATTTCCTTTTTAAGGCCGGTTTCCAAGAGGAGCTGAACTGAAATCCAGCATCACGATTAAGCGTGCTCCTTTCAGAGGAAATCGCCAAAGCCTCCTTAATTCTCCGCTCCCAGTAACTGTTGCATTTTGCCAAGATGGTCGTCTCCCGAAAGTTGGCTCTATGGTCGTTATCAAAACAAAGCTCTGCCAGCCCAGACTTCTGCGGTTGCATTAAACGAATACTCCATTCATGTTCGATTATTCTAGTAGCGATGGTCCTTCCGGTTTGTCCTATATATGGTGTTCCACATTCACAGGGAATGCGGTACACTCCCGGAACTTGGAAGTCCAGTTTGTCTTTCACTTGTGTCAACAGCTGTTTAATCTTCGGAGGTGGCTTGTGGATGGTCCTGATGCTGTATTTGGCGAGAATTCTGCTTAAGAGAGACAAAAAATACTGTCACGTCATTTAAATACTAATACAAAATTGGCATGCACTTGATTTATTCAATAATTATAGATAGACCGGGAACAAAGTGCAGTCGTTGTGCGCATGCGCGAGCACAGTCTTCTCCCCTCCTCGCCATCCAAGCAACACATGACTCCCACCCCTTCGTACGTTGACCAGTGCTGAGCAGCTTGTGCCATAGAGGAGAGGAGAGGCAACCTAAACTGACAGTAGAGGGGCTAAGCTAGAGGACATCATTTTTGGTAAGTCACGCCTTCAACTGCATTTTGTTCGCGGTTAACCTATAGTTGAAATGTTGTTACAATCTACATTGTAACTGGGCATGTCGCTGATAGTATTTTTTCTTTTTTTTTTAACTTTACGTCCTCCAACGTTAAGTCTTATCGGACAGTGAATGGAATGGGTGAAATAATGCTCAAATGTATCCAGGGTCCATGGAGCTTAGAGCTACCCGACATTCGTCTTTACGGACAAAGGAAAACCCTGGAAAAACCTTATCCAGGTAGCTCACCCTGACCGAGAATCGAACTCGGGACCTCTTGAACGTGAGGCAGACACGCTACATTCCACGCTACCGAGGCGGGCTGTAGATAGTATTGGAGCAAGATGGGGAAGAGACAACACTTAATTCAATTATACGAGAAGTCAATAAGTTTTAATTATAAATGATAGAATACAAGATACGCCGGATTCTTTTTGAGCCTCCGCTGACGGGTGGCATAAAGACCCTAGTTTCAAAGAACAAGAGTGACGGCAAGAATGAACCGAAAACGAAGAAGCCAGAATAAGACCCGGGGCTGCAGAAATAAGCAGCCGTTAAATACAAACATGGCGTACCTTCTGCCAAGTAAGACAAATCCAACGCCAAAAGTTTCGTAAATATTTCCCAACCAAAGGTAAGCATTTCTATAATTCTTAGATTATTCTAGCTGAGTCAAAATGCTATTTCAACACTGTGCACCTGCATATGATTGGCATGAGCAAACAAGAAGTTGATGTTTTGGGCTGATGTCATGTGAAATACTGCATTAATCTGTTCTCGTGGGTCAGCAAAAAGAGAGACTTTAGATACCGTAGGAAATATGCTATATATACCTAGAGACTGACAAGTCCCCCCCATATGGTCCTGAAAACTCAAGACGGGATGGAAGTGAATACGCCACTTACACGCGCCAACCCCAAAGGGGAAGGCTACCGATCAATTCAGGCGGGGCCGCCTGGTGATCTAGCACACCTTATACTAACTATGCTGGCTAGTACGCGGGAATACATGGCTTCCCTCAACCCCGTCCGGAGACGTACCCGATCTCTCACGGGTATCGGGAACACACTGCCCCCTCGAGTCCAACCCAATCCGAACAACTCCCATTCGGGGAGGGGCTCGAATGTTCGGCCCGAGGTACCTCTGGTAGCGTTAGAGGTACCACGAGTGCTAGGGGTCCGCAGCGCTTGCACCACAGCAGCTGAAGGGGACGCATCCCCTCCTCTACGGGGAGGAAATATGCAAGAGAGTCAAGAAACAGGAAATAAGCATGAAATAATAAAGTTCTAAAGTCTCCAAGCATTACTCAACCATCTATATGACAATATGAATAGACAAGAAGGAAAACATTTTCGAAAAAGACCCATTTTTGCTGTGCTCGGGAGTAATTCCCTCCAACTGTAGGGAGACGATGCTTTTTAATTTATGTCCTCCAACGTTGTCATATCGAATAATGAATTAAATGGGTGAAATGATGCTCAAATGAGCCCAGGCTCCATAGATCTTAGAATTACCTTACATTCATCTTTCTATAATAAGAGAAAATCCTGTAAACAAAAACAACCTTATCCAGATAACTAGCTCTGAGATTCGAACTTGGGACCTCAGACAGCTGAGGTAGACACGTTACAGAGGTGGTCGAGGGAGACGATGGATGACAACACCGTCATGTCTTCGAACTGCTGCCCCTACATTGCCTAAAGCAAATTTCTCTTAAGTGGTAATTTCATTTTGGGGAAAAGGTCAAAGTCACACGGGCTCATATCTGGAGAGTAGGTATGGAACTTCCCAGTTCCAACAGCAGTGCTTGCTGATTGCAGTCTGCCAGCTCCATGTATTTTATGAACACCTTACCTACATCTATAAAATGCATGTGTGCACCTAGCTAAGGTGCGATACGGTAAAGTCCATAAGGTATCGTCAAACATTCTTGTCTTTTGCAATCTAAATTTTAATGAAGCAAGTTCGTAGAGCGTTACAGATAACAGTCGAAAAATTAAACTCACTATAAATATTTTGTGAACAAGGTAATTTTCTTAAAACTCAGAGATAACACACTTCAAATGCTCTCCCCTCTCATTGTCTTGCTCATTGTTATCAGTTTGTATCATTTATCGATAACATCATATAGAAACATAGTTGCCACTAATTACTGAATGATCCATGCAGAATTTTGTTTTATACTGGTTTATTTATGATACAAAGGTTGAAAGGAAGATTCTATTTTGTGAGTAGGTGTAAACAAAATAAAATTATTTTAATTATTGTATCATACACTATATTAGATTAGATAGTCCTGAATACTTATAGATATATTAGAGATTATACATGGATCATTCAAAAATTAGTGGCAATACTGCCTGCATTTGGCGCTGTTAGCGGTAAATCATGTAAGCTGATAACAATGAAACATAAGAGCATCTAATCTTTGTTATTTGTGAGTTTAAAGTTAATAATTTTATTTAATGGACCATTTGTAGTAAATCAAACTGTAGACTGTTGTCTTTGGTGCTTTAAATATTGTGACTTTGTGGGTTCGTGAAATGAAAAGTCCAGTTTCACCACTCAAAAATGTTCTTTATTTCCACCGACTTACAGTTGAACACTTGCCAATTACACAAAATTACGTAATGCACACAATTACAATTTACCAGTTCGTCCGTTACAATTTCACTTGTACTCGCGATTACATAAACTCCGATGCACATACCAGTTACGTAAGGTCTTCCGTTGCACAATCTTCTCGTTCATTAACACGGCGCTCCTTTGCTAACACGTCACTGACTAACTCTTACACCAAGAACTGCGACTGTCTCCTCACTCACTAACACACTAACTGACTAACTGACTTCACTTCGCTCCGGCAGCCCCTTTTTATAGGAATATCGCCGCCTTCTGGCTTCCACAGGAAGGTTCCAGTAATGAAAGATCCCGTAATTTCTAGAACACAGGTGGAAGAGAAACAGACCGCACAATCATGTTTTTTCCCCCAGCCATCCCTGTCACCACTATAAGACGGACGAGGGGGACCCTCTTTCCCCGGGGCCGCCTTAGCCAATGATTGGCGCAAGGACTTGAGGGCTGTGGGAGGTGTACGTGTATGTGTGTGTGTTTATCTTAGGTCAGCGATGTAAAGCATCTGGAACGTTAACTTGGTTTTCTAGATACTGTTGTATGTCTACCTTTGGCTCCCCGGGATTAATTGTTCTTCCAAAAATAGACAGTGACTTTGAGTGTTTATCGTGTGTTGTGTCATATTCCCCTAGTGCCCGTATTAGTTGATGTGGTTTAGGTTCTTCTTCTCGAGTAGGTTGAAGCTGAGCCTTTTGATGAATTGCTCGATGGAATGCATTTTTAACTCCTCGTGGAGTTGGTATGCCGATGCGAGTAATGGTAGTCTGGTAATAATCCGAAGTATTCTATTTTGCATTGTTTGCAATCTTTTAATGTGCGTTTTGGCTGCATATCCCCATACGGGGGCAGCGTAAGTTAGGATGGGTCTAGTAAGTGTTTTATATAGCGGGCCGTGGCTAGGTGGGTGAATGCATTTCGTAGAGGAAGGGAAGACGTTCATAAAAACGTGAAGCTGGCAGACTGCAATCAGCAAGTAACGATGTGCACATGAATGCTGTTAGAGCACTGCTGGAAGAACCTCGTTGTTGAACTTGTATTGAACTAACAAGGGAAATTGAAATTACCTTAGAAACAGACAGGCAATTATAACAGCAGTAGAGCAGTCTATTCGAATAGTAGGACAAGACGCTGTGGATGGCATCCGTTGACTCCCTTATGTTGAGGCGAGCTCTTTATATTCCAGGATATTACTTCTAAGCACTGAAATAATGTGACTGCTCCAAAAAATGTTTTATTTGTTGTTGATTCAAATGTTGCCACTAATTATTGAATGACCTAAGTACAGTATGCGCAATTTATCTTGAGCGCTCGTCTCCCAAGTCCTCACTCGGTAGCTTTCGGCTAGCTCCGTAAACACAGATGACAACTTAGAAACATGAAATGCCCTATACTAGTACACTACACTAGTACACTCTGACATCTAGTGACTAATATGCTAAGCTTTTACGCGCGCTCTTTGTTTTCTGTTTGCATTCGTTTTGTGCAAGTTTGAGGTTAATTACTACAGCTTAACCAGTTTGTAATTATGGCTGAGGACACACCAAACTCATCATCATATGTACCTTCCGAGCAACGAACTCCGACTCGGAAACATGCACGTACAGTCGTGCATAGTGATGGCCGCAAAATAATAGCGAAAGTTGCAGAAAGTTGCGATATAGAAAAGGATAACTATCAGCTAATGTTCCCACTCAGCAAATCCGCTTACACAGGAAAAAGTGTCAGCACTTCCAGGCGTATTAAATCGTTTTGTACATCTCATCCCAGTGAATCTCCAAAAACACCAGGAAAATGCAGGTAAGGCTGTGATCTGTGTATGGCAATAACTAATAGTGATGTTTTCTTTATTTCTTCTTTTCCCTTCAATCCTTTTCTTTTTGGCTTCCTCTTTTTCCTTATATCTTGCTCTTTTATCTTTATTTTTCTCTTGCTCTTAGCCCTTTGTATATTTCTACATAGCTTTCTATTTCCCTCCATTACCAAAGCTACACCGTATTTAATAGAGGCCAACAAATCTAGGAGCAAGACTTACCTATGTAGTGGACGTTATGGTTCTCAAAAGGAGACACACTATTATTCGTTTACCTCCGTATAACTGTGATCTGAATGCAATTGAACTGGCGTGGGCAAAAATAAAGAATGTTTTCAGAATACACAACGTTACTGGTGATATGTCAGCCACAAACCTAGAAACTTGCTATAGAAGCATTCTCTTCTGTAACTGCGACAGATTGGGAAGGATACTGCAAGAACTGGAAATGAAATATTGGAGAAATAATGATGTAATTGAAAATGCGATTGATGAAATTATCAACAGATAAGAGGATACTAGTGATGAAATTGATGCAGTGGATTCAGAAATCGAAGAATCACAAAGCGAATGAGTATTTATGGCTGTCATATTTGTTTACTGTTTTTATGTGTTTCATAAATAGTAAGTATATAAATATACAGCTTATAGGACCGAGTTCAATTTAATGTTTATCCACAGATCTCACACTTGCGTCGCGTATCTTCGCTTATCTTACACGCTATTTTGCTGAACTGTGTTTTTCAAGGTTGACCACACTGCAGAAACAAAAGAGCGATAGCTCTCGCAACTTCCCCTCTACCCGCACTACCCCGTAAATCCAGCGCTCTTCTTATCTTGCATTACTGTATACAAATATATGGTATTGTTTTAACTTTCTCATAGTCATGATATTCATCGGGTTGCAATGTTCATTTACCTTGCATACCATCACTGTTGACAACATGACTTTTGGGAAACCACAGCATTCTACATACGTAATTTCAAACTTGTTATAATTTTGTAGTCTTTACTGATGTCGTTGTTTTTTTTTTGTTTACATTAAGGCAGTTTTATCATTCAGTAGTTTGTTAAAGATGGCCTTATTTTAGCTTTTTCTTCAAAGAATGCTAACAACATATATTCAGTATAATTATTTTGTATGTTCTTTCCATTGCACTGGTGCAGGAACTTGTTACATGCAATGTTGCATTAGTTTCTTGATTTTTTGGGTAGCAATTCTAATTTTACTCCCTCTGCTGCTTAGAAAATTTTAGCAGGTTCAGTACAGTACATTCACATTCAAATAACTAGCCATTTGATATAAGTATTATTTAATTCAGATTCGTCTGCTCAAGTTCTTCTCGGGAAAAAAGCCAGTTGAAAATACGATTAGAAATCGATGCACACTCCCGAAACGTATTCGTCGCCAAGAAAGCTTCAGGTCTTATTTCAGATGCATCTGTTTTTAAATGAATAATATCATAAATTATACAGAGCAGAAGTAGACCGGTTAGAAGTAGAAGAATTAATGGAAAGTATAGCTAGAAGTATAAATAGGAAAGCCTGCGGAATAGATAATATTAATTTAGAATTAATTAAATATGCTCCTAAAGAATTACATGACAGATTACTGTATCTATATAACAAGTGTTAGGAAACAAAAGAAATACCGCAAGAATGGAAGATAGCTAAAGTGATATCAATATTTAAGAAAGGCGAAAGACCAAGGCCTGTAAATTATAGAGGGATTAGTTTATTGTGTGCTGCCTACAAAATATATTCCAAAATAATAAGTACTCGGTTAAACAAAATAACAGATGCAATACTCCTAGAAGAACAAACTGGTTTTAGAAAAGGAATAAGCACCATTGACAAAGTTTTTACTCTTAAACAAATAATAGAAAAACGACGTGAACAACATTTAGAGACGCACTTACTATCTATTGACTATTATAAAGCTTTTGACAAAATATCAAGAATGATACTGTGGAAAATTTTAAATAATAGAGCATACCTTTACAACTAATTGAAGTTATAAAAAGTATGTACATTGACACAAAAATAAAAATAAATTAAAGAGAACCAATAATAGTTAATGGTGGCGTAAGACAAGGTTGTCCTTTATCAACCGCACTTTTTAATTTGTATGTTGACGAAATAGTAAGGATTTGGTCAAATAAAGTCAATGGAGACATTAATGTATCAGGAGCTGAATTGAAAACTATGTTGTATGCAGATGATCAAATAATAATGGCCACAAATGAAGATGACCTACAGAAAATGCTACAGAATATGAAATAAAAATATCAGCAAATAAATCCAAAATCATGGATCATTAATCCAGTAAGATCAAAAATAGTGTTGGATAACATAATAATTGAGCAGAAATCACACTTTAAGTATTTAGGATGTAAAGTTTCGTACCAAGGGGAAGCTGATATAATAGAGAAAATAAATAAAATTAACTATATAACAGGCACAATAAAAAGAACATTAAAAAATAAAGCAAGAAAGGACTCTATAATAAAGCTATACAAAACAATGGCAATACCAACTCTGATCTATGGATCAGAAACATGGACACTAACAAAAAGAAATAGTACGAGAATACAGTCATCAGAAATGAAATTCATAAGAGCAATAGCTGGATATACCAAAATTGATAAAAAAAAAACGTAGTCAGGATATTAGGACAGAATTAAAAGTAGAAGAAATAAACCATACTATTGAAAGAAATAGAAATCAATGGAAAGAACATGTTCAGAGGATGAATAATAAAAGAATACCAAAAATAGCCTTAAAATATAAACCTATAGGAAGAAGAAACCAGGGAAGACCGAAGAAAAGATGAACAGAACAATTTGGAGCCGGAACGGGTTAAACAATACAAAGCCGTGAGGTAGAAGAAGAATATCATATGCCAGTAAGGAATAATGTCCAGGTATGGCAATAGTCGATGGCCGTTTCGGCCTTCAACGATCTCCGAAAATAAAAAACTCATATTCACCGCCTTCTTGAATGAGGCGATTGATTCCGCAAGAAACCAAAGTTGGCATTATCGACGTATTAGAAGCTTTTCCTACAGCATAGAGGTGTCGTTGAGGAGTTATCCTTCTCCGAGGACAAGGACCCTTCGACATTTTGCCATTCCCGGACTCTGTCCCTTACTGACATGATAATAGACGGTGGGTAGACGGTGGTTTATTTTTTATGACGTATCATAAGCTGTAGGATAATAGAGGATATGTTGTTAATTATAGGAGACTAATGAGCTTAGATGGGCCTAAGGTTAGTCTGGGACGCTTGTAGGTATCCCCGGGGTCAATGTCATATTCGCCGAGGCCTCGGATAAGTCGATTGAAGCTGTAGGGAAGACAGAAATAGTATTTGTGAGAGAGCTTGAGGATATAGTCATTTAATTTGGAAAATGATAGATTTGAATGACTGTTGTCATTATGAATGTACCATTCGGCAGCTGTTGCTACTCGAAGATATCGCCTCTGAAGTATTTGAAGTTTGTAGAGATGAGTTTTTGAAGCTGCGCCCCAGACCTGACAGGCGTAGGTGACGTAGTTGAGTCCAGAGGTTCTACTCCCATCAGTCCTGGACCCATAGGACCAAGACCCGGGCCTCTAACAACCAGGGAGTATCCGAGCTGTCCCCAAAGGGCGCCCGGCGTCCTTCGTGGGCCTTTCCATAGGACAAGACCTGGGTTATTAACAAGCCCCCCCCCCCATCTTGTCCAACGACACAAGACGGGATGGAAGTGGATCGCCACTTAGGCGCGCCAACACCAAAGGTGAAGGCTACCCATATGACCTCGGTGGGGCCGCCTGGCGATCTAGCACACCTTCTACTAGCTTTGCAGGCTAGTACCCGGGGATATTTATGGCTTCCCTCAGCCCCGTCCGGGGACGTACCCGATTCCCACGGGTATCGGGAACCCCTGCCCCCTCGAGACCAACCCAATCCGAACAACTCCCAGAGGGAGGGGCTCAGATGTTCGGCCCGTGGTTCCTCTAGTAACGTCAGAGGTACCACGAGTGCTAGGCGTCCACAGCGCCCTTACCACGGCAGCTGAAGGGGACGGATCCCCTCCCCTGCGGAAAGATCCCCTCCCCTACGTAGGTGACGGTGGGTCTTATTACTTGTTTGTATAGAAGGAGCTTATTCCTTAGAGCCATAGGGATTTTTGCTTATATTGGATAGAGCTTCGCCACACGCTTGGATACTCTAGAAGCTAGTGATGTCCAGGTAAGGCCCATATCAAGAAGCCCTCCAACCGCAAAGTGAGATTTGTGGTGGACAACACGGCCCTGGGGCGGGTTTTCTCCGGGATCTCCGGTTTCCCCCGCCATCTCATTCCACCGGTGCTCCATCTTCATCTCATGTATCATCAGTGTCACTGCCTGCGGTGCCGTATGTAGTAAAAGCGGGCGTTAAACACCACACACGCTCCAACATGTACTTCTGTGCTCCATGGTACTTCTGATCCAGCTAACCGCAGTTCAGGTACATCCCTTAAGTGCTGGCGAGTAAATGTGACTGCCTAGGATTTGTTGGCATTAATCTTGAGGCACCAAGTTGTAAACCAGACGGCATAGCACTGTGTACGTTGTACTGCAGTGAGATGATTTGATGATGCCGAGGCTATTGCTGTGTTATCAGCAAATAAATAAAGGTTGGGAGGGTGTTGATATAGCTTAGGAAGAACAGGGGGCCAAGAACACTGCCCAGGGGTACCCCTGCACTGAAGGAGTAGGGTTGGGAGACTTAAGTCGTCCCTGGAGGCGGAAAATGTGCTATGTGTGAGGTAGCTATGGATTAAGTGAATTAAATATGTAGGGAAATCATAATGAATTAATCGGAATAGGAGGCCTTTGTGTTAAACGGAAGAATTTTCTACTTTTAATACAGGCTCATTTTAGTACCAACTGTCTAAAATATATTTTAAATCTTTAAACATAATTTTATACAATTTATCCTCTTGTGGCCGAACTAATTATGCAATATCGAGCAATTTAAGAGTTTAGCAAA
Organism: Mantis religiosa; assembly: GCA_030765055.1. Lineage (NCBI taxonomy): Eukaryota > Metazoa > Arthropoda > Insecta > Mantodea > Mantidae > Mantis > Mantis religiosa. The sequence goes on along the minus strand of CM060947.1, from coordinate 17,092,468 downwards.
AAGGGTGGGCCAGGTTTTCTTGTTATTTTCCCTTTCATTTCTTTTCTTTTTTTCATTCTTTCTGAGTTTTGCTGATAATCTAAACAAGTATGGGTGCAATTAAACTGCATTCTATGGGACACATAATGCACTACAGCAACGAGAAATCGAAGTCTAGTAAAGGGTATCGGAAGTAAATAGGCCATTAGACATTCAGATGTTTCTTTTTTTTTTTTTTTTTTTTGTAATTTACGTAATTACATCCTCCGACGCTATCATATCGGACGATGAATGAAATGGGTGAAATGATGCTCAGATGAGCCCAGGGTCCTTAGGGCTTAGAGTTACCCGACATTTGTATTTCAGAATAAGGGAAAACCCCGGAAAAACCCAAATATGTAAATGGTATTGAGAGAAAAAATTATAGAATTTAATTGAAACTAAAGGTTCAAAATATGTTTGGACAAAAAAACTAAAATGTTAACCAAATTTCATCTTTGTTTCCCTTAAATGAAACATTAAATAACAATGTGCCCATGCTGTACGCTGAAGTATCGTTATATCTACAAGAAAATGTGAAGGTTTGTTGTATTTAAGAAGTAGAGGAAGATTAAATTTGTAATAATATTTCGTAATGGATCCAATAGTCATGAAAATGCCATACATCACTACTGGTTCAGAACACTTTCCACTTCTGAAAGCAATTCAATCAACACTTATGTTAATGACGTTTCTTTCTATGCAATATTGGAAAGTTAATTTGCTGCGCGAGTGTGCTGACAGAATCAAGAATGAATGAACAACCGAACTTTGAACGAAACAGCGGTCGCGAGAGGAGGGGAAGTGACTATCGTTTGACGTAGAAAGGGGTGGAAACCTCACAGCTTGTGTGCAGCTGTCCAAAGTGTATAATGGAGGAAGTGAATCGAAAAATATCCGATGGCCAGTTATTTTCTTCACATAATAGTTACGAATGCATGCAACATACGACTCCAATGATCTGTGTATAAGCCAAGATTGCAACAGAATTTAAAGTCAACATCTGTATTAACCTAAGGTAAGTCTTGCATAGTTGTACAGTTTGTGTTATATCAAATATTTACGTACTTGTGTTCGATTTACGAAGTCAGAAGTAGAAACTGCTTGTTTTATTAATTAGGAGAATGACCCTCGTACACAGCAGATTATTTACCATTCCTAATGAAGTAAATGTGGAAGAAAGATGATTTAAACAAAGAAAATGTAGAGGTTATATTAAACAAAAGTAGATTTGATCAATTCGAAAGCCTGCTTTTTTTTAAAACAGCATCCTCTAATGTTGTGTCATATTGAACGATGAACGAAATAGGTAAAATGATGCTCAAATGAGCCTAGGTTCCATAGAGCTTAGAGTTATCTTTCAGTATAAGGGAAAGCCGTGGAGAAAACCTTATCTAGGTAACCATATGACAGAGGTGGCCTAACCACCAATCCTCCCTTTTAAGACACTTTCTTTTATGGAAAATAAATCACTAAATGGCAACAAAATACTTAGTAGTTAAATTGGAGAAAATGGGATTTTGTTCAATTCTCTCCCGTTCTTGCGCACACACTAACCTAAAAATTGTACCCTAACTTGAGCTATATATCGATACTAACGGATGTTTCGATTACTTGATCGATATTCTTACGCTCCAGTTCTCGATGTTTGTAGATCTTCCTTATAACCGCAGAGCCAAAAAGTGCCCTCTATTGACCAAAGGATTTCAAGGTATGAAACTTTAGCGGTATTTTATTCGAAAAATTTTAAGTCAAAATTACAACAGAAATATCCTTTGCGAGGCTTCCTGAATAAAGAAAAATAATTTTTAGAAACAGTTATTTTGAGTGAATAAGAGAGAGCAGCTTAGCCCAAACATTAAAAATCAATTGAAACAAATTTGCTAATTAATTTTAACATCTTACGAGAATTTTCAAGATAGTCACACACCCTCAAACCATCCCTTGAATTTAAATGTCATTTGTTTTTCTTAAATTATTTTGAATAATGTAATTAAAATATCTTGCAAATAACATACCTTTCGTGGCAAATAAACTGTATATTTTTAATTTTGTGCACTTCTCCTATAAGTACTCTTCATTCTGAACGACTTTTGTAAAATTTGTAACTCGTAAGAGATACGCAAATACAGACAGTGAAAATTGTTAGAACCACTTTTAAGCAAATCAAAATTTTCTAATTGTTTTCCGTGTAATGTGTAGTTAATTTTTCTTGGTCTCTGTGTCGCATTCCGAGCTTAAATACAAAGTTTATTCAACTGTATTTTCTGCATATATTTCTGATTTCAGTTCAAGCTATACAGATTAAGTTTGTTCATTGTACATCTAAAAAGCAACAGCTATTCAAAACATTTGTGTTGTAATAATTGTGTTTTGAGTATACATATGCGACCCCCAGCCCGGCAATATACGGGACGTACTGCAGTAGAGAAAATAAGAAGGGTAATTTCTAGGGATAGGCCCTCGATCCTCACGGTATCGACATGAACGATACTTTTTCGATACTTCAGTGGTGATTCTGCAATGTTTATTCCATTTTAAAACCACAATTCACTGTCAGTTACCGGTTCTCAATAAGAAATCACTGCATATCTCAACAACGATTTGTCGACTCCTCTTTGTAGTGCACTGGGTTACTAGAAAACAAATTCAAAATTTCCAGAAATAAAAAGATTAGTCCCTAAATATTTGTGTATTCCCCCTGGAACAGTTTTCTCTGACAGACAATTTAGCACAGTAGGACTGAATGTGACAGAAAAAGAAGTAAACTTGATTCAGAAAGAGTGAGAATGCTAGTATTTTTTTAATGAAAACTTATAAAAGTGGGCTGTTTTACTCTTAAATGTCTAGTGTACAGTTTAAAAATAGAAGTTTGCTTTTAAATTTCGTCTCATTGAATATGTACACCTATTTGGGGTTTGTCTGGTTTAACTTGAAACATGACCTACTTAGCGCTACCCCTCCCTGTGACAAGGGGGGGTGAAAAGATTTGTAAACAAATTGCCACTGCTATTCACGGCTGCCTAGTCTCCATCAGACAGCGACAAGTTCTGCAACCAATGCAGGGATTGCTTATTTACAAACAGTACTTTATATTGACAGTGAAATGTAGTAATAATGGAAATATGGTATCAAAACCGGTGTTGTACGAGATATGTAATTAAGAGATACAAAGATAAGTTTAAACTGTATACAATCGACTCCATAGCTTAATCAAATGGACATATCTTACCTCCGTGTCGTGATAGGAATGCTATCGAGCTAATATGGGCACAAATCAATGAAGGAGGTGGGAAAGATGTACTGGGGAAAAGACGGATTCATTGATATGTTGGACAATTTCATCATAAAATTTAGAAGAAAGTGACTCTCCGAAAATCCCCTAATGGACGGTATATCCATATTACTGCCATCTACCAGAGGTCTTTAAAGCGTTGTACTTTAAAGTATTAAAGGGATAGCTAGCCATCACCTTCTCTCGAAAACGAATAGCAGATCTTCCACCAATTCGCCTAGCTGGTGAGGACGTCCATTGGAAAACTTAGGTTAAGTATCTTGGTGTTCTACTCGATATCAAATTGACGTGGAGAGACCACATTACATATGTGGCTAATAAAGTTAGCAAAAGAATGGGTATGCTATACCCTCTCTATAACCGACGATCAGTCATGTCTCTGCCTACAAAACTGCTCCTGTATAAGCAAGTACTCCGACCAGCCATCACATACGCCAGTGAAATATGGGGAGTAGCAGCCAAGTCTCACCTACACCGCCTTGAAACTCTACAATCCTGATTTCTCCGCATTGCCACAGACTCCGCTTGGTACATCCCCAATCTAGTTATCCGACGTGACCTACGTATCCCCACAATAACAGACTACATCCATACCCTTTCACGTTCCTTCTATCAAAACCTCTCCCACAACTTCAACTCCCTCATCCGCGGTCTAGGTGAGTACAACATCGATCCTGGAGAGCGCTACAAACGCCCAAGGCTGCTTCTAGACACATAAAATAACGCATCAAATGGCTTATATATAACTCCAACCTCATCTTCTGCCGTATATTATCCTTCCTTACAAAACACTGCACTGCCAGTAGAGCGCCTAGCCCAGATCTGGCTTGAGACCGAAGGTCTGACATTCAGATCTTCAATGTTTAGTCGTGATGTGTGTGAGGGATAGCTACAATATAATTACGCGGAGTCAATCGGAACGTTACATGGAAGTGATGACTCTCCCTAATGGACCTTATATCTATACTACCGCCATCTACCAGTAGTCTTTAAAGCTCTGCGCTTGAAAAGACTCCATAGCTGAATTAAATGGACATATCTCACCTCCGTGTCGTGATTGGAATGCTATCGAGCTAATATGGGCACAAATCAATGAAGGAGGTAGGATACTACCGCCATCTACCAGTAGTCTTTAAAGCGCTGTGCTTAAAATCTATAACATAATCACGCGGAATCAATTGGAATATTGCATGGAAGTAATGCAATGTGGGATCAAGCAGTCATGGTTACCTACATGGGCAATAATGCGTTCTCTCTCCCCCTCTCTTCCCTCCCCCTCTTCCTCTAATTCGCGTGTTTCAAGATAAACTAGGCAAACTGTACATGGAAGTGATGCGATGTGGGATTAGGCAGTCATGGGTTACCTACATGGGCAATAATGCGTTCTCTCTCCCCCTCTCTTCCCTCCCCCTCTTCCTCTAATTCGCGTGTTTCAAGATAAGCTAGACAAACTCTACATAGAAGTAATGCGATGTGGGATTAGGCAGTCATGGGTTACCTACATGGGCAATAATGCGTTCTCTCTCCCCCTCTCTTCCCTCCCCCTCTTCCTCTAATTCGCGTGTTTCAAGATAAGCTAGACAAACTCTACATAGAAGTAATGCGATGTGGGATTAGGCAGTGATGGGTTACCTAGACGGGCAATAATGCGTTCTCCCCCCCCCCCCTCTCTCTCTCTCTAATTCCCGTGTTTCAAGATAAACTAGGTAAACTGTACATGGAAGTGATGCGATGTGGGATTAGGCAGTGATGGGTTACCTACACGGGCAATAATGCGTTCTCCCCCCCCCCCTCTCTCTCTCTCTCTCTAATTCCCGTGTTTCAAGATAAACTAGGTAAACTGTACATGGAAGTGATGCGATGTGGGATTAGGCAGTGATGGGTTACCTACACGGGCAATAATGCGTTCTCTCCCCCCCCCCTCTCTCTAATTCCCGTGTTTCAAGATAAACTAGACAAACTGTACATGGAAGTGATGCGATGTGCGATTAGGCAGTCATAGGTTACCTACAAAAACGCAGGTAATAGTGCGATATCTATCTAATTCCCGTGTTTCAAGATAAACCAGACGAACTGTAATTTTATTGGTATTACACGGTTCTCCCAACATTCTATTTTGTATTGAAACTAGAAGTAGAATTGACGGTTTCAGTATCGAAGTATCTGGTATCGTGGAAGATATCATGTATCGATATCGAGAATAGAGAAAAACAGATATCAACACATCCCTAGTAATTTCTAAAATAAATATTTTGTTTACTAATATTAAACTTGGGAGGAGTGTAGCTCTGATGCCCCTACTGATTGTACAGGTAAACAAGTGCTGGGGACAACACGACCGCCCTTGAACAGAACTTCCCATCTCTAGGTAAACAGTGTAGAGAAAGCAGCCATGGTAAAGTCAGCGTGGAATGTGGACAGACCGGAGAAATCCCGTCACAATGGAAGGCAATCAAACGTTAAATCTGTCCGGACTTGTGTACAGCGAATCTAGCGAAGAGGACAAACGCGACATTTTCTTCAATTTCGTCGTGAACGGCATCCTGTTGTATGTGATAGGCATCTTTGGTTTATTTGGCAACACCGTCTCCATGGTGATACTGTCGCGTCAGACCAAATCCTCTTACAACTACTTGCTCATATATTTGGCCAGATGTGATACTCTTCTGATAGTGATGACCATGTTGGTGTATGGCACCCCTGCCTTCTTCTCGTACACGGGCTACTACTTTGTCTACTTCTACTTCAAGGTACAGTACTCAAGCATATTTGTTTACTTTGTAGCAAGTACACTAGGCACGTTTAATAGCGACACAGTAGCTCGAACTTATTTCTAATGATATGTTTGACATTACGCCTTTTCCAGTTGAATAGGTATATCAGATTTTTTAGAAATTATTCCTGTTGTACAGATTGATCACACTAGAAAATTGATTATATTACCGTGCACTTCCTATAGTTGCGATAGTCAGTAACAAAAGTGTAGTACAGCTGCTTTTACAACATGGAAATTGCAGAAGACAGGAACCTCATTTTCATTCTTACAATATTACAATAAATAATTACGTGGATACGTATTTAATGCATTTATTATCATTAAAGTTATATTTTATTATTATGCACCTGTATTACGTTCAGTAATTGGCTAACCTTTCTTATCAGACACATGCCCTATTTGTGTTTGTACCTTAACGTACGCCAACTTAATAATATTTCACTCTTCTAATCAGCAGATAAAAGACGATCGCAGCGCTTGTCACCGAAGCTTAGTGCGCCTCAACACTCTATGGTGCAGTACACTCGGCACGCTTTATAGCGACACAGTAGTTCTAATAAAGAACAATGACTCCAGAAAGTATTCTAGTCCACTTACATGTTTTCTAACAATGGAGATATAACTCTAATTTTTAATTTGCATAAAGAATGTATTTTCAACGGAAATTAATTGGTCTAATAGTGGTGTGAACTATAAAGGCCGAGGTTTAAAGTACTTACAGTACAGTAAGTCGATATTAACGTAATTACACGTAATAATGTCATAAAACTACTTAAACAAAAAATATCCAACACGCAAACTGGCATATCGCAAGTTAAGAACTAAAATGTTGTGTCCATAAAGTTGGTTGTTGTTCCGTGTATGAATTTGTGAAAAACTCAAAAAAGATAATCAGTTAAAAGCCGTAGTATTTTATGTTCACCACCCTTCAAGGGTGGAACACTAAGGCTATCAAGAAAATCCCTCACCCTATAGTACTATTAATGAACAATTTCCGAAATGTGCTATTTTATCAAAAATAGCTCTTAACGATTTTGGTTAAAATGCCATATCTTTAAAATATTTTCATTGCAAGTGAAATGTATATCTTGAATTTTCTAGGAATATGCACCGGAGTGCTTTTCATTCCATTGAAAAACGTATAACATTACAAATGTAATGTTTTTACACATTTTATGCCCGATTTCACCAACAGATGATAAGATTTAACACGAGTTTAGCAATAGTTAATACAAACATTACATTTCACCAACAAGAGTTAGCGTAACACTCGTGTTAAATCCTTTGTTAAACTAACACGCCAAATTTCTGGTGTTAAGTCCTTAACAATAGTAAGTAGTCAAAATGGCGAGCATGAACTCAGCTGTTGTTGTCGATTTGCTATATTTAAGACCGTCTAAATGGCATTCGTAATAGAGTACGGCCTATGAGGAAAAATGATTTTGAGGAGCTATCCGAAGAAAATTTTTACGGAGGTATAGACTGTCAAAACAAGTTGCTATGAAGGTTACTGCGGAAGTACAAGAGAGGTTAGAACATACAACGAAAGGAATATGGTGATCTCGCCTTTGATTAATAACTTTGCGATTTTATAATTCACTGAATTATGTGGATAATACACTACCCACCTGCCGTCTTGAAACGTTCAAATAACTTGCCCTTCTTCGCTCCTCGTTTTAAATTTACGTAATACTGAGTTAGAACATGTATCGAAAGGAATATGCCGATCTCGCCTTATCTTCAAGTATTAATAATTTTGCAATTTTATAATTCACTGAATTATGTGGATAATACACTGGTCACCTGCCGTCTTGAAACGTTCAAGTAACTTGTCCTTCGTTTTAAATTTACGTAATAATGAGTTAGAATTGCATCGAAAGGAATATGCCGATTTTGCCTTTGCTTCAAGAATTAATAACTTTGCGAATTTATAATTCACTGAATTATGTGGATAATTCACTGTCCACCTCCCGTCTTGAAACGTTTAAGTCACTTGTCCTGTGCACCTCGTTTTAAATTTACGTAATACTGACAATTTGTTTGGTGCTTGTAGTGGTGACACATGCATTTGAATTAAATTCGTTTCCAATATTTTCCCCGCGACATCTTTCTCTTTTACATTCACTGCATCCGTCTTCTTATTTTCCACGATATCCTTACACTTCGTCACCATTTCAATTAACAATTCTTTCTCCATCGATGAGAAATTTGTCTCACGGCTTTATTTATGATTTTGTTCATCCGTCATTTTTCAGCTTCTACAATCTGTGGCTTGTACAGACGAAAATGAAAACAAAAGCGCATCGCAGTACGTTCAGAAAATAATACGACTCATCCATAGCTGACATATTTACAAGTTTCTTGGCATTAACACAGATTTGTTAACATTTTAAGAAAACAGGTTGGTGAAATGCAAGAAATTTGACATTAGTGTTAGAACTGTGACAATTGTTACGTTACATTTGTTATCGTTGATTTTAACATCTGTTGGTGAAATCGGGCAATAGTTAGCTATTTTCGAAATACTCTTGTTACTGGTTTATATATTAAAATACATTTTTCTCAAATGTTAAGAACATTTTACAAACTTAAATTTCATATTTGACAGGATCTCTTAGCCATGCAAAGAGACCAGCCCTATTAACTATTTTCATTAAAATAAGAGAGGTTAATGACTCAAAGAACTAAGGCTAATCTTCAGTACACTTTCTATTGTACAGTCACACGTAGACCCTTCTAACATTATGAGACTGCTTACGCTACAAGCAAACATATTCCAGCTTCCCCTCTCCACTCAGACGTTCCAATTTTTCCTACAGACAGCCCACACCGCGAGAAAGTACGCAATTCACATACTTTTGCTAATAAATTAGAACTTCATAAGGCTTTCCTTTTGTCACTACTAAATACCAATATACGTAAAATACTATTGAAATGCAGTTACAGTTGTATTTAAAAGCGCCACATAAAACAAAAAAATTAAACTTTACTTCACACGCTACAGAGACTTCACGTGACAAAATCCGTCAGTGCTTCCTAATTATCATGAGTTTCTTTAACCGCTTTAAGAATCAAATACCACCACCAAAAGGACTAATAATTTATGGAATGTCCCCATCCTCCAGCTCCTGTCCTGCAAAGTGAATGGTTTGATTAATAAAAGCGTTTATCTAAAAGTTTATGAAGAGAGAAGCAATTTTCGTTCTTCAATGTACTGGTTGAAATATCGTTTAGGTTTATAAATGAAATCTATGGCCCTTCGCGTGTACTTACTTGGAGAATATGAGGAAGAATTGTTTCCAAAACAAAGGAGGAGCGGCAGCAAAAGGCAAAATAATAGCACAATAAAACTTACTGACGATACTTAGAGCAAACGGTGAAGCAAAGCACTCCAAGAATAAGGATAATGGAAATAAATTACAATAGCAAAAAATACAGGATGAATAACGAAACACTTTGGAAGAAAACCAAGAAGAAACAATTAGTAGTAAAGTGAGCATGTAGCCTCCCATATTTGCTTAAACTCTTAAAAAAATTAAAGATCAGACTTCTGGTGTAATAATAATTCCCAAAATTCGCCTAGCAACACGGCGATGCCCCGATAAAAGCCACGGATCAAAGAGATGGGCCGTGGGAATCGAATTCATGACCTCCTTAATGCAGGCCACAGGTTAAGTCATATCGGACGATGAATGAACTGGGTGAAATGATGCTCAAATGAGCCCGAGGTCCATGACGCTTAGAGTTACCCGACATTCTTCTTTCAGGATGAGGGAAAACCTCGGAATAAACCTTGTCCAGATGACCCATCCTGACCGAGATTCGAATTCGAGACCTCTTGAACGTGAGGCAGACACGCTACCAACTACTCTACCGAGGCGGGCCTATTTGTGTTTGTACCTTATTATACGCAACTTAATAATATTTCACTCTTCTAATCAGCAGATAAAAGACGATCGCAGCGCTGGTCACCGAAGTTTAGTGCGCCTCAACACACTATAATGCAGTACACCCGGCACGTTTAATAGCGACACGGTAGTTCCAGTAAACAACAGCGACACCAGAAAGTATTCTAGAACACTTAAATTTGTTCTAACAATTTAAATATTATTCTAATTTTTAATTTGCATAAAGAACAGACGTTTTTCAACGGAAATTAATTCATCTAATACTGGCGTGAACTATAAAGCCCGAGGTTTAAAGTGCTTACAACACAGCAACTCGATATTAACGTAGTTGTCTCATGTGTGTGTGATCTTATAGTGGTTTACCGGGAAAATACGAGTTATTTGGAGAATTAATGTTATCCTGGCAGGTTGGCCATGGTAGCTTAAGAGCAATCGGACGCAGACCGTAAGATCCGTGGTTCAAATGCCGGCTATGGTACTGAAATTTTCAGTCTAAGTCTACTTTTCCAGACGTTTTTCAATGTTTTCATTGTGTTAACTTGTCTTTTTTTTAATTGCGGCACTTTTTGAAAAGCTTTATGTGGGGTGTTGCAGGGTTATTTTACACACCTCGTTAATGCAGGTCACAGATACCTATAGCGTTACTATGTAAAATATTTAAAATTCCCTTCTTTTTGCATGGCAGAAAGAGAGAGAGTAACGGAACGATATGTTTTGTGCAGTTAAGATTATCTATCCCTTAAGGTTTACTAGTTTGCCACTTGCTTATTACGTATTTGTGAAAATATGTGGCCCGCATTCGGCAGATCGCAAGTTCGGTTCCTGACCTTGGGTTTTTCGGGGGGTTTCCCGACCACTAAACGAATGCAGGGGAGGATATTCACATTCCCCGCTTCACTTCCATTCATTTCATTCTTTCCAATTGGTCTTTACAAATAACAAAAGTCAACGAATTCGCCGGTGGTGTTTCCTCTTGAAATACGGCATTCGACTGAGGAGAGGCGCTGTGGTCGGCCACCCGCCATTCCAGGGATGCTGTTTGATCAGCTGGACCTGCTTGGCTAGTGGTGGACTTTCTATAGCGACTTGAAACTCAGTGAGGCTTAAGAAACTTGCCTGCACCTGTTAGGGACCTGCCGTTGCTGTAGTGCCGCCTGTAGGTTACTTCATCTCATCCTTTCTCCCAGAGTCTAATGCAGAATTAGCCATCTCTTGCTAGACAGACAGTTAGTGTACTGTGGAAGTTCTGCACTGTGTTGAAAAGACAAATGCTGGATAATACTAAGTTCTAAAGACTCTGGGCACACTTGTTTGAAATTACAAGTCCAAAAGTCCTTAAAACGTCAAGCAAAAAACAAAATAAGTAAAGTAAAATATTTCAAAGAGAAATAGCATACAAATTCGTTCTGACCTGGAGATATTTAATATGTAAGCAGAACATTTGTAAACTTGTAATATATTGGGAAGCACATTAATGTTAGCTTGTACAGTAGTCTTACTGTTTCTCCCTTCTCCGTAAGGTTCCTACACACCACAACCACCACTACCACTTTTTGTGGACAAACAGAATGGATTTGTGGTAGGTCCTAGCCAGTTCCTCTGGGCTAGGGACTATAAGCCCCTTTGATAGGACCCGACGGGCCAGGTAATATTGTAAGGAGTTCTAAGGGAAAGCATTAAACTAACAAAAACCATGAATTGCTAGTGGCTCAAAACCTCAGCTCAACTAAATACTGTTTCTGTCCAAATATTAAATTTACGACAGTTTCAGAGTCATGCAGAGACTGATAAGTGACTCACATACTTGATAGCTTTGAATTTTCACAAAAATATACGAAATAATACATTAAAAGAAAACAATTTAGAAAGGATCTTTGTGTGTAAACATATGACTCATAAACAAAAGGTCTATTAAGTACCAAACTGGATATTTAAATTCAGCATCTTCCAAGGACGCTACATGATGATTTTCAAGAAAATCCTTCCCATCCTTTCTTTTGCATGCATAATGTTTGGAAAATTTTGATTTTCTCAAATGTGTCTAATTTGGATTAAAATGCCATACATTATATGTATTTTTATGACACGTGAAATTTTGAACTCTCTTAGAACAGTGTGTTAAGTTCTCTTCATTCTGCATAACTGGTAAAATGTAAGAGATAAATAAAACTGTACTACAAAACAATGTAGAGCTTGTTAAAATTTCAGTTTATGTCAAATATTGCTACATTTATTTGTCATTACCTTGTTACTACATCGGCTTACATGACACCCTGGTCTTCCGCTCTGCCAGGTAGCTCTTAACCTCCATACCTCCTTGTTACTTAATTATCACCATTCTTCCCCCTCCTCTTCCTTTCTTACATTTTTTACATCTCTGGTCCATTTTTCTTTTACTTTCTGCAAGAACTCACCAATACTTCTTACCTTCTTTTCCTCCCTGCCCGTTAACATTTTTATAGCTACTATCCTCTTCTCTACTTTCCCCCATTTTTCTTCCCAAACCTTTTTTCTCCATATTGCAACCTCCTCACATTCTGTTACATAGTGATCTATGCTTTCTTTCCCCCCACACAATTCACAAATTCCCTTTTCCCTACCTCTTATCCCTCTTAGGAATATTATTCCTGTTCTCATCCAAGCTAGCCCTTCTCTCTCTTGCCTATTGCAGTAATCTACATATGCTTCTCGTTCCCAATTTCTTTTTATTTGCTTGTAAAATTGTAATGATTTCATATTTTCTAGACTTCCCCATATTTCCTGGCTTTCTTTATCTTCTATTCTGCATTTTACTAATTTATCCACATCGCATATATCCCTTTCCTCTAATCTCCACATAACTCCCATTCCTATTTTTTCCCTAATTCCTCCTATCTCTGTCCACCAACTATTTAAGCTTTCTAATCCTTTTTACTGTCTCATGCATAATTTCATAATTTTCCCTTCTTCTTTAACCAAACACCTATACCAAAATTTTATTATTCTTTCCATTATCATTCCATTTCTTCTTGTCTTTCCATTTTCTAATAAAGCTACTTCCCTAGGTGCTGACCTTGGTAAGCCTAGTAGCTCTTTACAAAACCTTCTGTAGTTTTGGTCCACGTTTTCCTTACCTCTGTGCCCCCCCCCCCCCCCCAGATCTCCACTGCATACAACATTTTGGATTCAACTAGTGCTTCATACATTCATTCTAACCATTTGGTTGTCATTTCTAGTTTATATTTACATATTTTTATTCCATTCATTGCCGCCCTTCCTTTTGCTTCAATTTTTCTCCTGTGTGCTCCCCACTTTCCGTTGTTATTTGACCTTACTCTTAAGTATTCAAATTCATTGACTACTTCTACCCTTTTGCCATTTAAATGTAGTTTTAGTGGGGAGAGGAGTGAATCGCTATATCTTGATATTTCTTCAAATGTTTGTGTACTTATAATTTGCTCAAATGGGATATTGCTGCTCTTTTTTTTTTTCTTTTTTTGTTATTCTATCTTTACACTATGTAGAAAAAACGGAATTGCATAGGCATCACATAGCAACAAGCACTTAAAAGGTTTGACAACCACTTAAAGCCTATTACATGCATTGCCAGATATCTGTATCAGTTTGAAGGTGAAATGTGCTCAAATTCTATCCAGGTATTGTGTGGACAGTAAGGTAGATTATAATCAATAAATAGTATTTATTTTTCTTTACTAACCTCCTATGGTTAAGAACAGAACTTATGGATAAAAGATCTTGTTGAAATACTGTTCTTATGTTTTGTTACAGATCTACCCTTACATCGTACGCACAGTGTTTCCTTTATCATTGGCCGTGCAGATGGTGGAGATATATCTGACTCTGATGGTGACCTTGGAGAGGTTTTTGGCAGTCTGTCATCCACTACACACTCGATATCTCTGCACATATCAACGCACACGTTATATGTTCTTCTTCGTTGTCCTTTTTACCTGCTTGTTCAATCTCCCACATTTCTGGGATATTGAACTGGAAGAAGTAGAAGATCCTTCATCCAATATGACACTGTATATGTTTGAAGCCTCATCGCTTAGAGTTGATCCTGTTTACATTAACGTGTACATCAACTGGCTCAACTTCATCTTGCTGTTTTTGCTTCCCTTCTCCATACTTGCTGTCCTCAACTATTCTATCTATAAACAGGTTTGTTATGGTTTAAATATCGAGACCTAACTTAAAAAAAATGTTGCAACATTTTGAGACCATATTAATGGACAAATTTAATTCCCAGCTTTCACATTACATTTTTTTTTTTAATAATACATGTACCTAGTTAAGAAAGATTTAACATAATCTTCAAATATCTGACAAATGTGCTGTTTAAAGATGTCTTTTCAGTTACTAAACTCCCAAAATTTTTAAGAAGCAAAGTGTATTTGTATGTCTGTGCAAGGAGCAGATACACAGAGAGAGAAACAGAGAGCGGAAGGGAGGGAGAAAACAATGCTGGAGGTTTCTCTAGCCATTTGTATAACTCAACTAATACTTATATTCATATAATGATTCAAGTATGGAAATAATCATTTCTTCCACACTAGCCGTATGTAGGATAAGGTTTGGATGAGTAGAATTAGACTGAAAAATTCAATGCCATAGCCGGGATTTGAACCACGGATCTCCTGCTCTCCATACGGTTGCTCTAAACCACTGAGCATAGTTTGTTAGTCTGTAATGTTTGAAGCATGTTTCTTAGTCTTTTACCGGAAAGTTATTTCACTTCTATTGTTCACAGACTTAAAATTGTACTGCTTTTAAATTATGTTAAAACTTATGCATAATATGAACTTTAAAGAGCAGATCTATATTTATTTTATTAAATATTGAATTATTATCATAGAGTTGTTCCCATCATCAGCCTAGCATCACTGCCATAGTTCTCTCTGTGTTTTGTAGGTGGTACTTTCCAGGTGGACGTACTGTACTGTGTGATAATATAATTTTCATATGGTGAATGAAAATATAACAATTTGTGTTAATAGTTTTTCCAAAATGTAGAAGTCAGTTTGTTGAAGGACTTTTAAATTTTTCTTTCAGCTCATGTTTGTGCACCAAAATATTTTAATACTATTGACAGATCCATCTATTTATACTTCACACTTCTAATTTACTCTTTAAAATTTGCATGTATTTATCACTCTGTCTTTCCTATGTATATTGCATCCAATGTCTAAATTCCTCAAGTTTGTCTAACTGGGTGGAAAATTAACTTTTTTGCATTGTTCTAGTATCCTTTGATGTCCGCTCCCTCTTCCCTAGCATTCCATTAGACAAACTTTTGATTCAACTGAAAAAATGGCTAAATTCTATAAACCTGAATGCCAATGCAATAGAAGAATATTTGGCAATGACTGAATTATGTATACATCAAAATTATTTTGTCTTCGATGGAAAATATTATAAACAAATTTCAGGACTAGCTATGGGAAGCCCGCTATCACCATTTTTGGCCAATCTATACATGAGCTTTTTCGAAACACATATTACTAAAGCCTTCCCTCATATGTTTAAAACATGGTACAGATACGTAGACGACATCTTTGCAATAGTGCCCTACAAACTAATAGATGATGCTTTGAAACTACTCAACCTGCAAGAACCCAGCATACAATTCACAGTGGAAACTGAAGAGGACTGTACTCTACCTTTTTTAGATCTTAAAATCTAAAAAAGCATTGAAAAACTAGAATTTGGCATTCATAGAAAAGTAACACACACAGATAATTACATCAAAGCAAATAGTTTCAACCCAATTCCACACAAACATGCAACCATCAACAGTCTCACACACAGATTAGTAAATCTACCCCTCAGCCAGCAAGAATATCAAAACGAATACCATCAAATCTTAAAAACTGCAATTAAAAATGGATATGGAAAAAACCTTGTAGATAAAAAACTAAAATCATTCAAACTTCAAAAGAGATTAAAACAGATCACAGCTCTCACACCAATAAAACAAGAAATTAGATTTGCTAAATTTACTTACCACCCCTGGGCCACAAAAAAGTTCCAAAAAATATTCAAGAAATACAATATAACATTGGCACCAAAAAACAATTACAACATTAAAAACCTACTTCACAGTAATAATACTGATAAGATAAAACCAGAGGAAAAGTCAGGCATTTACAAGATTAAGTGTAAAGACTGTGAAAAAATTTACATAGGGAGGACAAAAAGAAACATAGGCACTAGAAAGAAAGAACACTTCAGGCACTTAAGATACAAAAATATTGATAAGTCCGCAATAGCAGCTCATTTCTGGTCTGAAAATCATGAAATTGAAGATAACACAGAATTACTAAAATATGTACAAAAACATAGTGAACTCGTCATATGGGAGAGGATATACATAGAAAAACATAAAAACCAACTAATGAACTTTGAAATCCCGCCAGAAGAGAATCCCACATTTAAGTTCATCACTAAATCCACAGATGGCAGCAACAACCCCAGAATTACCCACCCGCTGGATCTAACTTCAGTCGCACAAGAGCCGTAGATGCAAGCGATGATTTGCGAAACATGTCCTCAAAATAGGTACGAAAGTGAAGCAGATGTGTAAGAAATACGACTCATCTATAATTTAATAATTTATGGTGCTTTTCCAAATAATATAAATCTACACAGCTAGAGATTATGGTATCAAGTGCTGAATGGATTTCATCTCTATGATCTCACTCTGAAAAAAGCATGTCACTGTGAGAGCACATGCCCTGTGGGACTTTTGTCCTTATCACCTGTAAATGTACTATGGTAGCCACTTATAGTATTTTATTTTGGAAAGTCTATGTATTATGTTTGCAAGCCAATTCTGTGGATGATCTGTTAAAAAGACCTTTTCGAAATAAAACTTTGGTGGAGAAAGAAGAGAATTAGAAAGCTAGGTAGCCCTACTCTAAATATAAGTCAAAAGGCTATAGATAGTATTTTAAAGAAGAGTATATGAGAAAATTTAATATATACTGTATGAAAACAGGTGGATCTGCAGGTGTGTTGCTCAAAATGTGCCTTTTTCATTTCCATCTTAGTTATTTGGAAACAGTGATGTATGAGGTAGAGGGATAAATCTCAGACATATACGCACATATATCTTATTATGTGTTTCAAATGGGATGATGTTTGTCCTTGAGCACTACTAGTTGAGCAACCAGTTGGAGTCCTGTGGTGCTGTCATATTGCATTCCCCTATGTGGTGTGTGACGAGCGCCACACTACTCAATCTCTAGTAAATACTATTCACACTAAGACAAACATTCAGATTTTGCAAAAACTGATCCATGAGGAAGAAGAGAGTAATGTATTTAACATAACCGTGAAAACCCCCATATTTTTAGCTCGAATAGTATACCTAATACAAATAAAATACTATTATATTATAACAATGCATTGTGACGTAGCACTGCAATGAATATCATAATTGGTTGGTATGTATGCATGTACGTATATTTCAAATTACTCAGAACTGAAACATAAACATTTGACATGATGTGATAAAAGAATTACTTAGAATAAGCCAAGCTGTTTGTTAAATTTGATGAGAGGAAACAATACACTTCCTGCTAGTCTGGCAGAACGTGTCTGGTCACTTTATATTTTTGTTTATGAATGGTTCGTAATCTCTGTTTACTCTAGAGATTAAAGCAGTATTATTCAGTTACTCTTCCATTTAAAAAACATGAAAAAGTGTATTAGCTGAATCAATGAAACACGATCCACCTTGCCCCTAACTACTGCCAGAACAATCCAATTAGAGTTAATGTAGGCTCAGAATATGTTGCAAACAAAAATAATATTTTTAAACTGACTGATGTTGAACGACTTATTAACGAAGAAATTGACAAGGAACACAACAAGACTGGGGAAACTGTGTGAGAGATCAGATAAACTATAAGAAGATGACTTTTGGAAATAAGTATCATGTACCGAGATTTTGGAATCTATCATCATAAGTTTGCAGTACTCAGATGATGAAGACAATGACAATGACGAATTACCTCTTAACTTAAGTAACATTCATAGCTATATGGATGTACTGCTGGCAATTTTGTTGGATTAAAGAAATAAGTAATTTATAAACTATAATTAATTTTAAACTAAATATTTAAACTATATGTGTAATGTACGAATATTCATGTTGCAATTGTGATTTGAACAACTGCATTATTATAAAGTTTTGGAAAATTCAGTTTGCGTTCCCTTACATCTAGCGCCAAGAACACTCGCAAGTGAGTGAGAGAGAGGGAAATACAAAAAGAGTGTGAGTGACGAGGTGGCTACACCAAATACGATAACGCATCTGATTCGCTACAGGTGAGAACTCTTCCCATTGAAACACATAATAGACTGGACTATGCTATGCAGGGGATTCAGCATGGAGGCCCAAACTTGATCTATTGCACCTATGCTCCCAAGTAGGGCACCCCAGGAGGAAGGAAGAGACGAGAGAAGATGGAGTATGGCCAACCCAAGGAGCCACGACAGTGCAGAGGACAGGGTCCCCACACTTTACCAGTTGGAAACTCCATGGCAGTCTATGAATTACTGGCATCCTACCCTACTGTGGTCCGGAAATGGCCCCACCAGACCGGGTTTCAGAAACCAGAGAGCATATTATCCTGCCAAGCAATGCCGAGACACCCGCTGACACTTCTACCCTGAAATAGACACCAGATGGTTGATGAAATGAAATAATAATGGAGATGAACTGGAGGCACAGGAAATTCAGAGGATGTAATTTACCTACCCAGCATTTGCCTGGCAACTGAGCAAAACTCCCAAAAAAAAACCATGGCAAATATGTCGACCGCAGGTATCAAGACCAGACTTCCCAAATGCAGGCCATAGATGAAACTGCCTGAGCCATCCCACTTGGTAACATAGTGTAAATAATAAGCATATAAACAGTCTACTTGTTATCAGTGCACTGAGTAATGCCATTATTGCAACAGTGCCATGCCTATCACGACGAGTTAGTGAAATACAATCAGCAGATAAGGGGATAATGCACTTATTCTCTAGAGTTATTGATTGTATCTGATTTTATGATGCTTTTGAGCTGGCTTTGAGAGGGCACATGATAGAAACATAGGGTGAAACATCCAGGTATTTGTATTTTTGATAAATTTAACTTCTGATATAGATAATAGGCTGCATCATGGCTGAGTGGTGAGAGCTCTTGTCTCTCATCTAGGCAGCCCGGGTTCGATCCCAAGTGACCGCAAAGTGGGATTTGTGGTGGACATGGCATTGGGGTGGGTTTCCTCCAGGTCCTCCGGTTTCCCCACCATCATTCCACCAATTACTCCATAATTCATCTCTTCATCATCCCAGGTGTTGGGCCGACCCCCCAACTCTGGTATCTCAGGTCAAATGCTTCGGCTCCCTCGCTCCGAGGGAATCCAAATGACTCCTAACACCAGTATTGGTGAGGATGTGAGAAATAAAATAAAAATATAATACAGTGAAAGAACAAGTAGCAGGTGATCAGATTACTAAGGATATTTCAAAATCTATACAAAATGGGCTGCTGGATTATTTGTTGGAAACTTGAGGAATTGTGTAGGAAAAAGTGAATATTGTAGCGCATTGGTACATTTTTGCATGAGCCATCACTGTCCTTGAATATTTCAGTCTTAGGTTCAAATGTGGAAGGGAATTATTTAAACTTTTGGGTTTCTTTTACGGACAAAGCATGCTGAGTCTAGGTTGATGATGAAGACAGCAATCCCCAAACATATTCTGCTAACTTTTGGTTAGGAAATAAAGCTAGATTGATTAAAATTAATGGCGGGTGTGTAATACAAGGTGAACAAAAAAGAGAATTTTAAGTTAATTGATGAAAATTAATCATTTCATCACACTAGCCATATACAGGCTAAGAATTTGGATTGATTGATTTTGATTAATAAGAGTAAAATGATGAAGCCTGGGACTCAAGTACTTAAAATAGTAAGTTCCTACAAATGGTGTATCTCGGTTCCGAGAGCCCTTAGTGGTTTACCGGGGAAATATATGAGTCGATTGGAGAATTAAATGTCATTACGGCAAATTGGCCATGGTAGCTCAATGGGTAAGAGTGACTGGATGGAAACCAGTAGATCTGTGGTTAAAATCTAGGCTGTGGTATTGAATTTTTCATGTCGACTCTATCAATCCAAAAAAGGGAATGTTTGAAATCCACAATGGCAGCCATTAGAAGTTGGCAAAGAATTATTTAGAAAATACATTCCATCATTATTTCTTAAATGACAAGTTGTAAGGTTTTGATTATGTATGAAATGTTTTCTTGCATCACTCTTAGTTTTATTGGATTATTCAAATATTCTCTTTTTTGTGTGCCATGCTATACATTTAAAAGACTTAACTGTTCGAGATCTTCTCGGGAAACATCTTCAGGATCTTCTCAGGATGATGGGAGAGACATACACTCCCAAAACATCGATTTCTAATCGTCTTTTCACCTGGCTTGTTTCCCAAGATCATCTCAAACATATTCGTTGCCAGGAAAGCTTCAGGTAATTTTAAGACTTAACTGTGTTAAGTAAAACTATAAAACTTAACTGTAATTTTAACTGTAAAACTGTGTTTTCTCCTAAAAAAGAAAATAAGATATCATTATTTAATTGTTTTTACAGGTATGTAGGGCAAATAAGGAGCGTCGTCAACTGACAGAAGGGCAAAAGAAAGATATAGAGCTTGCTACAATTTTACTGGCAATTGTCATGGTGTTCCTGTTTTGCAATATTTTGCCACTAGTCAATAATATAACTGAGATATGGTATGAATATACATCTCCTGAAATAGTCTCATTAAGTTGTATGCTGGTTACCCTTAATGCCTCTGTCAATTTCATTATATATGTTCTCTTGGGGCAGAGATTCAGGACAGAATTCTGTGAAATGCTGTGCTGCTCCAAAACTACACCTAAAAGAGAACATAGTGATGGAAACAGTTATTTGTCAAGCTTAGCTTCTTCTCCAGGAAATTGTTCTATTTTTTCTATGCTCCGTACCTCTCCGCTACCCAGCCCTCGACAACGATCGCCATTTCAGCCAACATCACCACACCATCTCAGTGTACAGGGAGCTGCCAAAAACCTGCAGATGTTCTTCACATAAAACTAACAATTAGATTGTACCTGTTGGGAAACAGCATTATAATAACATAATCTATTTTATAAATGCTTAAAAAAATTAAGATGTTCATTACCAAAAATAGAGGAAGCAAACTTTCTGGCATATTATTAAATTTTAGATGAGTCGCGTTTTTTTACACATCTGCTTCACTTTCGTACCTATTTTGAGGACATGTTTCGCAAATCTTCGCTTGCATCTACGGCTCTTGTGCGACTGACGCTAGATCCAGCGGTGTGGGTAATTCTGGGGTTGTTGCTGCCATCTGTTGATTTGCGAAACATGTCCTCAAAATAGGTACGAAAGTGAAGCAGATGTGTAAAAAACGCGACTCATCTAAAATTTAATAATTTTTCGCTTCACTGTGGTGTTCCAATACAGTTGAATTTCTGGCATATGTTCCTAAAATATAGAGATGTATTTGAAAGAAGCCTACATTATTTATTTCATAGAACAGTAGCTGAAAAATGTTGTTCCTAATGATTCAATCAGAACTCTTGGAATTATTGAGTAATATTAATTTAGGTACCTATATCTGAAATAAGTCCATGCACTAATATTCAGATTTTAGTAACAAAACAGACTGGTTCTCTCCAGTGAAATTTTTTATTAAGGTGAACAAAATTTTTCATGAAGATCGCATACAGAAATAAAAGTTTTTTAAGTGTTTTTAAATTGGTGTACTATGTTCTGTCTTTGCAGATCTAGGGAAAGACTTTAACTGATTTTGTCATAAATTATTTTTCTTTATATACTCTATTATAAGTAGGAATGTTATAAAAGTTTGTACATTATAAATGTTTGTATATAATCCATTGTTTCGAACTGATGTGGTGAGAGTAAAATGCAAATATCAGATGCAAAAAAGTGTCAATGAATATTATTTTTAAAGTAATCCTCACAGCTGGTAACTTCTGTATTCATTTTTATAGAACCAACAGAGCTACATAATTGTAAATGAACCTAAATGGTTGTAATGACAGTTCCATGACTGTTCTTATAGCACCTAGAGACACACTGCCCAAACAAAAACAAGAGAGTTACTAAACCTGATAATCAACATATTAAAATTCCATATGAAGTAAAACAGATTAGAGATTTGATTTGATTTGATTTGATTTATTGATTCATCCATTAAAACATGATAAAATAAAGGATTACCATACCTTCTATCAACAAACTTAGACCTTTTAGGGATATATATAAAGCTTTTAAAAATAATGCCCAAGAACTAATTAATATAAAGAGACAACAATTTAGTGACAAAATAATAAAATCAAATAATAAGGCAAAGACGATATGGGGAATTGTAAAAGAACATGTAAACATAACCTTAGAAGAAAATGTGCAGATAGATAAAAATCCTAAAGAAGTTTGTCAAATCTTCAATAATTATTTCTTAAAAATGGGAATCAATAAAACCAGTCAGATTAGGGATACAACACAGGGGACAAATGAAATATTATCAACCATGTATTTAAAAGGAACCACTAAAGAGGAACTAGAAGAAATAATAAATGAACTAAATAATAACTCCTTGACAGGGTGGGACGAAATATCAACAAAAACATTAAAACATTGTAAATATGCCCAACTAGATATACTTGAGCACCTGATAAATGCATCGATAATGGAGGAATCTTTTCCGGATTGTTTAAAAATAAGCTTAGTTCGACCAGTCTTTAAAAAAGGCAATAAAACAAAATCAGAAAACTATAGGCTTATTACCTTAACTTCTGTTTTTGCTAAGGTATTCGAAAAAATGTTAAATAAAAGATTAGTAAGCTTTCTAAATAAATTCAATATATTAAGTAAATCCCAACATGGATTTAGGAAAAATCACTCCAGTACCACAGTTATAGCAGAGCTATACTACAATATACTCCAAGGGCTTGAAAATGAAGAAAAGATCACAGGCATATTCCTTGACCTATCTAAAGCATTTGACAGTAGGCCGTGCCGTAGCTTAGTGGT
Organism: Mantis religiosa; assembly: GCA_030765055.1. Taxonomy (NCBI): domain Eukaryota; kingdom Metazoa; phylum Arthropoda; class Insecta; order Mantodea; family Mantidae; genus Mantis; species Mantis religiosa. Next base: position 17,069,344 of record CM060947.1, on the reverse strand, counting down.
TAGACCGCTTGGCTCTCACCAAGGTGGCCCGGGTTAGATCCCAGGCGACCGCAAAGTGAGATTTGTGGTGAACAACACGGCACTGGGGCAGGTTTTCTTCAGGACCTCTGGTTTCCCCCGCCATCTCATTCCACCGGTGCTCCTTCTTCATCTCTTGTACCATCAGTGTCACCGCCTGCGGTGGGCATTAAACACTACACATTTCATTTTCATTTCATTTGACAGTGTATCGCATGTAATGCTGCTGAAAAAACTGCAGGAGTATGGTATAAGGGGGAAATTTCACACAATATTAAAATCCTATTTAGTAAACAGAAAACAATGTACAGTAAAATATGATCTGAAGCTTTTCTGGCGACGTATATGTTCTAGACGTTCTCGGGCTTCGAGCAAGGTATAGTGATGTGGAGCCATCGACGTTTCGGGATTGTGCATCGCTCCCATCATCAGGATGATGAATGATAAGCAACAAACAGCAGAGGTGTCGCTGAAGGTGAACCATGCTCCATGGAACAGGGGCCTTTGACTTGTTGCCATCCCGGGACACTGTCCCTTACTGGCATTATGTAAATGATAAGCAAATTGGAAGGGCAGTATATATATAGCTTCCGCCAGACGGTGGAGTGCCAACCTTGTGGAAAACTCCTCTATGCTGGGGGCTCTGCGTAGCGGCGGAATCTGTGTTTTCTGAGCCGGTCGATTTCCAACTTCAAGGCAGGTTTCCAAGCAGAACTGAACTGCATTCTGGCATCCCAGTTCAGTGTTCTCCTATCAGAAGAGATGGCCAGTGCTTCTTTGACTTTTCGATCCCAGAGGCTGCTGCATTTGGCTATGATGGTCGTTTGTTTGAAGTTGACTCTGTGATCTTTCTCAAAGCAGTGTTCGGACAGTCCAGACTTTTCCAGAAAAGTACACTCCAGAGAGAAGACTGCAAGCAACAACAAAAACAACAGATGATAGTTGGACCTGCAAGGTTAAGAATGGAAGCAACAGCTTCTGAAACCAGTCCCTAGAAATAAACATTTAACAGAAATTAAAAATTGACTACAAATATTTTTTCAACCAAACTTGGTAATTAAGTTCAGTAACTTCTATGGATATAACATGTAGATTTTCAAGAAAATTCTCCCATCACAGACTACCTTTTATACCTTTAATGCCAAAGCATGGAACAGGCCTGGTAAAAAAATATTTGCAAATAATTTCAGGCTTATTTATTGACAGTAAATGAACTTTTATATAAAAAATATGTTTCAGCATTTAGGCCCTTTTTACAACATGTTACATATGTATAACAGTGGGCATTAATGGATGCAAAACTGAATCTTTACATGAAGCACACTTTTCTTTAAAAATGGTATACAAAGTGTAGAAAATCTATTTAAAACTACACAGCATATGTGTGGAATCTTCTAAAACAATTTCTGTCCTTGTTCAAGCATACATACACTTCACAGTTTTCACACCAAACAAATGAATTCATATGTTTGCATATCCTGCACCATCTACGAGATTCCTTCCTTATGGTCCAGTGTTCTGTTTTGTCTTTTTGACAGTACACAATAGGAACAATGGTAGTTCCGCTGTTCTTTTCTGTATGGGCATGTCATCAGCACTTGGTCAGCCTCTTTTAGATTTGCCAGCTCTAATAAGATACAGCACCGCTGCAAGGTCAGCTTGAAATTTTCGTAGCACTATATGCTTTTGACTCAATTCCATGCATTCTTTGCTGTATTTGAGCCAACTGTTAATAGCAGCCACCATTATGAAATGTCAAAATACATATAAGTACCACCGCCGAGATTTGAAGTGATATTTATAAAGCAAAGTCAGCATGTTATCCAGGTCAATACCTCTGATAAATGTATTGCAAGTCTGAATAATAGATGCCCTTGGTATATTAAAGTGCTCCTTCTATGATTTGTCCCATTGTCAAACTTTGCCTACTGGTTCAACTCCAACAAAAAAGGACAAAAGGGTAAATTGCTTTGCTGTTGTACCACCTCACTACTACAAAGTCATCAGTAGTAACAACCAAAGAAGCTATTGAGCCTCAAACTTGCTTTTTCAGTTCTTTATCTTCTGGTAGTGGACAGTTCTTCAGGCTGTTGACTCAGACAGTGCCAATGAAATAAATGTTTCTTTCTAGCAATCAGTGTACCAGAATATCTGTTGTGAAAAAGTTATCAGCAAATACCTCAAAATTGTGACCTTCAAGAAGTGAGTTGATAAGCTTCATCACTACCAGACCTTTTCCAGCTTCCCTCTTGACAGAACCAGAGGCTCTCTGATAAATGTTGAAATCATAAAGGTTGTACCCCCTGTTGCTATTTTTGTTAATAGTACACTGTTGTTTGTGTTAATCTACCATTAGTTTTACTAGATTAAGAACAAAATATATATATTTGAATGAACCTTTTTAAAAATAATGAAATGCATTCACAAAAATACGTAAAATTAATTAAAAAGTAATTGGCACCTGCTAGATGCCGTGAGACCAACTGTGCCGAAGTTAAGTCACAATCGACGTAGGGTTAGTGATATTTATTTAAACACCCTAATATTTAATATATTTACAATAAACAAGGTGCATATCTTTAATATTCTAGGTATAACCCTGAAATCCTCTTCAATTAAGAAAAAATTGTTTAACTGGTAAACTTTAATAGATAAACAAAAATGAACATACAGAAAATGTAGATAGAGTTTATTATAAATAAGTTTCTTTTTATTTCTTTAGCCACTTTTGAGATATATGTTTTTATGCTTTGAATTTTTTAAAACTATGTCCTTTGAGAGATGCAGACCTTTTAAGTATCAGGTATAGAGCCAATACCCACTCAACATCATCAGGAAATTGAGGAGCTACAATAGGTATGAACCCTGGTCTAGAACCAGGCTGGGGGTTCCAAGATGCTGATGACATCTCCTCCCCATATTGGTTGAATGATCGCCCACGTCTGCCTGGCATACGTGGGCATGCAGCCAGCAGTCTGGTTTGCAGGTTCAGGCCCACTTTGGGCTGTTATGCCATGGGTTACGTTATGTCCTTTGATAAAGAGGTCTTCATTAATTTCTTTTCTTTTGTTGTAATGTCATAGAAAGGGTATGAAATTTCAAGGCCAGCATATATGGATCTGCTTTTAAACATTTCATTATCACTTCAGTTCCTTTTACCCACTAGTCCTACAAGAAATGTCATTAACTAAATTTTATTTTTACTGTAAATAAATTGAATTATATTCTGCAGTGTTAACATATATATATCACTGTTTGGCTTTATCAACAGCATGTGCCTCATTTTGTATCGCATCATCTGCTTTTACAAAAAAAGTAAAAACAGGAACATATGAGATGTGTGAAATACAAGCAAATAGAAAAATCAGCAATAGCCCACCATTTTTGGTCTACCAATCATGAAATTGTACCAAATATAAAACTATTAAAGCCAGCCAATAATGCAGCTGAGCTCGATGTTTGGGAGAAGTTGCTAATTATAAAAAACAAACAGTATACGTTAAATTTCGAATTGCCGCCTGAAAACTCTCTTTGGAAGTTCATCTCACAATCAACAGATGTCACCTCAAACAACCAGCTCACTTCAAGAAACCACGGATCCAACCAGTTGGATAGTTGCTGATGATGGGGACGAGCCGGTCTCCGAAACAATTGTTCAAGTAAGGATATTTTAAGTGATGTTGTGTTTGAATACCAACTCATTACTTCAAGTAAAAACCTTTTTACATAGGTAAAATTTATTTTCATTTCAAATTCTCCTTTTAAGAGATCTATACTCCTTCTATTACATGCCTCAGTCCACTTATTGTTTATAGAAATAACATTCTTTCTTTTGATTGATAGAGTCGACATGAAAAATTCAATGTCACGGCCGGAATTTGAACATCTATTGGTTTCCATCCAGTCGCTCTTACCCATTGAGCTCCCATGGCCAATTTGCCATCATGACATTAAATTCTCCAATTGACTCATATATTTCTGGTAAACCACTAGGGGCTCTTGTATCCGAGATACACTGTTTGTGGCGACTTACTATTGTAAGTACTTGAGTCCCAGGCTTCATCATTTAACAAACTAAATTTGCAGATAAAATAATTTGAATTTGTTTAACATAAATGCAAATTTTTGTTTCTAAATTTTTTGGTTCACTCAATTTGAATTTTAAAATTTTCAGTTTATATCATAATAATAAGCTACACCTTATAAATCCTTTTATGGAAGTGTTGAAAACAGTGTTGTTGTATAAATTAAGTTAATTAGGAGTCGATTAATAACACATAACAACACTCACTTTTAAATTTTCCCGGAACCGGTTTCTGAGGTCTTCCCTCTATCTTCAGCCGGACATCGACTCCGGCTGAAGATAGAGGGAAGACCTCAGAAACCGGTTCCGGGAAAATTTAAAAGTGAGTGTTGTTATGTGTTATTAATCGACTCCTAATTAACTTAATTTACACCTTATAAATTTGATTCTTCAGAAATAGCTGAGAATATCCTTGTGTATTTGATACTTCAGAAATAGCATTTAAAGCACAAAAGAAACCAAACATGTTAGGAGATATGGATAAGCGCAGTTCCTTACAAATCAACACCATTCTTAGCTACTCAAAGAAAGGGCTCCTTTCCCAGACTTCATTCACCTCTATTGAAGAAAAGTACAAAAATGTTCTTCAAGAGCTCTTGAGAAAAAAGGATATGGAGGAATTCGCGGCCAAATACAGAAACATGTATGAAGAAATATGACGACTCAGAAGTACCCAGGAAGAAATAAAGAAGAAAAATAGCGTACTGCATTTAAACATAGCAGAAAAAATTAAGGAACTTGAATCTGCTCAAGCAAGCTCAAAAATAGATAAAGAAATGATTCAACATCTGAAGGAAGAAGCTAGAAGGGATTACAGGGTAATTTATAGTGAAGTTTGCGAGGAACAAGCGCTGAAGGAGCTAATGGACAATTTATGGCCTCAAAGGTTACAAATGAACAAAGAACTTGATGAAATGGCTCGATTTCACCCAGATAAGCTAGTAAATTTGCAGATGTTTATTTCAATTAATATAGGAAGAAAAAGGAAGCTTTTCCAGGAGCAGTTGTAGAATAAATAACAATAGAAGAGAAAATTATGTGAATGTAATACATCAGATTTATTTTTTATTCTTTGAAAGTTGGTTTGTTTTGGTTATCTAGGTTTGTTCTAGAAAAAGATGTTACAACGAACATGGAGTCAATAAAAGCATTGACACAGGGAAGAAAGTAATTAGAATGTTAAATTCAATTAACAGAATATAATATAAATAATATAAATTATTTTCAAAATTTATTTGCGAACATCTGCGGAGCTGCGGACAGTTTGAGAACTGCTTAGATTTGAGTGACCACTTTTGTGAGCTCATTCAGTTTTGAATGTTTCTGTATTTACACATTTGTAACTTTGATTAACATAGTTTGTAGGTTTGCAAAAGCAATCATGATTCTTCAATAGTTAGAAAGCATTGACAGATTATGTCATGTGGTAGTCTCTGTAGCATATGAAGAAAAGTGTATTTATTTTTTCTTTTTCTTTTTTAATGTGGCGTCTCTGAACACATTGGTAAAAATATTTCAATAGCATTAGCAATTGTTACATAGAAAATGAAGCTAGCTACAGTGAAGCAATGAATATTACACAAATATAAATATTTGTAACAAAAAACTCCACTTATCTTAAGAAAATTGTGTTAATTCTTCTTTTTAATGGAGATCGATTTCAAAAACAGATTTTTTTCACCATTGATGGACTGATAATGAAAAAAATCTGTTTTTTAAATTGATCTACATTAGAAAGAAGAATTAACACTATTTTCGTAAGATAAGTGAAGTTTTTTGTTACAAATATTTATATTTGTGCAATAATTAGCTATTGTATTTGATGTAGATCGGTTTTTAGTGGTGACAAATAGGAAATTCTTGTGAAGTTTTAAGTTGTTAGCCAAAGTGTGTGAATTGCACACTTTCAGCATTTTAGGCTAAAGTTCACACAGTGTGGACCAGCTTTACGAAAAATTGGAACATCTGATTGGAGAGGGGAAGCAGAAATATGTCTGCTTGTAGTATGACCAGTCTTGCGATGCAAGAAGGGCCTGCGTGTGACTGTACAATAAAAAGAGTACTGAAGAGTAGCCTTAGTTGTATGAGTCATTATTCTCTCTTATTTTATAAAATTATTATTTGCAGCTTCCCTCTCTTTGAAAATCATGCCTTGCCTCTGCATGCAACACAATATGGTTTTCTATGGAGCAGAAGTATGGACTTTAAGTAAAACATATATTAATAATTATTAAATTATAGATGAGTCATATTTATTACACATCGGCTTCACATATGTACCTATATTGAGGAGATGTTTCACGAACCATCATTCGCATCGTCTGCTCTTATGCAACTAAGGCTTGATCCAGTGGTGTGGGTAGTTCTGGAGTTGCTGCTGCCATCTGTTGATTTTGTGATGAATTTAAATGTGGGGTTCTCTTCTGGCGGGATTTCAAAGTTCAAAGTTATACATGAGCTTTTTCGAAACACATATAACTAAAGCCTTCCCTCATATTTTTAAAACATGATACAGATACGTAGACAACATCTTTGCAATAGTACACTACAAACATATAGATGATGCTTTGAAACTACTCAACCTTCAAGAACCCAGCATACAATTCACAGTAGAAACTGAAGAGGACTGTACTCTATCCTTTTTGGACCTTAAAATCACAAAAAACAATGAAAAACTAGAATTTGGTATTCATAGGAAAGCAGCACACACAGATAATTACATCAAAGCAAATAGTTTCAACCCAATTCCACACAAACATGCCACCATCAACAGTCTCACACACAGCTTAGTAAATCTACCCCTCAGCCAGCAAGAATATCAAAAAGAATACCATCAAATCTTAAAAACTGCAATTAAAAATAGATATGGAAAAAGCTCTGTAGATAAAAAACTAAAATCATTCAAACTTCAAAAGAGATTAAAACAGATCACAGCTCTTGATGCAGAGAGTCAACATGAAAAATTCAATGCCATGGCCGGGATTTGAACCACGGATCTCCTTACAAGATTAAGTGTAAAGACTGAAAAAATTTACATAGGGAGGACAAAAAGAAACATAGGCACTAGAAAGAAAGAATATTTTAGGCACTTAAGATACAAAAATATTGATAAGCCCGCAATAGCAGCTCATTTCTGGTCTGAAAATCATGAAATTGAAGATAGCACCAAATGACTAAAATACGTACAAAAACATAGTGAACTCTTTATATGGGAGAGAATATATATAAAAAAACATAAAAACCAACTTTGAACTTTGAAATCCCACCAGACCTTGGGTCTCAAGCCAGATCAGGGCTAGGCGCTCTACTGGCAGTGGAGTGTTTTGTAAGGAAGGATAATATGCGGCAGAAGATGAGGTTGGAGCTATATATAAGCCATCTGATGTATTATTTGATGTGCCTAGAAGTAGTCTTGGGCATTTGTAGCGCTCTCCAGGATCAATGTCGTACTCACCTAGACTGCGGATGAGGGAGTTGAAGTTGTGGGAGAGATTTTGATAGAAGGAACGTGAAATGGTATGGATGTAGTCTGTTACTGTGGGGATACGTAGGTCACGTCGGATAACTAGATTGGGGATGTACCAAGGGGAGGAAGAGAACCCCACATTTAAATTCATCACAAAATCAACAGATGGCAGCAGCAACTCCAGAACTACCCACACCACTGGATCAAGCTTCAGTCGCATAAGAGCAGATGATGCGAATGATGGTTCGCGAAACATGTCCTCAATATAGGTACATAAGTGAAGCTGATATGTAATAAACACATGTCATCTATAATTTAATAATTATTTTGCTTCACTGTGGTGTTCTAATACCATTAAATTTCGAAATATATTAATAAGCTAAATATACTGGAAATGGGCTTCTGGAGATGATCAGCCAGAATATCCAGTCAAGACAAACTAAGGAACTCAGAAATGTAACAGCTTAAGATAGTGTTATTACAATTGCAAGGAAATGATGTCAGTGGTACGTCCATGTACTACTCATACACTTTATCTTGAACCCTGGAATCTAGTGTAATGAACAGTCCAAGTTAAGAAGGCCTGTATTTGCCAAAGTAACATTGGCCATACTCCAGTGTTTCCCCTTGTGCATTTCAATGTATTGTGTTACCTTTATTGTTGTTCCCTTAAAGTTTTTATGTTTCACCAACTCAGTGGTAATTTTAAGTGATAAATGTCTGAAGTATATCCAGATCAACACCACCAACTCTGTAAATATTAAAAGGAGTAGCCATGTGTTTAGTCTTTTACTTTAGCCATTGGCTAACCTGGAAAAAACATATCAAAAACTACAATTCATGGCCTTTTATTATATAATTTAAAATACTACTGCATAAAAGACATAAAAAGTCCTGAAAATTAATTGTTATTTCACACCAGTCATATGTAGAACAAGATTTGGAAAGGTAGAGTCAGACTGAAAAATTCAAAGCAGTAGTCGGAATTTGAACCATGATCTTCTGATCTTCATCTGGCAACATGCCAGCATGACATTAAATTCTCCAATGCAAGTCATAGCTAGAGCAACCAGATGGAGACCAATAGCTCCTGGTTCAAAACCCAGCATTGACATTGAATGTTTCATTGTCTTTTCCTTTCCAAACTTTCAAAGTCCTTTTCTTGAAAAGGCAATTAGAATTAACACTGTGAAGTAATACATAATTAAAAATTATAAAACACACCTCTGTAGCATAGATGGTAATCGTTCGAGAGGTCGTGAGTTCGAATCTTGGTCAGAGTGAGTTATCTGGATAAGGTTTTTCTGGGGTTTCCTTTATTCTGAAAGACAAATGTTGAGTGGATCCTGAGCTCATGGACCTGAGCTTATTTGAGCATCATCTCACCCTTTTCATTCATAATCCAATATGATTTAACATAGGACATATATATAAAGATGAAAAGAACACTTAAGGAACATCAAGCAAATAGAAACAAATCCTTATGATTCTGATATCATAACCACAACATAGAACAGAAAACCCAGCTACTAAAACCAGTTTACATGAATCACAAATTAAACATCTGTGAAAATATGTATATAAGAAATTCAAAACATATTTAATGAATTTCAACATTCCAAAAGAAGAAAATGTTTTACTCAGCCTCATTGAATCACCATCAGATGTCTCATCTCCAGAGAATCATCATCAGCTGGAGCACCAAAGTTCTAACCAGTTGACAACTTTTTGATAATGACTTCAAGTGGAGGCGAAACACATTGAAAGAAAATGTGTGGTATGTGAAGTAGAGAACGTCTCAGTCGATTCATTGTGTAATTTGTAATTAAAAGTCCTGTTACCCAATATGACAATACCATCTGGAATTTCAAGATAAAATGTGAGAATAGTACACAGAATGAAAGAAGGAACAATCCCGAAAATCATGTAAGAATGGGAAATTCAGAAGAGGAAGACATACCTGATACCTGGATACACATTATACACATATCAATGGAAAGATTTGGTGCAGTAAAGAGAAAGTAATATAGAGATGAATGATGTAAAATTAGAAAAATTATGAGGTTCTGAAAAGTAATATATAACTTTTATATTTGTAAACTTTACTTTTTATTTTGTATTTTGATAATGATTTTGCTGGACACAAACTTCTGCAATGAGAAAATTTAACTTTGCTGTAATCTGAAACCAAATAAATAAAAGACAATGTACATTACTTTAACTTAGTTTAATAATGATGAATTAAAATGTTTTTTTAAGGAAGTAAATGACAAATTGATCTTTCTTGCAATTAACCTTCAATAAATTAACAACTCATTCTATATGTTTATTATAGTAACACTAATTGTTAACTTTGTAAGTTGGTTTAAAATTTTATGAATGTTCTAATAGGTATGCATGCTTCGTAACATCTTAATGGAAAAGAACTACAGAATATATTAAAATATTATATCTACCTACAACAAAACGAATGCATTCATATTTCAACTGGATCTATGTTGTGGCAGGCAATATTTATTATTGAGGGAATCATAAGAGTGATCAACTTTTACAATTTTCATTGCATACTTAAAGACAAAATGTACTTTAATAATTACACTGAAAAATCTCAGTAATCATAAATATCCATTCATATATTAACATGACCATTAAGGTGTTTTATAAATTTCACTGGTAATGTATTGTATATAATGAGCTAAGCATTTTAGAAACAATTGCTACATGGTGGTTATCACACATTTCATTCTGCTGTAAAATATTATTAAAAAGCATACATAGCTATTTCTTATTATCAACACCTAAATTGTATACTAATGACTAAATAAAGAATAGGTTATTTGTTATCAATTTATTATTATTTTTCCTCATATTCAGATTCACCAAATGATTTCTTCAAATCAAAAGAATGGGAATCTCATGAATAAAACTGTTTCATGGGAAATTAGTATCTACAGTCTTCTGTTTGGTTCCTTCAAAGCTCTCAGACTTAGCCTTCCCCATGGCCACTAACATATGGACAGGTTATGTGTTACATATTCATGGTTTTGGTATGTGACTGAAGGAGCTGCAACATAGATTAGAATCAGTCAGATTTAAACTGAATGATCTGTGTGCATAATCCTTCCATAAAGGGGACTCAAATGATTTAACATAACCTAACTTTGAATAATATTTGCTAAAGTTTAAAATATTATAGAACTATCTCATTATTTTCTTATTTTCAGAGTATCATTGGATTCAAATTAAAGGTTGCCAAAATGACAGGAAAGGGGAGAAAAGGTAGAAGTTTCATAATTTGTTCTAAATACTTCCATTTTATAATAAGGTAATCCACAGCTTTACTCAAATGATTCTTTATTGCCTGTAAAAATTTCTCAGCTGAATCTATTTTTCAGTGTATGTGGACTGGGAAAGTAAGAAAATATGAATAATATTTTAAGATTATATTTTACAACTGTACTGCTTTCACTGTCTTTATTACCAAATAATTTATAACTACTTATATTGTGTTAAAAAGAGTTTCTGCATTACTATTACACAATGAGACAACTAATACAGCAATGTGACAGCAATCACATCTTCCTTTTAATGGTATTTTAATGTTCTGTATACGTTCATCATAAAAAAAAAGTATATCTTAATTAGTAAATTTTTGAATCGGTTTAAACTGCAGCATAACAAAATAAAAGTATCACTGCTTGGAAACAGAATAGCAGAGAAACCAGATATAGGAAGTAAATCTAATAACATATTTCCCAATTAAAGAGATGCTGTGCATGGAATTTTAACCCCATTTGCTTGTAAATGCAAGTGATACAGCACAAATTGGTTGCTGTAACTTATGGCTAGATTTAAGTTCAAATTTTATTTAAAGTACATCTTTTAAGTAGAGGAATTTAGATTTGAAAATCCAGGCCATTACTGCTTTTCATAGCTCTCATTTTTCAATATATACTTATTATTTTAACTCTAAAACCCCTTTAATAATAAAATATTAAATGTTTATATAAGTTAGCTTCTCACCTTTACTTTGTGTTACCTCTCATTTAAATTTATTTTGAAAGGGCGCTTTTTATTGGAGCGGCGAAGAGTTTGGGTAAACTGGCGATAGAGGGCAGGGACAGCAACTACTACTACTTCTGGTGGCGATTACATGTACTATATGAAGCTAATTTGTTGCGATCGTCATCTGCAAAGATCTGCACGATATTGCCTGATAATAGATGGCACGCGGGGTTGCTTGATCAATGTGTTGTGACGTCAGACCAGTCCCCCTTATTGGATTTGCTAGTAGGTGATGTAGATTTGCACGAAATCCTTGTAAATAGATCATCGTCCTGTTGTTTTGTGAATAGTCAGTTATGTGGTTTCTAGTCATTTGAGGTTCTAGGACAACATGTATGTAATAGAAGAAGAATCTAAGCGTATAACGATTAATAACGATACATTTTGTTCACGACAACTCCCGCCTTTCACTTGACGGTTGTGTAATAACTGACTGTGTCTCGCGAACAAATTAAACAGTAACTGTCGCATAAGTGAGGAAGTTGCGGTGGAGTTATCTAGGGAAGGGAAGAGCAGATAATGGCAGCTAGCTCACAGGAAAATTGTGGTATCTTGGATCAGAGCATTCCGCAGTGGAAGAGGGAGCTTATCTTACGACGACGTGCTTTGGGAAGGACTTTGCCCGCAGGTAACACTTCAGTGAAGCTCACCTGTCCGAGTGTTGTGACCGCGGTTAGACATCCCGAGCTAGCAGCAGCTGGCGAAAACGTCACTGGCATACAGCAACGTTGCACTTCGTCTGCATTAGCCTCGAACAAGGGCGTACTGGACGAAACCCAAGCGGACTTTCACCCCAGAGGGCGCAACGGCGAGTCATCCTCTGTCGCGGCGACTTCAGTAGCGGGGAACATGCGGTTGGTTGAGCATCAAGTCGAAGGGGGTACCGAATTTATGATTAATGGCGTCGGTTTGGATATAACAGTGGAACCAAGTTCGACAAAATACAGGTCCAAAATGGGTGAAGAAAAGTCGCTGAAGAAATCCACCACCGCTACAAGAACAATAGTCGACAACTGTATTGTTAAGAACCGGCTCGTGGGCGAAAACAACAACTGTCACACTGCACAGGGTGAGGAAGGTGATTCGGACTCCAGCGAAGAACTCCAGTATGGACCAGGTATTGTGAATAAATTAAGATGTAGGTATATGAGCATGACTCTGAGGGAAAATCAAAATAAGGGACTCAGGCCTTCCCTGGCCAGCATGAGGCGAGCTGCTAGTCTGGAAAATATGCTAGACAATGATAACTCGGAAACAGGAAAACCACAGATAACAAGCCAACATAGATTTACCAAGAGAACGGAAACTGCTAACAACAGAGCAGACTATATCCCACAACAGCAAAGATATAGGCCCACAAGCCGCAGTAGGATTGAAAATGTCAAGCGTGCCAGATCTGTGGAAACCATTCTACGTTATGAGCATGCACTAGCTGACAATGCTGAAAGAAAGGATTTAAATAAAAATAACACCAATGTCTTAAAAGCCCTTGGAAATGATGAAATAGTAATTGTAGAAAATAAAATGAAAGTTGAGTGTTCCAGGAAAAGTGCTCAAGAAGATAAAGTGCCAATGTATCATCAGAAAAAGCAGCGAGCTACAAACATTCCACCAGAAACTGAATTGCCTCCGCATGATGTTGTCAAGCAGACGCTTAAAATCTTTGAGGGTTCTCCTTCCAAAAAGCCGGCTAAGTTAACAAGAGCTCCAGGTGTGTCAGCAAAGCCTTCGCCATTTAAAGGTAGTAGTGCTAATGTGCCAAAAGTTAACACCGATGTTAAGCCAACTCCAAGTGTCAAACCTCTTTTATCACCAAAGCCAGTGCTAAGTCCTGAGAAAGTGACAACCAAGGCACCATCTCCTAGAAAACAACAAGCACCACTTCCTGCGGATATGCACCAGAAGTTGGTTTCCCCAACATTAAATAAATCCCTTTCGTTAGATATTTCCTCTCCACCAGCCATTTCACCAGTTTTAAGCCCAACTGAAACCAACAGAAGAAAATCCCCTTCTCCGACAGTTCCTCCGCGAAATATAGTGAGCCCAACAACTTTTCCAAGAGAAGAAGTTAGTTCAGAACCCACATCTTTGTCACCAACTCCACTCACGAATGGGAAGGCAACACCTCAGGAATCTACCACGGAAGAAGAGCAGGAAGAAGAAGTTTTCAGTGAAAATGAAGACGATGCAGATTTTACTACAAAATCTGTTTCTCGTGATGCACTGGAAAACATCAGGAAGGGTGGCTCCACATTCCAGTTCAATTTTGGTGCAAGTCCCCCAGTAAATAAACCAAAGTCTTACCTCCCAAATGTGAAAAGTCAAGCACCAAGCGCTCCACAACAGATTTCAAGGACTCAGAAAGTTACTTCACCTGCTGCAGAAAGGCAAGGTCTGGTACTAGCAACCAAGCCTGCAGCCGTGGCTCCATTGCCAATCACCAAATCACCTGAGTCACCACCACAAACACAAATGAAGCAAGTCGGTGTTATACGACCCATTGTGAGTAAATCACACCCAACTTCACCTCCTCCACCACTCACTGATCGTGAAATAGAGAAGAATTTGATAAATCGTGTGAAGTCCATCGAACAACCAACAAGTAAGGTCGTAGTTTCACTCAAACCCGCAGACAATGTAGTTGTGGGTAGAGTGTCTATTGAACCAAATAGGGCTAGTGTTGAAGAAAGTGCAAAAGGTTTGAAAGAAAAAGTGACACTCCGTAGTAGTGCCAGTGAGACAAAAGCTTCAGGACTATGGGACAAAAAGAAACCATGGAACCAACAACAAAACACTATGGTGTTCAATTTCAGTGACCGCAAGGATCCAATTCCTGATTACATTGAGAACGATGGGCTCATTCTCAGAAGCAGGAGGGAAAAACCAAAGGTAAGAAATAGTAATAGTTCATTATTAGTAGTTTTAAAATTTGTAATGCCTATGTGAGCAATTGGTTAGCATAAAAAAAGTTAAATTACTGCTTAAAGATTCACAAAATATGTGCAAATGAATGCAATTTTCTTGATGCTTTAAATATGTATTCGTAATGAATGATGTGACACTGATGCAAAGAATGTGTAACTATTAGCATGTTTAAGTCGGCAACATTTAACTTATCCATAAGTATTTAAAATAGATACAAGCGTGGATATATTGAGCGAGAACCACAGCTGTTTCTTAAATTTTCTGCAAAATTAAACAGGACAGAGTTCACATTTTTAATGTGTGCAAATGATATTAGAATTTATGCTTTTAATTTTACTAGTTTTTCCCTGGTTTATGAATATTTTTTGTAGTTTTGCCTACATTAATTTATATGTAAGTACTTGATGTAATATCTGAAATTGCAATGAAATTGCATGTGATCTTCTGGAAGCTTTTACTGAACTTCCTCATAAATACCACAGATTTTGTAACTTAATAACTTCACTGTCAGTTTATTATGACAGTAACAATGCCATGTGTAAAACAATTTCTGTACTAGGTGAATATAAAATACATAATTTTGAAAACAGTATACAAAAATATTTGACAAAATTTGAAGTAGACCGAACATAAATTTTAATGTTATTTGTTCTTTTTGTATATTAAAAGTAAAAATGTAACATGGTTTTTAGAGTCTTTTAAACAGATGCCTTCAACAATTACTGTAATAATAAAAAATAATTGTCTGTGCATAAATTTTATCAAGCAACATTTGGGTGTATAACCTACATTAAGAATAAGCAAAACTGTTCTTATTCTGATCTAACACAAGGAAATGTCCATAACAAACTTTGCACATAATCTAACCTATCAGTACGTAGTGAAAGTAAATAAATCTGTTGGGGGTTGGTTTTGTACCTTTGAGGACATTGAACCTGTCGTACAACATTATACATGTCTTGAAATACCTGCAGTTAAACTTGCACTTGCTACCTGGTTTACCCCAGTGTTAAGTAAAACAGAAGAAACTGAGAGTAAGTTGTAACTAACTCCAGATTATTTGGAGAGTATATAACAATAATTCTTTTAAAAGATTTATTTTTCTAAAGTTTGCCTTATCTCAGAAATCATGGATATTGATATAAATTTTTAATGTAGAATAGAAACATCCTTTATTAGTATGTGCAGAACATGTGCATGCATGGTATTTGGCCAAGCACAGTGATGGTACCATGATTACTTATTGATAGCTAAGAAATAAAATATGTACTTTCCAGTAAGGCTGAGAGCAATGGCCTACAGGAAAGGCAAGGTCCAAATCCACAAATTATTTGCATAGTTCTTTTTCTGCAGTACAAACACTTTCTAACTGTGTGCAGTGTTTCCTAATTCTAAATACTGTTTAATAGATAGTACCAGAACAAAGTGCATTGGAAATTTAGAATTGTGGCAATGTTATCTTGATATGTTTGAGGTTATGTTGTAAAAATCAGCTTGGATTAGTTTCCAAGAATTAACATTTATATTATGTTCATTTTTTGTGTTGACGCTTAATACATTTCAGATTTGTTTGCTAGTACCTTTCAAATTTTATATTTTCAACCAAAATCAGTTAATTTAAAGAAAATGTCATGGTAACTGACAAAACATAGCAAAGATATTGGAATACAAATCTTAAATGTTACATGTACAAATACATTTTTGCTAAACTTTACAAGTCTACTGCATATAAATTATTTAATCCCATTTTCAAATATTTGTTATTGCATTATGTACAGTTGACATTTTACTTTCTTAACATGATGCTACAAATACAACTATTTACAGACAGAATAAATAATTAATGTATTTTTCTAAACGTTCCAGCAGCCAAAGTAATAAAGATTTTCACCTTTAATTCTTACAAAGAACAAACAATAATACATTTTTTTTTTAGCAATTTTCATATTTTGCTTTTTATGAGAGGTATAATTTTTGGAAAATTGCTGGAATATTTCAACTTTTTTTTTTTTTAAATTGTAGGTATTTTAAAACTGTGCATATTTGTTAAAGCAAATTTCTTTGCATATTACCTGCAAACATCATGAAAACATAATGTTATGGAGGAATCATTGCATGGACATAAAGTTTGTTTTCAGTATTCACTAAGTGATTTAAAATATTACTATGATGCTTTCGGGCATTAAAAAAAGCATATGCTCTGTTTATCACTTATAACAAAGTTAAATATATTGTTAACTTTCCAAAAATTATAAACAATCCATAATAAAATTTAAAGTGACAGTCTTCAAACGTGTAATCTTTTGCATACATTATAAATGAGTATTTTTTCCACTTTAATTTAGTTGCTGGCATTTGAAATGATGTTCAATTATTTTAAAAATCAACCTGCATATAGTTCTTAAAAGAATGGTACACTTTTATTGATTGATTATGAAGTTTTGAAAATGTTTTGAGTTTTCTTTAAAAATTAATGACATAGAAACATTTAAAATTACAGTAAAATTAAATAAAAGGTTGCATTGAATTTACTATGAATTACAGAATCTTATTTATTTGAAATTTGTAACGTCTAAGGTATATTTCTCTATAGTGAAATACAGATGGCAAGATGGCTGAAAAATAAGAGTATGCAACAATGCACCACTGTAATCTGCAGAAACATAACGCCTTACAGTGGCCAATGCAAATATTTTAGATAACTTTCAATGCATGTAGAATAAATATGATTTGTCAGTGACAAGTTCTTGTTTCAAATCCATATTTTTTAAGGCAATGTTAATTAAAATGCGCTATAAATTTGTAGTAGCATATGTTTTAATCATAAGTAATAACAATGGGAAAATATAATTTCCCTCACACTTGCTGATTTGTGCAGTTTTGTGCGCATGGTATGTGTGTGTAATTGCTGAAGTGGTTCTCCTCATATGTCGATATAAATACAGTTTAACAAACGGCAGAGATTAGAGTATACAATTATCTCATGCTTATGATGCCATTATCTATGGCAGGGGGTATAAAAACCTTAGCAGCAAAAGTTGCATTCATCGCTGACGTCATACCCCAGACATTCAGCTGGTGTTTACTTTGGAGTATTTTGTCATATGTCAGCTCTTTTTTACGCCGACTCGTATTTCTTCCAGATGTGCGAGTACGTGGAGAAGTTTCTTCTAGAATTGAAATAATATAGAGCTCTGAAACTTTAATTTCAAGTTTTACAACTTAATCTACCTATTTACATAGTTTATATAATTCAACTACGCACAGTTGATGTCATTATCTTCCGTAGTTATCGAACTTTTGATGCAAAGAAGTCTGATCAATCAGTTTGATAAGATAGGGTTTAACAAAAGCATGATACTGCTCTTCAAACAGCAGTAGTAATAAAATAAACAGTAGTAAATTCTCTGAAAAATTGATAGAACAATTTTTTTATTTAATCAACATTCCACCTAAAACATAACTTAAAATATTTGCAAAATGCCTGCGGCAAGCAAAAGAAATCGGGATTTCAGAGACAAAAGATGAGATGTAAAGCATTTGGGAATATCTGAATTAAAATGTAATTGTTTACATTTTGTGTACATCTTTAGCAGCCTCGAGCAAGTGTGCCAAAACCTGCTGCAAATTCTTGTTAATATACCAAAAGAACTGTGGTATGAATATTTTTAAAAATAATAACAAAATTAAAGCTAAAATGGCGAATAAAAGTGTCTTCCTACTTTTCCCCTGTTCATTTGGTATGAAATTGTGTATGACCAAACTTTCCCAGCAGCTGAACTTGGAATTCAATTCGTCTAGTAGTATTTCGTAGAAGTGTGATTCAATGTCGGAAGAAATGGCGTAGTTTTAACAGCATATATCGAAATCGTTAAAAAAAATAAAAACTAAATTGCTAGCGTGGTCGCATGGATTTTGTTGCGGCTCCCCTCTGTGAATGTAAACAAAAGCATACCAAATGAATGTTTAACATGTTCAACTATTTTATTTTACGGTTTTGTGTGTGACCTTGCGCAGCATGCCGTGCTTGCTAGGCAACCTCTTTGGCACACATGCAAAATTTGACATCCACTCGCTTGTTAAATTGACCCAAAATAGTGGCATGTTCATACTATTAGATGAACACTCATTAGAATATAACTCCAGAATACACATTTCCTTATGTCTTTCTCACAGAGGTAATCGAGTTATAAAAGGTCTTGGTCACAAATGTCGAACTACATACGACTGACATTCGAGCGTCAGATGATCATGTTTTTTCAGTCTAGTGTTTTCGCTGAAAATGAGAAGACAATACGCTTTCAGTTTTTATTGGGGGTAATTTGTGCTTCCCACCGTCTAGTTTCGAAGGTTAAACCGATGAGCTAATGAAAGTAGTAGAAATAGTCATGTAACATACCAGGATTTTTATTTTAGTTAATCCTGTAATATTATAAATTTATCAGCTCAGTGAAGGGAGCATGCATCTTGTAACAAAATATGTTGCATAGTAGGTTTTTATTGAATAATTCGCTGTATCAGCCCAAATCTACATCGTAAGAAACGATTTAAGTTTTGCAATCTGTTGAATGAAAGCGCGTAATGTTGACCTATGGTAAGGATTATTTAAATTGTCACGTGACGGACGTCTCAGTTTCTCTATATTAATTCTCTATATTAACAATAGATAAAGATGCCGAACTTCTCTTCCCCCATAATTGTCAGTTTTTATTGATTCGTTGACAAACTCCTTGTGGAGTCAAATGCAAAATCAGATCACTGTAAAACTTCAGTGGTAAGAGTTAGGAAATTCTGCAATGTTTACTGAAAATACACCTGTTCTGCAATAAGAAGCTTAACTCTTGGAATTTAATAACACGACAGTTCATCTTTGTTGCATGTGAGGAGAGATTTAATGGTTGCGTTAGTCGATTTGAAAACAACGTTTTGTTGACAAGCGAGCAACGTAAACATGCCCCACTATGCAAATGCTGACACAGCGGAGAATGTATTACATTTCTGCATCGTCTTTTGTTTTCTTGCGGTTTCTCAACTGCTCCCTTGGTTTTGGTGTTTATCTGGATGACCTTGCGATTACGCTGAGAGGAAAACTGCTTTCGTGCACAGAAGCTCGAATTAACACGTAACCACAGGGTGGGCATTGTCTCAGATTTATTTCCCAAACTTATTAAGGACTCTTGTTATGCAATGGCGCTGTCTCTTAGTGTATGCTTTTACTTTGGGCTCCAAACAGGTCAAGTTGACTTTTACGTCAAGAAACTTGTATCTAATTCTTTAATTTGGCAAAATAAATTCCAGGTGGCGTCAGCTTTTACTGTTTAAAAGCAATGTTTATATTCAACCCAAAAAATGATATATGCTTAGTTTACTGCAAATACACTGTATGTGCGCGTGCGTGCTGCTTGGTGCGTGATAATTCTTTCACGATTGAAAACACCTTTTCTTCCTGATGGTCACAGATTATATTATGCTTCCAGCAAACTGAAAATTTGGAGTTTAGTGATTTCCTTTTATATGTATCACTAAACCTCGATTTTATTGCCTTGAATATGGATATCAGAGGATACCCTTGGCACCTTATTGCAAATGTGGTACATTTTTAATGACTTCCCAGTCCACAGAGAAGCTTAAAATATTTTAAAATTGGTTTATTTTACGAGGGGTCTGTATATTCTCCATAACATATCGCATATTTACTGAAGTTTCGTCAAGTAATATTTCTGGTAAGATTTTGATAAAACTTGATTGCAGTTGGTTTCTAAAAATGGGCAGAAACGATAAGCTAGCCTTCATTCAACCCCCAACATACAAGTCAACATTCTCTGGCCTGTTTAGATTTTACGTTGTACATACTATGGGACCCAGCTAAAATTTTAAATACCTGACAACTCTAAAAATCTGTTTCTACCCTATTTTGAACATCTCGTGTAGAAGTCTGCACTGTTTCAGCTGGAAAATTGAAATAGTTCGTATTTATGGATATATGGACGTGAACGACCGCTTAATTTGACTCACAGGCCTCTTTATTAGGATTGAGGTTGTTTCACGTGCCCTAAATCAACTTTACATCTCTTTCGAAGGAAGCTATGCTAAGAATTTTACGCAAGGAAAAGAAAAAGCACATGGCAGTCGGTAGAGCACCTGCCTTCCGTGCTAGGGGTCCCGGGTTCGATTCCCGGAGGGGGGGGATTTTTCTCCGTCCAAGATAATTCCCCATCTTCCCCAGAGTCTGGAAGTATGAATGAGAGTGTGAATGTGTGCGTGATCCAATGATTAAAAAAACCCAACGAATTCGAGTTAACACCTTCGATATATTCCAAAGGAGAACGGCCGCCGATATGACATTGGAGTTAAGGCGGGGTGTAAATGAAACCAGGAAAAAAAAAAGGCACATGCCACTCCGTCAAATTTGAATCTGCGACCATGAAAACCAGAGGCTAACATTACCACTATATTGTACCTATTTGGCCAATTTGAAGACAAATTTGGACACTTGCGCTTTAGGTACAAACACAAATTTCAGATGCAACTTCAACAAATCATCTTACTTTATTTTTAATTCAGTATACTATAAAGTATACAAATGCAGTGCTGGGTAAGACAACTGGTCTTAAATACCTTATCGATAATATGTCTGGAATTTTTTATTATTATTTTTAATTAATGTCCTCCAATGTTAAGTAGTATCGACCATGAATAAAGTGATACTCAAATGAGTCTAGGATACATAGAGCTTAGAGTTACTACACATTCATCTTTCAGGATAAGGGAAAACCTCCAACGTTGTTATATTGGACGTGAGTGAAATGACTGAAATGATGCTCAAATGAGCCCAGAATCCATAGATCTTAGAGTTACCAGATATCTTTCAGGATAAGGCAAAATCTTATCCAGGTAACTCACCCTGACCGAGATTCGAACTCGGGATCTCTTGAACGTGAGGCAGACACGCTACCATCTACGCTGTAGAAGAAGGCTACGTCTTGAATTTAGCATATATTCGCGGCATAAGACTGTTGTTCTCAACCAAATAAATAGGGTGCATATGACCCAAAATTCTATGTAAAGGTTCAATTATAAAGTTTTGTCATCTTGTGGGAAATGGGGAAGGTAGAGGGAAACACGTGTGCACTTGTTTGAACAGCATAACCGAAATGTCTCTGAAATATCGAACTTGTAATTAGGACGCAAAGCGGAATTACCTGCTTTTAATATATATGTTTGATGTAAATGCCAGGCTGGTTAAAATGCATTTTTATGTTAAATACATATTTTATAAAATACAGTTTTCTAAATGTGAAAATTGTGTGCTGTGCTATCTCTCTTGTTTTTATCTGAGATCATTAAAAAATACTTCTTCATTTGAAATTGTTTCAAAGCAAATATTTATTGTGGTTACAATAAAGTGCGTAAAATTGTAATTTATTACTTGAATGGCAATAACCAATACATGCAAATTTGTTACGAGCAGAGTAAGTCGTACGACTTCACAAATCAGTTTTTACACCAACAACTTTGCTAATTGTATAGTTCATTTGTTCGTGTTTATGGCAGCATTTTTTGTGGTATAGATTTAATAAGACGGATCGAAGGCGCAGGCATTTAGAAGCAAAATACAAACTGTTTTGTGATTATTTGTGTTCTCTTTCGTACCATTTATACATTCAGAATGTATCATTCCCATGTGTGCCTTGTTTTCTCCGATTAATAGGTCTCTCGTAAATCATGTACACCTACAGAAAGGTAAACTACCATAGATGGTTGATGAAGGTTTTGCTGATTGCACGCTTCGCTATGCAGGCGCTGCAAGGCATGCCAAGGTTAAGGCATCGCTTCCTGATGTTCGACTGTCCCTCATTTTCGTCAGTATCTGATCTCGAGCTGCAGGAGTGTTTGTTGTTAGGTGTGCCACTTGTTTTTTCATCCGATACCCGAGGCATGTTCTGTAAAGTTTACATGTTGCAGTCATTTTCTATTCTTGAATATGTCCCCTGCCACGAAAGGCAACCTCAGTCCAAATCTGTAGGGTTGTCAGAACTATGTTCTTTTCGGGAGCATTATCAGCATGCCAGGCAAAACTAGTGGAATTATCTCACTTTACCCCTTAGTAACTTCATTTGGATTTATTAGGAACCAAAGCAGCGCATCAAATTTGCCATGTCTCCAATTTCCGCCATTGTAGCAACTTCCTAATGTTTTCCTATAGTGCTGGGTCTCTCGTATTCGACATAAACCGCTTGTGGCGACTTACTGCTGTGCCGGAATCCCAGGCTTCATCATTAAACGCTTGTTATTTAAGTTAATTGATGGAAATTAATCATTTCTTAACTAGCGACTGGATGGAAACCAGAAGATCCGTGGTTCAAATCCAGGCCAAGGCATTGAATTTTTCCGGTTGACTATCTAAAACCTTGACCTATACAAGGCTAGTGTGAAGAAATGATTAATTTCCATCAATTAACTTAAATAATAAGAGTTAAATGATGAAGCCTGAGATTCAAGTACTTACACCGTTGTATCTCGAATACGAGAGCCCCTAGTGGTTTACCGGGATAATATGAGTCATTTGGAGAATTTAATGTCATGACGGCACGTTGGCCATGGTAGCTCAATGGGTAAGAGCGACTGGCCGGGAACCAGGAGATCCGTGGTTCAAATCCCGGTCATGGCATTGAATTTTTCAGGTTGACCATCTTGCTACAAATTAGGATGTTGGGAGAACTGTCTAATGCCAATGAAATTAAATAAATACACATATTTAATGGTACAAAAGTTAAAACCATCAGTGTTCTTATTTTTAAACTCTTTGTTAGATATTTATAATGAAAACTGTCCACTTTTAGGTATACGTTTTTGTTAAAGAAATACTATATTTATCACTTTCGGGGGAAATTCAACTTGCTTTTCTGTCACAAGAGTCCTGCTATGCTAAAAATCGTTCAGAGAAAACTGTTGCGTTGAAATACACGAATATTTAGCAGTTTTTTATATATATAGTTTAGTTTTGGAACTTTTGAATTTATTTTCCAGTAATCCAGTACAATAGAAAGAGGAGGTGACTAATCGTCGTTGATATATTCAGTAATTCCTTCTTGGGAATTGGAAACTAGCACTGAATTTGACACAATTATTTTCTTTTATAATGTTACCGTGGAGGTACGACATTCCTGGCAGTTTCTCGGTCTTTGATGGGTTGTACTTCCGGCAATAATATTAGTGACCTTAAGGCAAGTTTACACTGAAAATTCCAACTTCTATAATAATAAATCTATCATTATGAAAATTTAGCCACATAAGAGTTTCATTTTAAACTTGCATGCAAATTTTCATATTGCTACACCAAATAGTTCATTAATTATTAATTATTTTTGTGAAAATAATGTAAAATTACCCGCTATATAAAATGTTCTACGCGTCAAAACATTGGAGCCTTTAAGTTGAATTATTGTTTTCGGCTGGTACAGAGCAGTTTTAAAAGATTCACATTCTTATTTTTGTAATATTATTGTAGCATTTGTTCTAAAATATGGTCAATGTGTTAGCTCTCAAAATTTTGAAAATATTAACCTGTTTATTTCTTAACACCATATAATTTTCAAAGCATGAGTATTAACAAAAGAAGGGGAATGTGAAGTTTTTTATTTAAATATTATGGACCTATGCTGTAAGTTTCGCCAAGTTAAATTAAAAGCTTTGACGCGTGAGACATTTTGTATGCTGAAAAGTGTTAGAAAAAGGTTTCTTAGAAAATTAATTTTAAAGTAATGATTGCTACTTTTAAAGATTGTTAGATGTCTCTTTAAATTGTCACGTTATGGCCTAAAATGGTGCAAATGATAAAAATAGCATGCCATCTATTACTACACACCTAATGTCAGAAAAGAAAATTGCACGATTTTCAAAATTTTCGGCGAATTTTCAGTGTAGCCTTGCCTTAAAATCAAAATTGCAGAATCACCACTGTAGTATTGAAAAAGTACCGAGCGAATTTGTTAAAGTATCATTCGATGTCGATATCATGCAAGTATCATGTGTATCGAGGTATCACAGAAGAAATCTGTGCTTATCTCAACGACCATGTCACCTCTTTCAACTGTTCGGCCGGCCGCTCTCTGGCTCTATCGGGAATTTCAAGCAGAATAACAATGCGAATTTAAAATATTTCACGAACCAGTGGCCATATTATTATAATAACGATAATAATAATAGGATTTACAAACATTAAAAATGGGAATTCAGGCACACACAAAATACGAGGGCTGTTCAATAAAGACTGATCACTTTTTTTTTCTGCCAGTCCTCAAAGACATGCTGGAAACCTTTTTTGAGAGATCCTTCAAAATCACCTCCGCAGCCTTCACTACTGCTTCTGATGATGGATAATGCCTCCCACGAAGGCATTTCTTCAAGTTTGGGAATAGAAAAAAGTCACATGGGGCTAAATCCGGACTATAGGGAGGGTAAGGGATGCACTTCACGTTGATTTTTGCAAGATATTCAGCAACAACATTGGCAATATGCGGCCGCGCATTATCGTGGTGCAGCATCCAGCCTGCTTCACGGAAATGTGGTCTTTTGCGCCTGATATGGACTTGCTATGTTTTCAGGACATCCCTGTAGTATTGCCCAGTTACTGATGTGTGTGCAGGTACAACATGCTGATAAACCATTCCATGAATATGAAAGAATGAGATGACCATAACTTCCCAGCAGGAGCAACCACTTTTGCTTTTTGGGGGGTTATTGATGAAGCAGATTTCCACACTGAGCTTTGCTGTTTGCTCTCAGGATCAAACTGATGTAGCCGAGTTTCATCAGCAAGGCGGGAACCAGGAGTACCAACAATGGAACTACTACGGCGTGTTTGTTTCACATTAAGTTAACAAAATATATGATTGAATTTTAATGCCAAGAATTATGACCGTAAAAAATTATGATCATTCTTTATTGAACAGCGCTCGTAGCAAACAAACTTCACCAGCGCAAGCACCAAAAGCAAGTGTAGCCACGTGCTCCACACAAAATTGAAGTGGCACAGGCGTTGGATTCGGAAGCCACGCCTTTCAGCTTCAGTACTGATTGGCGCTAGCAGACAGTTTTAACTTCCTGACCATGACTCCGGATGTACAGACTTTCAGTACTACCAACAGAAGCAATTAGTGCACATAAAAAGATATGAACGGAATATTCGAATAGAGTGGTGCTGTAATGAATATCTTGCAAGCCCGCCTCGGTAGCGTGGCGGTAGCGAGTCTGCCTCACGTTCAAGAGGTCCCGAGTTCGAATCTCGGTCAGGGTGAGTTACCTGGGTAAGGTTTTTTCAGGGTTTTCCCTTATCCTGAAAGAATGAGCATCATTTCACCCATTTCATTCATCGTCCGATATGACTTAACGTTGGAGGACGTAAAATTACAACAACAAAAAAAATCTTGCAAGATAGTGAAATTGCACGTTGGATATCAATGTTTTAAAGCTAATATATAGTCCTGTATGCTCACTTTCTTCTTGTTGCCCGAGAAGAAAGTGACCATATTCGTCGCCAGGAAAGCTTCAAGTCTTATTTTATATAGTCCTGTAAGTTGTTTTTGTTTTGCACTAAAACGAGTTTTGTTTATTTACTTGGTAGTGTTATTTAGAATTTAAAAAATGTTTAAAAATATTATAATGTCTATATTAAGATGTGGAAGTGAAATCCTAGAAAAAAATAAACAAGTGACGTTAGTATAAAGAAATGAACGGCTGCTATGGAGAGAAAAAAAATCAACCTTCCTTGTGGAAAAAGGACGCGGAGAAGATGAGTGTTTATAGTGATGAGTGGACGTGCAGGAGAGCGATCCAAAAAGAAAAGATATTGTGTAATTTTGTATATGCAATGTTCTAAAGAAAAAGTCAATAATCTTGCTGAAAAAGCTTGGAGAGAAATCATCTTCCGATCAACGTACTCAGGTGTGAGCAGACGTTATTTTTCTTTAATCCATAATCTTTTAAAGATGTAAGTTATATTTGAGATTAGCAGTGGTTAAAGGATTCCTACTGTATTGTGAAGTATCATTTTAATAAAAGTGGTGGAAAATTAATTTAGATTACATTTGGAAACATCAAAGTTGTGGAAAATATAGTTAAATTATATATTACGAAATTTAACTGATTCAAATTGTATTTCTTCCACTCGTAACCACCCTTTGAATAGAAGAGATCTTATGACTCATATTTAAGCAGATACAATAGAAGAATTAACAACTAGTTGTGGAATAGTCGACGATATCCTGGACGGCTGATAGACGACGCTCTTACAGCAAAGGAGGTGAGAGACCATTTCGTCATGCTACATATGGCCCCCAACTTTGGAAACACCTCTGCAACGAAGAAATCCTGATAGAGTCCTATGTTTTCATTCGAAGGATAATTTTGTGGGTATGTTTCCAACTGCTCATTACTGTACGTTGGTACCTTCCCCCTCCGTCTCCTGCTACACCTAAACGTCAGAGCCGGAGATCCAGCGGCCGTACTGTAGTGCACTAGATTATTGGAAAACAAATTCAAAATTTCCTAGACTTAAAAAAAAGCTGTTAAATATTTCTGTATTCCACCTGCAACAGTTATCTCTGAAAGACTATTTAACACAGCAGGACTCATATGTGACAGAAAGAAGTAGACTTGACCCCGAAAGTGTGAGAATGCTAGTATTTTTGGCAAAAACCTATAAAAGTGAACTGTTTTGCTTTTAAATCCTAATATAGAGTTTAAAAATAAGGACACTGATGTTTTTAATGTCGTAGAAAATATCGCGTATCGATATTGAGTGTCGAGAAAAACTGGTGTCGACCTTTCAAAATAAAACCAATATCTAGGCTACTAAGAATGATAGTTTATGGTGGTAGCGGAGAAAGTAAACAGCACCTTCATGATTGTGGAAACTAGAGCTGATAGTTTCACTGTCGTTTGTTTTACAGCATAAATATTAATGCTATCAAGTAGAAATTGGATGACAGAATTCGGTCGTCAACGACTTGTCGGTGATGGCCAGTAAAGACAAGTGAGTGAAAGCTGGGGCCTCATTATTGTAACAGTTGTTGAAGTAATGTAAGGTGCTAGCTGATAAACATCTCTTGCAAACAGTCTGATGAGATGGCTGTCTAATGAAGCAGCCATGGCGCCTAATGTAGTAATGGAGAAACAATTTTAACGGTGTAGGAAATTAAAGCTACACTTTCCAGCGTTTTATTTATTTTAAAGGAGCTAGGACATGTATACATTTCACCTGGTGAAAGGAACGTCTTCAAGATCTTTTTATTTAATAGAGAAACGAGTGGTCGCTGTTACTTTTAAGTTTTTACTTGATTGAGCGTATAGTCGTACGATTCTTTCAAAAATCTTGATCCTTCAGGTGATATTTACAAACCACTGTAACTTCGCGCGTGGGATTGCAGCGTGGACCTCTGGTTCCCGACCACGGATCAGTTCTGTGTGCGTGCGGATTTTAAGTCCCTGGTGTAGGACTGATACCCGTTCATTGTTCTTGCCCGCCTTTGTAACGTGGTGCTTCACGTTCAAAAGTCCTGAATTCGAGACTCGGTTAGGATGAGTTCTCTGGATAAGGTTTTTTTTCCAGAATTCCCCCTTCTCTTTAAAGATGAATGTTGTAATCTTAAATTCTGTGGACCTGGGCTCATTTGAGCATCATCTCATTCATGATAACATGACTATTCAACGGAAGAGGTTAATTTAAAAAGTCGGCACCGTAGGGAATAAGGAGCTGCGATAGACAGCGATTCTAAGAAAGTCAACATCATTGGGGAATGCGTGATGCTAACCCCATCACCTCCTGGTTGATCGTCCTCTTCTAACACGTTACGTCGGCGTGAAACCGGCAGTCTTGTTGGCAGTACTAAGCCGTTACGTTGCAATATTGTTAAGTTTATTGTTAACTACTTGTGTAAAGTACAATTGCGCTAATTTTTATTTTCTAAAATTCATTGTTTAATTAACCTGGCTTCTCTCCTCTTTTCTGCAAATTATTCTTTCAAAAACTGATTAGTCTGTGTACTTATTTATAAAAAAACAATTTTCATTGTAGATGTAAAAAGGATGCAATAAGCTAAGGCTAGTCGCTATGTGATGGCTTTGAAATCCCAGTCCTTTGCATGAAAACGAGAAAAGAATGATGTCACTTGAGAAAGGGTTTGAAAATGCATAGATATCAATAAAATATTTCGGCAAGGATTAACGCCACAACAAATTATTTGGTACATAGTTGGGAATCTAACAGATCTGCGTTTTTACTTTCTCAACTACGTACATTAAGTAGTGGAAATATTTAATACTACAAAAAAATCTATGTGTGAAGTTCACCAAAATGCATGTTTTGAGGTCCTTTGAATTCCTAAAAGTCCTTTTTAGAAGACGGACTGTGTGTATGTGAACAGAATAACTTAAAAAGAAAACGTGGTTAAATATCAAACTTGGTACTTCCAGGGGGGGGGGGGACCTTCAACCCTAGATTACTTTTTACATAAATATTGTGACTTTGTGGGTTCGTGAAATGAAAAGTCCAATTTCACCACTCAAAAATGTTCTTTATTTCCACCGACTTACAGTTTAACACTTGCCAATTACACATAATTACGTGCTGCACACAATTACAATCCACCAGTTCGTCCGTTACAATTTCACTTGTACTCGCGATTACGTCAACTCCGATGCACTTACACAGTTACGTAAAGTCTTCCGTTGCACAATCTTCTCGTTCATTAACACAGCGTTCCTTTGCTAGCACGTCACTCACTCACACTAAACTTCTGACTAGCTGCAGCCCTTTTTATAGGCATCTCGCCGTCTTCTCGGCTTTTCTAGTTCCCAGGCGAAGATTCCAGATGATAGGAGAAGGGGAGAGAAACGTCCAGGGACGAGTGACATTCCTTTAATCACCCCTCAGTTAGTGACAGAGACTAATGGGAGGCGTGGCTCGGCCGCCCCCTGGTTTCCTCACAGCTGTGCCGTCATACCTTCCGCTAATTGGGTGACAATATTCACCCCAGAATTTGATTTTCTCAAAACTGTTCAAACAATTTTGATTAAAATAACATTTATAGTATTTTATGACAAAATAAGTATATCTTAAATAGGTATTCAGATATGTCCTTAGCAGTCCTCTTCATTCTGGACGACTTTTGCATAATTGTAAACCGTAAGAGGTAGATATAACCTTACTACACAAAACATGTAGATCTCCGTAGAACATACAATTTATATCCAGTAGATGCATTTTTTTTTTTTTTGTGGAGTTTAACATTTCCGAGATATTCTTTGTTAGGTTTGAATTTTCCAATAGGTATATTTGTTTAAATTGAAAGTCGTTCTTTTTTATCCCCTGGTCTTGCAAAGAGAACGGAATTATCAATGAGTGAAATGGGTGAAATGATGCTGAAATGAGCACCTGACATTCGTCTTTCAGGGTGAGGGAAACCCCAGAAAAACCTTATCCAGGTAACTCACCATAACCGAGATTCGAACTTGGACCCCTTGAACGTGAAGCAGACACGCTACCATCTACGCTACCGAGGCGGACAATTCTATTTTGTATTGATACTTGAAGTAGAAATGACGGTTTCGAAGTAATATTTTGTCTCTATAATACTGTTTACCAATTATACAAAAGTTATTCAGAATGAATGCCGTTACGACCCATGGTTGATTCAAAGGCTTCTAACGAGTGGATCAGTTATTTTCCAAACTGCTGTGTCGTTTTTTCTCATAAGCCTAAAGATTTCTGCAGTGGAAGTAGATTCTAAAGCTCCGTTGGCTCATTAATTTATTCTATGTTGCTCCATTTGAGAGAAACGAAAGGTTCATAAATATGTATTTCTGTTTCCTTAAGCCTCCTTACAGTTCGTGGGATTTTATTTCCTTTAAAAGAAGTAATTGGAGCAACATTCTCCGGAGGTACTCTTACCAATACCGATGCTCTTTTCCTCTCGGCTATTACAGAATATTTCAGTCTAAAAATTTAATTCGATAGAAGGGGTGTGGCCCCTTGTTTCTCGAATATTTACATTTGGGGTTTGTCTATGCTGATATTTAGGAAATAGTTGCATGCTCTAAGGCTCCCTGAATTAAAAAAAACGAAAGCTTTTTTTTTCTGTTCTAAATTTTTATGACCGTTCCGAAATCTTATGTGGGAGTCATATTCAAGCAGCTGAGATGAAATTTTTGTAGGCATTTAAAGGAAGTAACAAGTTGGGGAGATGAGCCCGCGTCGGTAGCGTAGATGGTAGTACGTCTGCCTCACGTTCAAGAGGTCCCGAGTTCGAATCTCGGTTAGGGCGTTACCTGGATAAGGTTTTCCCCGGGGTTTTCCCTTATTCTGAAAGACGAATGTCGGATAGCTCTAAGCTCTATAGACCCCTGACTCATTTGAGCATCATTTCGTCCATTCCATTCATCGTCCGATATGGCAACGTGGAGGACGTAAATTAAAAAAAAAAAGTTGGGATGAAGAAATAAGAGGACATTTTAAGATTACTTCTATGGGAGATATAATACAAACAGGCTACCGAAAAAATAAAAATTGCTAGAATTCTAGCCCAAAGGAAGAACGTGGATAGGAAGACCAATGTTAAGGTGGAAGTGAGATCGGAACAGGCTAATGGCCTAATCCATGTAAGGAGGAAATACAATATTTGTGTGAGATCGTCCGGGAACGAAAAGTCATTACTAGGACCCGGATTTTGATGAAAAGTCATCTTTTTTCTGAGAAGTCACAGACGATGCTTATTGGAGATTAAGTGCATTCTGGAACAAATACGTTAGATATATGTGGTTTTTATAGGTCATCAAAATGCATTTTTCCACATTTTTATAATAGTCGTTTTTTAACATTTAAATACATTTTCCGGCCATTTTCTTTCTTTTTCACGAATTTATAGGGCATTTTCATCTGAAGCCCGCATTCCGGAGGCACGCGTTCGATTCCCGTGGTGGACCTGACCTGATCCATGGGCTTTTGGGGGGGGGGTTAAAATAATCTGTGATTAAAAGTTCATTTATATATTTTATATGAATAGTAACTTCGTAAGTGTGGTAAACATGTAATTAACACAGGTCAACGTCCTAACACTGCTGGTGAATTTATGACGCATCAATTCAAGGAATCGCCGGTTACATCATGCAATACGCGTGGATTACATCCACAGAAAAACATTTGCGAACCCTTCAAGATGTGAAACAACAAGACAAACGTCTCGGTTACTGTTAAAAGAAACGGCTTGAACGTTAAGTAACAAGTCATCTTCCTTTTATAAAGTATTATGGGAAGTGTTTGTTAGTGCAAATATTCCGCTAGGAAAATTAATTCCAAATTACGAGATTTTCTTGAACGCCACACGGGTCATAAAATGCCAAATTAATCAACTTTGCGTAAAATTTACCTACAAAAATGTTATGAAGACACGTTAAACCGAATACGTAAATGGGGAAAAAAAAATATGTATCAATTGATGAGACAACCGATTCAGAGGGACGTTATGTGGCTAATGGTACGCTAGAAGCTACTAGTGCCGGACAAATGTTTCTTCTAACCTCAGAGGTTATGGAAGCTGTTAACCACTGTCATATATGCAAACTGTTCGATAAATCCATGTGTTTATTGTGGCCTAGTGTAATACAGCATAGCAACGTACTCATGTTTCCTATCAGACGCGGTGCCTTACATGGTAGCGGCGGCAAAATCGATCCAATTATCTTACAGTAAGACGGTGCATGTTACGTGTTTAGCCCATGCTTTTCATCGAATTCATCATGGCGAAACAGGTTACATCAACATTTCCAGAAGTAGATACACTAATTTCCACAGTAAAGAAAATATTTTCGAAAGCGCCAACCCGAAGTGTGTATTTCAAAGATAAAGCCTCTAATATAGCTTTGCCCCCAGCACCAATTTTAACACGCTGGGGTACATGGTTAACTGGACTGTGACAATTTTCAAATAGTGAGAGAAGTGGTGAATAGCTTAGATAGGATAGATTCTAAGGCAATTGAGAGCACACAGGATCTGTTTTCTGATACTCAAATCCAAGGTTAGCTTTCATTAAATCAAATTTTACATTTTTGAAGAAAGTGGCAGGACATTGGAGGATTGCAGAAGAGAGATACAAAATGTAAAAGGTGAGATTGGGGACAAAATTAGACAGAAACAAAAATTTGTGTTGGACACAAAATAAAGGGATACCAAACAGTTTGTCAGATTGCGGATATCTTGTCAGGACAAAACTTCAGAACTGATATTTTTTAACAGGATTTAACACGCAGTGACAGTTTTTCAAATATGTACCTATAACATCTGTGGAAGTGGAGAGAAGTTTCTTAAAGTATAAAGCAGTTTTAGCTGACAACCGACGTTCCTTTACTTTTGATAACTTGAAGATGATCTTGGTGGTGTACTACAACGCTTAGTAAGGTATGTTTTGGCTAATGGGTACGGTAACTTATTTTTTTCATATTTTATAAAATTGAAAATGAACTGATGAATTTTGAATTTATTTACTATTTTGTAGCAATTATTGCTTTATTTACTAAGAAAGTTAATTTTAAAATGTGGTTAATCGAACCATATATTCATTATTTGTCTGTGACAGTTATTAATTTATTATTAAGAAAGAAATTGTTAATTTTTGTTAGGTCTTTTTTTAACATTTTATGTACACTTTTTATATTTTAAGGACATTTTATAGCTCACTTTTAGAGAATTTTTAGGTCAACTTCCGGGCCCTAGTCATTAAATATCGAGGGGGTGGCTCGGGCAGTTTCGTCTGTGGCCCGCATTTGGGAGTCCCGGGTTCGATTCCGGTGGCCGACCTACCCGACCCATAGGCTTTCTCGGGAGTTTTCCAGGTCGCCAAGTGAATGCTGGGTAGGTTAATTACATCCCCGTACCTCCATTTCATCTCCATTATAATTTTATGTCATCTTGCCTCTGGTGGTCTCTTTCAAGCTGTAAGTGCCTGGGGTGCCTTGGCGTTGTATGGCAGGATGATATGCTCTTGGTAAAACTTCCTCCTCTGGTAGGACAGTCTCTAGTCTTAGAACACAGTCTAGTGGGGCCGTTTCCAGACCAGAGACAAATTTTCCCATTTAAAAATTGAAAAACGCTAGCAACTGTTTCCTGTGGATAACGGGTTCAGGTTAACTACCTTTAAGACAGACATTTGTGGCTCATGTTAGCTTCACTTACAGTTTGCACTTGTGCCGACTTATTTTCGAAGGACGTCCCGAGTGAGTCAAGACCGGGTCAGTGGTAAGGAAGATATGGCTTCTGAACGCCGTTTATTAGATTTTGGCTCCGAGGATTACGTCATTCTGCAACCGTACAATTACTTAGTTATGTTTTGATTTAATGTCAAAACACTGCTATTTATAAACAGTGACATGATAGCTTTATCTTCTGTTTCCTGTCCATTTTTTGCTTGCTCTGCCACTCTATTCCACCCACAGTGTATTTTTTATTGAGTTTATCACTATGCCCCATTGCTTAGTAATATTACATGGTTTATAATACTTAATATTTAACAGGTTCAGCAATGTGTGTTAACGTCTTACAGGTCGTAATATCTCGATTTACTACTTTGTACATCATTTAACATTACACTTTAAAACATTTCTTTGACAGCTATTATAATGTTAAAATTAAAAATAAATATGTACTTTTAGAAATTGGTTTTATGTGAACTGAATAATTTAGAAACGAAAATTCTGGTAAATATAACAATTTGAAACGCAAATCAGAGGATGCCAGGCAACCATTTCTAAAAAAAAGAAAATCTCCTCAGTCTCAAATTGCAATGTAGACGAACAAGTTTTCGTTTTCTGATTACCCTTTAATGAAGATACTGTATGTTTCAAATATTAAAATGAAAAATTAAATTTATATTTTAATCTTTGATGTTCTCTTTATTCTTTTGAATTTGATTGAATTTTACGTAAATTTTGAAATGTTGAAACATCAGGAAAAAATGTAAAGTGATTAAAAGCTAATATGTTGTACCAAATAAGGCTTTCGATGGCCAACCTTTTTGTTTTTCCTTCTCAATGAAAAGAGTCCATTATCGAAATAGCCTCTTATGTACCTGTTACAAAATGTATACAATTATTCGTGATGCCAAAAAAGACAGTTTTTTTTAATTAAGTCCTCCAACGTTAATAAGTCATATCGGACGATGCTTGAAATGACACTCAAATAAGCCCAGGGTCCTTAGAGTTTAGAGTTATCAAACATTTATCTTTCAGGATAAGGAAAAACCTCCAGTGTTAAGTCATATCGGACGATGAATGAAATGATATTCATATGAACCCAGGGTACATAGAGCTTAGAGTTACCAAACAGTCATCTTTCAGGATAAGGGAAAACCTGCAACGTTGTCATATCGAACGATGAATGAAATGATACCTAAATAACCCACGGTCCATAGAGTTTAGAGTTATCAGACATTCATCTTTCAGGATAAGGGAAAACCTCTAACGTCATATCGAATGAAATGATAACCAAATAAGTCCAGGGTACATAGAGCTTAGTTATTAGACATTCATCTTGTAGGATAAGGTAAATCCTGTAAAAGACTTTGTCCAGATAACTCACTGTGACCGAGATTCGAACTCGGAACCTCTTGAACGCAACTACGCCAATGTTGTAGAGCAGGTGCTCCAAGATAGATGTGGGATGGTGTATAAATTCGATCTATGAACTTAAGCACTTGTACAGCGAGGTCTACCCGAAATTTCGAAGACTCCGGCCTCTATCAATCCGGTAGCGATGGATAACTTCGGGGCTCTTTCCTTGGGCCAATATCTGGAGTCTAAAAAGCCCCCGCCCCCTATCATCAACCAGACGGTTGGAAGTGAATAGGCCACTTAAGCGCGTCAACCCGCAGGGAAGACTACCGAATAGCCCCGGCGGTACCTGGTGATCTAGCACACCTACTAGCTCTGCAGAAGCTACCCAGGACTTCTTAGGCAACCCTCTGCCTCCACCGGGTGGCCGAAGCCTGGCCCACTGGTATCGGGAACACACTGCCCCTTCGAGTCCAACCCAATCCGAACACCTCCCATTCGAAAGGGGCTTGAATGTTCGGCTCGAGGTTCCTCTAGTAACGTCAGAGGTAACACGAGTGCCAGGGGTACGCAGCTGAAGGGGACGGATCCCCTCACCTATGGTAAACTAAGCAGTCAGTTTCATTTACCTCGGACGTTAGCTACGATTCCTGTCTCAGCTTGGATTCCTGGTAAAATTTATTTCACTTTGGCTTCTGTAAAATCAGCTTAATATGATTTTGTTATGTATTTAGGATTTGTCCCCAATTCTCGTCTTCATCTGGCGTGAGCTTCTTCACTTCTAAATGTTATTTTATAGGCTGTAGATATTAGCCTGTTAAAGGTATGGGAAAGCATTCTTTTTGTCTGTGCTAGTAGGTATCTCTGAGAAGCTCTTCAGATCTTCGGTTCACCCACTCGCTGCCTGGTATGACCTATCTGGTCTTAAGTGACAAGATGCATTAAATAATACATCCATGATGTGTGTATGTTTATATATCACGGAAGTTCATCGATATCTGGCAGAAGTCAGGCAACTGTGTGAAAGAGACAAACAATAATCTCATTGTTACCGTACTAACGGTATAGTTAAGACACGCTTCTTGAACGCCAATTGCGTGTCTTTCCACACTCCCTCGTAATTTTGTGTTCTGAAGCGTGTCCGCATGTGATGACTATTATGGATCAGGGATAATAATACTAGATTCATAATTAATAGTATTATATTTTCAGAGTATTTATAATGGTATTTGTATTTAAATGGTTTTTGACGTGTTAACCATCTACTCAGTTGGTACACTGGTCAACTTCTACATTGACGACCATGCCATTGTAGTTGTTTGAACGTAATATCACTTTCAGACGTTCCAAACACAACTTTAGACATTATGAAACTCTTCAAAGTTTGCTCACACCCAGTTTGTGTGTGTTAGAACAATCAGTTAGCACTGATTACCTCTATAAATGAAAATTATAAGAAATCCCTCACAGCTGGGATTTAAGTACTTATGAATTGTAAGTTGCCATTAGGGTATGTGATCTCCTATTTGAGATTTCCTTGTAGTCTACTGGGAAAATGTGAATGAGTTGGGGAATTTAATGTTGTATTTGCATGCGATCATGGTACTTCAATGGTACAACAGCTGTGGATATTGTCACCCGAGCGTCGGAACACCCTATAGAGTGGGCAAGCAGGAGAAGGGTCGGCATTCGCCCCGCCCCCTCGTTTGTCTTATAGCGTTAAGAAGGGATGGCTGGGACAAAAAACATCACTGCGCCGTCTCTTTCTGTTCCACCTGTGTTCTCGAACTTACGGGATATTTCCTCTAATTGAGAACCTTCCAGATCGGCAAGCGGATCCTATATAAGCAACACGTCGTGCAAGAGGAGTCAGTCAGAGTTCTTGGCAATCAGCGTAAGAGTTCAGTGCTAGTGTAAGGACGAGAAGACTGTGTATGTGCATCGGAGTTTACGTAATCGCGAATGCAAGTGTAACTTTAACGGACGAACTGGTGAATTGTAATTGTGTGCAGTACCTAATTCTGTGAAATTGACAAGTGTTAAACTGTAAGTCGGTGGAAATAAAGAACATTGTTGAGTTTGTGTAATTGGACTTTTCATTTCACGAACCCACAAAGTCACAATATAATGGAAGATCCATGGTTCAAATTTTGGCTGTGACATTGAATTTTTCCATTTGGGATTCTACCTTCCAAAGTATCCCCACAGAAGGTTATTCTTCAATCTACTTAATGTTAATTGAGATGAACATTTCCTTCTAATAGTTTGGAAACACCCATAAACATAAGTATCTGGCCATTTTGCTTATTCAGCCAGGAGTTCGGTGTTGTTAAAGACAAAAGGGCTTCCACTGTAGGTGTAATGGGAAGAGGAGAATGTGGTAGGCTTTAAGTGACAGTCAAATCCCTTGAGAAAACTGATTGCTATATGATGGCTTTGAAACTCCATCCATTTGGCATAGCCAAGACAAAAGAATCCTTGCTATGGCCTTGAATTTTTCAATTCTGATTCCACCTATCACAGAAAATAATGAATTATGACCTTTCATATGAAAAAATATAAGCATTTGGAAATTCAAATCAACAAGGAATACCTCACAAACAGTAAACTCCAAATATATATATTAGGAGGATGGACTTATATATGCATGCACGCACATTCCTCTGTGTGTGTGTTTTTTTTCCCCTAATCTTCATATTTAAATGGAAGCTGTGGAAAGATTTTTGTTACTAACAGGAAGGAGACACTGATATTCCTTTAATGATCAATTGAAGGCTTGAAGGAACCAAACTGGACAAAAGCGTAATGTCGGATCCCTCATCTTCTCACAGTTGCAGTTACAATTACAACTACTTACAATTCATAAGTACTTAAATCCCAGCTGTGAGGACTGTTATTTGGACTTCATATACCCAATTCTCACCAGAAGCCCAAATAATTTAGGTATCTGAATTAGTCGTCTGTAGTTGACAATAGGAGGATTTTCTGCCGCTTGGAGACCTGGTTCGGGGTGCACTCAGCCTCCTGGGGTTCCTGGGAGCCAGTTTAGGAGCTACTTGAAGCAAAAGTAGTGTATTCATATCCCACTCTCCAGTACTGCCCATGCTCATGATGCCCGTCATGGGCAGAGCTGGAGGATACAGCAGTTGGGCGGTAAACCTTGTCCGGTGTGGGGCAGAGTTTGTCGGTATATAATAATAAGAATAATAATAGTAAGAAACAAAGAGTATCATATTTTTTTTAAATAAAGTATTTGATATTATTTTTAAAGTGTTGTCGTTGGGTTATACTGCTGGTAATACTCGTGCAGGCCGGTCGACCTGCTACTTGTTCCTCCCCTGCCTGTTCTCGAGTAATCTTGGGATTGCCTGGTCTTGTGCAGGGAAGGGACAGAATAACCGTTTAGCCGTATCCGTGAATGGTACAGCAATTGACGCTAAACTCTAATGCGGTACTGGGCTTTCTGCTTAGGCTCTTAATGTTATTATAGTTAGAAGATACTTCTGTGTCAGTTTGTTTGCAGAATATGATTTGCAGTTTGCAAATTCGTCAACACGGTGTGTACTTCTGTACTAAACAGAGAGGACTTTAATTTTTAATCAATTTTCTGGAAGGGGTGACTGCGAATTTTACTTTCAAGTTTTAGAGAACTACGGATTTTTTTATGTCTTCCAACGTTGTCAACGGAGGATGAATGAAATGATGCTCAAATGTGCCCAGGATACATAGAGCTTAGTCACCCGACATTTATCTTTTAGGATAAAGGAAAACCCGAGAAAGCCCTAACTGTGATTCGAACTTCGGACCTCATGAACGTGAGACAGACACACTACCCCCTACAGGTGTGGGCACTACTCATTGGTGGATTTATATGACAACTGATATCTTACATTTCTTACGAAAATGTGAGTTACTTCTGTATATAGAGTGAACCCTATTGTTTAAAAACTTCAGAATCCTGTATTATCCTTTATTCTTGCATTTGTTGAGTTACAGTTTTTGTGGGGATTTTGAGAATAAACATTCTTGAGGAGAAGATACAAAAACAAAAGTAACTCATGGCAGTTGCTTGCTCCATAGGATACGAGAGAAACTTAGGTATTAACAAATAGATGATTTTCCGTTTACCTTAGTAGAATTTGAACTTGAACTCATGCTTGAGACATGTTTCTGAGAAAATTCGAAGTTTTTCTTCGAAGGCGGCGTTCAGAAAGCATTTCCGCAAAGCAAAAAAATGGACGAAGAAAGCATCGGAATAGCCACAAAGTAGCTGTCGCGCTTGAACGGCTCTGAAAGAATTCAGGTTATACCTATCCACGTCATGTTCCAGTTCCGTTTCAATCTTTCTCAAGACCTCTTGACCCTTACTGGGTTCGCACGATCGGTCGTCGGTTCCGCATTTCGGCGGAAGCCAACGTTACACGCCTTCTGCCAATCCGCAAACAGAAGGAGTGACATTTAGTATACTATTGCCCTCTACTATTTACCTGTACTAAAGAAAGGAAGTACGGATTAGGATATTTCACCCCAAAATTTAATATGGACCTTTCATCAGAAATACATCTATTGAGATTCCCTAACCTCCACTCCCGTCAAAATCACCTTTAAAAAAAGATGTTCAGAACCTTCTTACTAATTTCACTTAAAACGCCAATCGTAATGGATAGTTGTACAATGCTAATACATCTTCCACTTCTTTCTATCGCATTTCTTTGATGAGTTCTTCCATTCATGTAATTCTTGGTCTCCGACGCTTCTTCCTCCTGGTAAACTATTTTGAACTGGTCACGTCTCTTTCGTCATTTTAACATACCCAGTAATTTCAAACATAGAGCATATCTTCTGAGTAAATCCATTTCTATCTTACTCTTGAATTTAACACCGAGCTTTCTACAATATAAGTGATCAGTCCTATAGTATATTTTCTGGTTTAGAGATTTATTTTTCCTGTAGTATTCCTTTTAGCCATTTTTATTTATGATCGTAAAATTTCCTCAAATTTCTGCATCATGTCGACCATGTTCTATAATTTCAACATTTAATTATTTATATTCATTACAAATTTTGATTAGTTTTACTGTATGTTTGTGCATTTGTCTTGAATTTTCTGTGAATGACCTTGAATCTTATTTAGCAATGTTACTTTATATACCTGATAAACTGTAAGAAAAAGAATTTCACTACACGAAAAATGTGGATATCGTTAATATATACAACTGGTGTTAATTCGGTGTGACATCAAACATGTTCTATGTATTTATTATTGTTGGTTTAAATTTTGCGATAGTTATACATTTTTCGAACTGATTGGTCACATTTCTTTTGTTTGTTTTATGATATGCAAAGGGTATTAGGATTTCCAAGTCCGGCATATACATAACGCCTGCTTTTGATCATACTTCAGCTCCTGAATTGCCCTATTTACGACGAACTGTGTAATAAAACAAGTTTTGCATTTCTGAAATTGAGTTGAGGCAGATAAAGAACGATTTTTTATTCTTATGACTTTCTGTACTCAGGTATAGTCAAAATGTTTGTAGAAATGGCTGTGTTACGTATTTTCTTGTAGGGACAATTGGAATAGAGTAATACAGTGGGTTGTAGCGATAGCTAATCAATATCGACACGTGCTTATTCGTATCTTTTCGTAATTTTTTTGTTAAGTAGGCCTCAAAATATTTATTTCCAGTGAAATTTGGTATCGAATTTTGGTTGGACTGCATTATCTTCGTTATCTACGTATACATGGTAGAGAACTGTGTCCTTAAACACGTAAGAATGATCTGTAGAAGAATGAGTAAAAGGTCATGTGAAAGCAACTAGCCCTCCCAATCTCCGTCATTTTTGCCATGCCCTGCATGAAGAAGTGATGCGGCTTTCCTCTATTTTTTGAATACCTGCCCAATAATTAAAGTGTTTCTGAACACACTTGAGCATTTCTTTTGAGAGGACACGTTTTTAAAGCGGAACCGGTTTTGTTGCGGGGCGAGTTCTCCACGCACATATTGGGTAAGATAATGACCTGTTATGGTTCCCCTGATTAGCATAGGCATGTTTAACGCAGCCAAGCCTCTTCTGATTGCCATTTATGCAAATGCTTTAAGCCACGTGTGCCAAACGGGAGCGGGTTAGGGAACGATGTCACATCTGGGAACCGATTATTAACAGGTTGGTGATGTATGCGCCTCTCAGATCTCTGGAGCTTGTTGCGGTGCCTAAAACTTGGATCGCAGAAGTTGAAAACCTTCCAAACTTCACTTGAATTAATGATGGTAAAGGTATTAAAATCCAAGTTAATGTCACTCACAAAGCTCCAGCACAGTCTACTGTAAATTAAATACACCGTCTTCATTTTTAAATGTACCTTCACTTTCAATCTATCGCGTCATTCTTTGAATCGAGTTTTCGGTTAGCTAAGAATGCACATCCGCGTAGCGCCACCAAAGAATACCTGTATGTGATGTTTCTATTAATATCGGCAGCCGAATCGGTGATTGTTCAAGGTGAGCTTTTAGAATAGTTTTCTTTTGTAACCGCTCCCTAGCTACTGTTCGCAGAATTTACAAAACTGTAACCGAGATCGTCCATCGAACCTGTCCGCAAGATATTGAGACAAGTCTTCTTAGCTTTTGAGTACGACGCAGCAAATCGTCGCTGGTATAGGTAGTATATATATATATATATATATATATATATATATATATATTAGTATCGAAAACTCTTCACATGGTCAAAGATATATTTCGCAACAGGAAGTTAAAATGATAGTTCCTAACAAATTTAAAACTATGAAACTCCACCACTTGTTTCTCAGGACATTTCCAGTGGCTGAAGAATCATGTGAACTCCGATTCAAAATTTGTAGCTCCGGTTGAAATTGCCATGCTATTTTCACCAATATGTTTAGTCACAGACTTGTTTATAAACGAACTCAGCCACCTACAGCATTAGATCCTATTGTTACTATCGACGCTTCCTAGGAGGCGCAGGATTCAGCCAGCTGTGAGAAGTGTTAGTAAATGACTTCTATACCGTTTATATTTATAATTTAATATAATTTAGAGAGCTTTTACTAAGAACTATTGTCTACACTAAATACACAAAATCTTAAGAATACTCATTTCTAGGTTACTGCTTGTTGACACATTTCTTGAATCTAGAATTGAACACTCTGAACAAATATAAAATGTGATATGAAATTATATGAATTCTAGATAAATTAGAAACGTGCGTTTCGACCGCAGGTAGTGTCCACAGGGTACCGCTAAATTCTGGAGTACCTCAAGGTTCCATTTTGGCACCTGTGTTATTCGATGTCTTCGCTAGTGATATAACGCACCTCGATACTACAATTCCCAGATTACAGACTCAATACTCTGAAGTTTTTGGATACCAGAAGGAAGATTTCTGGAAAATACAATCAAGACATAGAAGATTTCTGCAAAATAGAACCAAGACATTGACTTATTGTCGCTTTGCAATTCGTTCTTCTACTAGGAAGGCGTGCAGATGGCACTAGCAAATACTTGAGTGTCCACTTCGATCGTCGTTGATCTGTCCCTGTCATAGTAATTTAAAATTAAACCCGGCTTATCGAGATGGCGCAAACTGTACCCTAATCTCATCCGTAAATCATCCCTTGGAACAGTGCATGTACAGGGTTTTTACTGTTCGTTCAGTG
Source organism: Mantis religiosa (assembly GCA_030765055.1). Taxonomy (NCBI): domain Eukaryota; kingdom Metazoa; phylum Arthropoda; class Insecta; order Mantodea; family Mantidae; genus Mantis; species Mantis religiosa. Next base: position 17,026,504 of record CM060947.1, on the reverse strand, counting down.
TCATTAGCTAGTGGAGTGGGATGGCTTGTCAATCAGGTAACATTTCTGGCGGAAGGGGTGTACAACATGCTGAACGCGTGCCGCATACAGTGCGAAACGTAAGTGCTGTAAGACTTCACTCGAAATCGAATTATGGCAATCCTAAAACTATCGACAGTGAACTGAAATATTACTGGCAGCCATGCTTCCTTCACTCTTCGCGCGCCTTACCCCTCTCTTGTAAGTAAACAATCTCTTCCACCATTAGTTTAACCTCTATCTACTTGGAAGGGCACCCCATCCCACTAGCTAAAACACCAGGGAAGGAACAATACTTCTTCCACTGGTTATATTGTCAATTCTCCAGTGTGGAGTGGAGCTTGTGCTTCCAAGATTCATCTACTGCAGCGTTCCAAAATAGTGTTAGAAACAAAAAATATTAGTTTAAAACACAAGGCACACGAATTTAAAATTACACTTTGTCGTACCAATGCAAAACAAATGTTATTTCACGACTTTATCATGTCATTTTTAATTCCAGCCACATGGCAGATACCTTTTGTTACCCTATGTTTAGTTCGATTAGATATTCATTCTCAGACTCATTCGTTTTTCTACTCAGCATTGTGCCCTTAGCGATTCGTTTAGCTTTAGGTAGAAGAACTGGTGCAGCTCCTCGGATGTAGACTCGCTGCTCTTAGAACATGATCATTAAGACAGTGACCGCTGCTTTTATCTAATACCTACTGTTCATTGCCTGATAGGCCGTCAGTTACTCGCGTTCTGGTTATTCATTCTCTTTGCTTCTTTCAGCGTATTGTTGTGCTGATTAAATCCATAATAAAACAAGAAAAATCTTGTGTGCACTCACGTGAACTTTCTTGTACGAACTATTCTTAAAAACTTCATCGTAATCAAGATAGTCATTTATGGAAATCTTGTATTTAATGTTTCCTTGTACTTACTTCGATAAGTGGAGAATGCTTAACAGCCACTTGCTCTGACATCCCACTATCTTTGCCTGTCTAGGACATTAAAAAAAGAATAACGACTTCCCATTTGAGGAAAGCATAAATATTGGAAAATTAAAATAATGCGGTTCACTAAAGTCATCCAGGATGGGGAGGACTTCTGAGGACATTCAAGATACCAGGAAGTTCAAGATATACATTTCCTTTGGTTTCATGGTGTTTGAATCAAGGTCGTTAGTATTTATTATAAAATAAAGATGTAGAAAATGTTTCTATTTTAACAATATTTGGATTGACAGATTGTTTTGAACGTTTTCGTGTGCCCTGTTGGAAGACGCTGAACTAATCATAAAGTTTGTTATTTATCCGACATTTCGTTTGAGTTATGTTGTTAACTGACACGCACACACCATTTTTCCCCTAATAGGTGGATTTTTTTAAAATTATTCAGAAGTTCGTAAACATCTATTTTCGTTGGAACGTCGACAGCGATATTTTTGGATGCAGTAAAATACTTCCTTTTACCTAATTAGGTGGTAGAAAAAGTAAATCCATAATAAAAGAATATCTCGGAACTGGCTGCTGCTAGAAAAACGTTTGTATCAAATTGTGTATTTTAAAAAGATCTACTTTTTTATGTAAGTTATAGTCGATGTTATGATTTATGTGTCATACACAATTCCTTGCGAATGGAGAAATTTTCGCAGGCAGTTTACTCAAAATATTAATTTTGTATGTAATATCTAAATTTATGACTTCTTAACATTGTTAAAGCCATTTTTGAAAAGGGAAAACACTGGATAGGGTATTGAAACTATGTTGTATCACTGGAAGACCCTAAAAGATGAATTTTTAGTATCGAATATTTTTTGAAGCTGTTCAGAGATTAGGCATATATAGAAACCTTTTTCCAAAAGCATTTATGCCGAAATCTGAAATTTAATATTTGGCTGAAACGTTCTCTAAGTAAATTTTAGAGAAAGATAGAAAGAAACGTTTATTTCTGTTTGCTGTAATTGTCTATACTGAAAGCAAATATTTTATTTTATGGTGTTAGAAGCTGCAGGTTACTGGGAGTATCAACAGATTAATTTACTTGTCTGGATACCTTCGCTGCCTTGAAAACGCTCCAGTCTAAGCTGTCTTTTTTGTCATTAAGTGAATGTCCTTGCTGAAATGTTAGTGGTCCGTACCAAGCTGACTAAATCGCTTTCAAGGTTTATGTAAGAGATTACTTTCATTGGGGATAGCATTACTTGCAAGAAAACTTTAAACCTATCACTCAAGAAACGAAGATAGAAATGGGCGCTAAAAGAAAATGCTAGCAGCCATTGCAGTAGGAGTGAACTATCTACTCACCGCATGCTCTGTATAAAAAAGTCACTTTTTATATTTCTCTTTTCTCTCAATTATTAGTATAAAGTATAGCTAGTATTTGTGAAATATCTTTGTAGCTAATAACATCACAGTGAATTAAAATAGAACAAGGGTAGTATTTAAACACTTCAAGGAAATACGAGGGCTGTTCAATAAAGAGTAATCACAATTTTTTTTTGACAAAGTACCTTTACTGATCCTCATAATTTTGATGGTCCTTCTGAAAATAGTCTCCCCTGAATGTGATTCACTTGTCCCAGGGTTTCTGCCAGTCTTCAAAGACATGCTGGAAACCATTTTTGAGAGATCCTTCAAAATCGCCTCCGCAGCCTTCACCACTGCTTCTGATGGATAATGCCTCCCACGAAGGCGTTTCTTCAACTTAGGGAATAGAAAAAAGTCACATGGGGCTAAATCCGGACTATAGGGAGGGTTAGGGATGCACTTCACGTTGATTTTTGTAAGATATTCAGCAACAACATTGGCAGTCGCGTATTATCTTGGTGCAGCATCCAGCCTGCTTCATGGAAATGTGGTCTTTTGTGCCTGATATGGACTTGCAATGTTTTCAGGACATCCCTGTAGTATTGTCCAGTTACTGATGTGTGTGCAGGTACAACATGCTGATAAACCATTCCATGAATATCAAAGAATGAGATGAACATAACTTTCCCAGCAGAAGCAACCACCTTTGCTTTTTTGTGGGTTGGTGATGAAGGAGATTTCCACACTGAGCTTTGCTGTTTGCTCTCAGGATCAAAATGATGTAGCCAAGTTTCATCAGCAGTGTTTACGTTTGAAAGAAACTCTGATCTTCCTCTAACATCAGCTTTAACTGCATGTTACCTCCATTGCAGCGGTAGGCGATACTGAACATGTCTGAACTTGCCTGGTTCTTACAGACGGGAACCAGGAGTACCAGCAATGAAACTACTACGGCGTATTTGTTTCACATTAAGCTAACAGAATATAATAAGATTGAATTTTAGTACGAAAAATTATGACCGTAAAAAAATTATGATCATTCTTTATTGAATAGCCCTCGTAATTCTGAAAAATCCCACAATTTGTTGAAGGTGCATTGTGCTAAGAATTTAATAATAATAATAATAATAATAATAATAATAATAATAATAATAATAATAATAATAATAATAATAATAATAATAATAATAATAACCATGCTGTGTTCGTCACACCTGATCAGGTTAAGAGCCACTAAAAATATATATTAGAGGATTTTGGGATTTTTTAAGAATACGTTTGTCCACAGATTTGCAGGTAGGTTTAATTCAAGCGAGGTGTGATCTGATATTTGAATAGTAGTTATTGGGAAATGAAAACCAAATGTAGTTAAATCTACCAGAACGTTTAACATATATATGTTTTAACAAGATGTGATGCCATTTTTGTTGCATTTCATCTATTTCTGATGGTTTCCAAGATCATACAAAACCGATTCGATATGAATGAAGAGCACATCGTAAGGTACTAACAGGAAATTCAACAGTGTGTTATGTTAGTCAAGTAAATAAATTCACTCACACTGGTGAGTTAAAGAAAAATTTGCATCCTAGAGCCGAGCATTGAGCTTGAGGCCTCTGGATTTGGAAACCGATGCTAAGAACTACACCACAAGGGGCAATAAAAAGCATACACGATCTATTTTCTATTGGTATTGTATTTTGAAGTTTGTTGTTATTGGAGAATACTGCTGATTTTAACTTGTCAGACAGTTAAAGTTAACTTTCAGCTGCAAAAAATGAGAACGGTTGATCTTACACCTACAGCTGCCTTTTCAGTATAGACGTAAATAATTCATTTGTTATGATCTGGGTAATTTGCCTTAAGTAACAGAAATTACTAGGAGTTTAATGAATTATCGGGGTTGGTACACACGTTGGACCGTCAATGTATCTTTGGTGTGTAAAAGAAGTGCTAATTGAAGAGTAAGAAGATACATAGATGAAGATGAAGCAAATAATTTTAATATCAAAGAAAAGCTGCATACTTAACAGTTGTATGATCAGCTGGAAGAGTACTTCTCGAAACGTTTTGTTTCTGGCCTCACCAAGTGAGAATTTTGCATTTTTAAGTACAATTTGTTACATATAAATGCTTGATAATTGCTAGTTATATACTGTTTAGTTTTTAACAAATACAAATAATGTGATCATACTGTCAGCAATGCAGTCATATTCAGCATATATACCCACAAAATGTCGAAGAAACGTTTACTTTTCCATGCCTACTACAGTGGGTCAATAAAACTAGAGGTTACACAATATTGAATCACTGCTACTAGTAAATCCCGTTTCCTTATCTGAGAAATACTCCAAGGCAAAAACAAACCCTTGCAGATGCAATTGGACTGTTTAACTACTCGGCTGTTTGGGTCGAGGTAGTCAAATATTGACTGTCGGTGTGCAAATACGCCACAGTTACGGTTCAATGACGTACAGTTTTGTTTTATTCACGAGCTCTATTGTAAACCGTAACAAATTAGCGGTTTCTCAATGTCACGCCGGCCAGTGCGCTTTCCCCAGTGCAAATCGCCCATTCTTTTGGAAATTAGCTACAATTTAAAGGTTTTTTTCCCCCCTCCGGTGATGTGTGTGGTAAAAAATCTCAGACGTATAGATAGTTGCAGGTTTAACAGCACAAGCTCTCGGGGGAAGCATTCATTCCCACAACCTGAGGTACATAAAATTTGTAACCTCGAAAATGTTCTTCCTAAAAACCCACAACCCATCCTACAACATCCCTAAAAGAAAAACCGTACCTGCGGTAAAACCCTTAACGGGAGGGCACGCAGCAAAGCCCTCCTGGCTTTATACAGCCAGCCAGCATTTCGGTCTGTCGGGGAAGCATAGTTCAAAAATAGAACAGAAAACAAAGGTGAAAAATAAAGAAATCGTGCATTTATTTAAATTTTCGCTCTATGTATGCTCCGGAAGTGGATTATTTCGAACAAAAATATATATTGCCATCAGTTTAAAAGGGCTCGCTATTACATGTAAATTTTCCCGGTCAGAATTGGAGCGCGGGATGTCATGGTAGTACCTATAGAAGTGAATGAGTGAGTGATAGTAGGTACGTTTTACTTCCCAACAAAGGGTGTGTTCATGAAGCACACTTTGCATTGCAGTACACTTCTGAAACGCTTTTCCAAAGCTGCTCTGTTTGGGATAAGTATGCTCTTAAAGTAAAGTCAAAAGTATAGGGTTGTAGAGCACTTGCTTACTGTACGAAGGGTGCAACACAGTTTGGAAATATGAATGAGAGAGAATGTATAACTGGCAACTGTACAGAGTGAACACAATTTGTGATATTGCAAATATGTTCCAAAGGAAAGAGCTTGCCTATATCACCATAGCAGTTAAATGAAAACTAGGAAAAACAGGGTACAAATGAAACGGCAAAGTTTGAGCTAGCATTTTGGCTTCTTAAACCAAAGCTCTAGGGTACAAATGAAGCGGCAAAGTTTGAGCTAGCATTTTGGCTTCTTAAACCAAAGCTCTAGGGTACAAATGAAACGGCAAAGTTTGAGCTAGCATTTTGGCTTCTTAAACCAAAGCTCTAGGGTACAAATGAAGCGGCAAAGTTTGAGCTAGCATTTTGGCTTCTTAAACCAAAGCTCTAGGGTACAAATGAAACGGCAAAGTTTGAGCTAGCATTTTGGCTTCTTAAACCAAAGCTCTAGGGTACAAATGAAGCGGCAAAGTTTGAGCTAGCATTTTGGCTTCTTAAACCAAAGCTCTAGGGTACAAATGAAACGGCAAAGTTTGAACTAGCATTTTGGCTTCTTAAACCAAAGCTCTAGGGTACAAATGAAACGGCAAAGTTTGAGCTAGCATTTTGGCTTCTTAAACCAAAGCTCTAGGGTACAAATGAAACGGCAAAGTTTGAACTAGCATTTTGGCTTCTTAAACCAAAGCTCTAGGGTACAAATGAAACGGCAAAGTTTGAACTAGCATTTTGGCTTCTTAAACCAAAGCTCTAGGGTACAAATGAAACGGCAAAGTTTGAGCTAGCATTTTGGCTTCTCAAACCAAAGCTCTAGGGTACAAATGAAACGGCAAAGTTTGAGCTAGCATTTTGGCTTCTCAAACCAAAGCTCTAGGGTACAAATGAAACGGCAAAGTTTGAACTAGCATTTTGGCTTCTTAAACCAAAGCTCTAGGGTACAAATGAAACGGCAAAGTTTGAGCTAGCATTTTGGCTTCTTAAACCAAAGCTCTAGGGTACAAATGAAACGGCAAAGTTTGAACTAGCATTTTGGCTTCTTAAACCAAAGCTCTAGGGTACAAATGAAACGGCAAAGTTTGAGCTAGCATTTTGGCTTCTTAAACCAAAGCTCTAGGGTACAAATGAAACGGCAAAGTTTGAACTAGCATTTTGGCTTCTTAAACCAAAGCTCTAGGGTACAAATGAAGCGGCAAAGTTTGAGCTAGCATTTTGGCTTCTTAAACCAAAGCTCTAGGGTACAAATGAAACGGCAAAGTTTGAACTAGCATTTTGGCTTCTCAAACCAAAGCTCTAGGGTACAAATGAAACGGCAAAGTTTGAGCTAGCATTTTGGCTTCTCAAACCAAAGCTCTAGGGTACAAATGAAACGGCAAAGTTTGAGCTAGCATTTTGGCTTCTCAAACCAAAGCTCTAGGGTACAAATGAAACGGCAAAGTTTGAGCTAGCATTTTGGCTTCTCAAACCAAAGCTCTAGGGTACAAATGAAACGACAAAATTTGAGCTAGCATTTTGGCTTCTCAAACCAAAGCTCTAGGGTACAAATGAAACGGCAAAATTTGAGCTAGCATTTTGGCTTCTCAAACCAAAGCTCTAGGGTACAAATGAAACGGCAAAGGTTGAGCTAGCATTTTGGCTTCTCAAACCAAAGCTCTAGGGTACAAATGAAACGACAAAGTTTGAGCTAGCATTTTGGCTTCTCAAACCAAAGCTCTAGGGTACAAATGAAACGGCAAAATTTGAGCTAGCATTTTGGCTTATCAAACCAAAGCTCTAGGGTACAAATGAAACGGCAAAATTTGAGTTAGCATTTTGGCTTCTCAAACCAAAGCTCTAGGGTTCGATTCTCAGTTAAGAAAGGGGTTTTCCTTTATCCGGATTCATTTCCTATCCCCCGTAGAATGTGCTGGTGTAAATATTCACTGTTTGAATACTAATTTGCTTTTAGTTTTGATGCATATTGTCAGTAAACCATTCATACCTCAGATTCTATGGGGGGATAGAGAATGGTGCTGGTTAAAGAGAATGCCCGCTCCAGCAGGGAATCGAATCCAACATTTAGAGAAGCCAGTACGCTGCCCACTCGACCAACAGACAGCATAACATTTCTTACATAGGCTCATAACCAGACAGTAATGCAAATAAACGTTTGTTATCTCTGTTTTCTGCATATAGCAAAGCCACTATTACGTAATTTTAAAAAGTTAATAAGGATGTTGTGAATGACGTAAATAAAGAACGTACTTTGTACCCGGTATTATTTGTTTGTTTTAGTGTTTAACTCTCGTCCTTACTATAGTCCATTTTATAATTTGACTGACATTGCAACTAAAGCTTCCACAGCAGGAACCAGCTCCTGTCATGTGATTTAATCCACGTGGGGAAATATCTGATTGACCGAAGTGCGCAACGAATTCTACTCCAACCAATGAAGGATGCGGTCGCAACGTACGCGAGTCCATATCTTAACGACCTGGGATACCGTAGTACCTGTCAACTGGAGAGAGAAATTGTGCGCTGCCACCCAGTTTTAAATTTTGGAGCTACACGTAGCGATCGGTTTTGGAAAACTTTCCTTTTAAGCATAACGTCGAACTATGACTCCTCCATTTGGACGTAAACGCTTTGGCGCCATCCTTGATACCATCTAAAGAAATGCGTAACACAATGGAAGGGTTGGTGCTGCCTGATGAAAGTGAAATCTCTTCGGGTGCCATCGCACGAATTGCGGAGAAAGATTTCTCTTCCTTTGCGCTGCCTGAATATCAAAACGGGGAGTTTCCGTTATGGCTTGTTGATGACGATTCGTAAACAAACACATTCTAGGAAAGCGATACAGTAGTCATGAAGGCATAAACTTAGAAATTCTCGGTGTAAATAACCGTCTTTACTGTGGGCAGGATCCCATGGTATAGTGCGATCCATATAAACCTGAACCATTTCAATAGGCCATAGTAATAGGACACACGTGCAACTTTGGAAGAATATAATACACAATTGGGAGATGACATTACACTATTTACATCTTAGAGAAAATGTTGGAAGTGTCCTCCACCAGCATCTATACATGTTTGCACTCGTCTCACCATATTCTCTGAAGTTTTACGGAGAGTATCCTCGCCAATGTTACTTATTTCGGTTCGAATGGATTCCTTGAGAACATCACTTGTCCGTGGCCTATTCTTGTGCACTTTATTTTGTAGATACGCCCACAAGAAAAAATCTGGTGAGGTTAGGTCAAGGGATCTGGGGGGCCACAGACTTTTTGAGATTATTCGATTATCAAAGAAACTGGTTACAATTTCCATGGTGTCATTAGATGTATAGCACGTTGCTCCATCTTGCTGGAAATAACCTTCTCTCGATTCGGTTATCATCCAACTGCTCCACAAATGTATTGAAGATACCCATATACACTTCAGTGTCTACAGTCGTATCAAAGAAAATGGGACCAACGATTCATAGATGCTGGTGGAGGACATTTCCAACATTTTCTCTGAGATGTAAATAGTGTAATGTAATCTCCCAATTGGGTATTATATTCTCCCAAAGTTGCACGTGTGTCCTATTACTGTTCAAAAGTTCAGGGCCTACTGAAATGGTCCAGGTTTATATGGATCACACTGTATATAACAATTCACTGTAGTGATAGGAAACGTAAGAAATGCATAGTAACTTCTAATAGTGTGGAAATTGTTCTTCCACACTAGCCATAGCCGGGATTTGAACCACGGATCTTCCAGTCACCGTCCGTTTGTTTCGAGTTTCAGTCTGACTCTTCCCTTCCAAACATACATAAGTACTTACAGCATAGTAGGCCACCATTGAGGTTGCTGTCTCACATATGTATGAAAACCACTGGTTTAGCAGGAAAAATACGAGTCACTTGAATTTAATGTCGAATTGGCACTTTGCCATGGTAGTTCAATGGTTAGAGCAACCGGACGAAGACCGGAAGATCCGTAGTTCAAAGCCTGGCTTTGGCATTGAATTTTTTAGTCATTTTACCTTTCTAATAACGTGTGTTTAGGTTTAGGCTTACCTCAATTCATTTGTAATCTGGATGTTTTTCTAGTATCAAGCTGAAATAAAAATAAAAAAGGGAATACTATTTAATTAGTTATACCAAAACTACATTAATATAGCTGGTAAATACATAAATATGGAAGCAGAACCAAAATAAAAATTCCTCCTGGAGACTGTTTGGTATAGCGGTATTTTCTCTTCTATTTTACTCTCCTCTATTTTCTCCATCTCTCCCTTATTGTTTTCCACTTATCCTGCTCTATCTCTTATGCTTCTTTCTCCTTTGTTCTGTAAGTTCCTCTTCTCTCTGATTTCTCCATCTCCCTTCCTCTGCTCTTTTATTCTTTGCCGCTTCCCTTCCTCAAATTTCTACTCTGCTCTCCTCCCTTCTCTTCCGTAGGCGAATGTATTTTATCCTTCCTTTAATTTCGGGGACAAATCCAGTGATTGTAAATGTATTCACAAGAAATGTTAACAAAACACTAATAATGTGTGTAAGACTTAACGCAGTACAATGACAGTTCAGATGAACTCGACAGCCTTAAGATGAAATTATACGCAAATCCTTAGGTGCGTGGGCTAGTCTGTTACTAGCCGAACGACCAAACTGACGACAAAACTATGAAGGACCTAGTTATTGTGGTAAAAATCTCTAGGAAAGACAATGCACAAGACTACAAGACTGTCAATGCAGCCTTCAACCTTCAGTACTCCTCAACACAGTTATATAGTGTGATTTTGTCCATCAGTTCAGTGAGTTCCCATGTTACTTGTCTCATGTGATCTACGAGGGCTGTTCAATAAAGAATGATCACATTTTTTTACAACGTACCTTTACTCATCCTCATAATTTTGATGGACCTTCTCAAAATAGTCTCTCCTGAATGTGCATTTCTGCCAGTCTTCAAAGACATGCCGGAAACCATTTTTGAGAGATCCTTCAAAATCGTCTCCGTAGCCTTCACCACTGCTTCTGATGATGGATAATGCCTCCCACGAAGAGGAATAGAAAAAAGTCACACGGGGCTAAATCCAGACTATAGGGAGGGTGAGGGATGCACTTCACGTTGATTTTTGCAAGATATTCAGCAACAACATTGGCAATATGCGGCCACGCATTATTGTGGTACAGCATCCAGCCTGCTTCATGGAAATGTGGCCGTTTGCGCCTGATATGGACTTGCAATGTTTTCAGGGCATCCTTGTAGTATTGTCCAGTTACTGATGTGTGTGCAGGTACAACCTGCTGTGTAGTGTAGTGTTTAACGCCCGCTTTTACTACATACGGCACCGCAGGCGGTGACACTGATGATACATGAGATGAAGATGGAGCACCGGTGGAATGAGATGGCGGGGAAAACCGGAGGTCCCGGAGAAAACCCGCCCCAGCGCCGTGTTGTCCACCACAAATCTAACTTTGCGGTCGACTGGGATCGAACCCGGGCCGCCTTGGTGAGAGCCAAGCGGTCTAACCACTGAGCCACGGCGCGGCCTCTACAACCTGCTGATAAACCATTCTATGAATATCAAAGTATGAGATGACCATAATTTTCCCAGCAGAAGCAACCACTTTTGCTTTTTTGGGGGTTGGTGATGAAGGAGATTTCCATACTGAGCTTTGCCGTTTGCTCTCAGGATCAAAATGATGTAACCAAGTTTCATCAGCAGTGATTACGTTTGAAAGAAACTCCGGATCTTCCTCTAACATCAACTTTAACTGCATGTTACCTCCATTGCAGTGGTAGGCGATAATGAATATGTCTGAAGTTGCCTGGTTCTCACAGGCGGGAACCAGGAGTACCAACAATGAAACTATTACCGCGTGTTTGTTTCACATTAAGCTGACAGAATATAGTAAGATTGAATTGTAGTGTGAAAAATTATGACCGTAAAAAAATTATGATCATTCTTTATTGAGCAGCCCTCGTACTTCACATGGTTCTAGCTACACAACTAAGAAAATATGCAGGAGTAACATCTTCAGTTGGTTTAGTCGCTGGGGAGTCGAGCCCAAGACGTCTGTAATGATTTGAATATAGCACTCACTGCAGGTTACAAACTTGCCCGGAGAAGGGAAACTTGCTGAACGAGAGCGCTACTTAACTGTTTATCTCTCCAGCTATCCGGTCCATAGCCCTGCATCTCATTTGAGATGCCATCGATGGGCTTGAAGCGCTGTTTCGCTTAGTTCAGGCCAAAACCCAGTAACACAAGGTGGAAGTGTAATGTTCCGTAATGCATTAAGCGATTCCATGAATATCCTGTTCATTTTAATCCCTAAAATGTCATCTCCCGAGTGGCCAGTACAGTTTCATTAGGACGCTGTTATCACTTGGGTCGTGAGATGAAAGGGCATTGTGGGCAGGAAGTCCCGAAGGACAGAGAGGACTCTACGTTAATGAAACTAATCTCCCCAGCTGTAACCGCGTGTTTTAATGACTCGCTCTGCCCCATGTTCCACAGGTCAGACTTAGTCATGTAATTAGATTATCAAATTGAAATTCTGTGAAAATAATTGACCCAGAATGTGCCCTACGTTAAGTAAACCACAAGGGACCGTGGGGAGTAATATTGCATCCTTTCTGCCTTAGATCTTCCAGCCATAGCAACATTTCATGTTGACTTCGAATTTGTAGGATGGAGTATGCTGCCGGAAAGTGTGTTGTCATGTGTTGTATTCACGTAACTCTCTCTGCCCACTATCATTTACTTTTATAAAGCTTTTACACAGTTCTTACGAGAACTTATGCTAATCCAGATAAGCCTTTGCAGAAATAATTTCACTTCATATTTCCTTGTTCGTACAAGAGAGACAATAAATTGGAAGTTGGCTTAGCTATAGATAGAGTCAACATGAAAAATTCAGTGCCATGGCCGGAATTTGAACCACGGATCTCATGGTTTCCGTCCAGTCGCTCTTACCCATTGAGCTACCATGGCCAACGTGACGTCCTGACACTAAATTCTCCAATTGACTATATATATTTCTCGGTAAACCACTAGGGGCTCTCGTATTGGAGAATTTAGTGTCAGGACGGCACGTTGGCCATGGTAGCTCAATAGGTAAAAGCGACTGGACGGAAACCATGAAATCCGTGGTTCAAATTCCGGCCATATCATTGAATTTTTCATGTTGACTATCAAAAACCTTAGCCTATATATGGCTAGTGTGAAGAAATGATTAATTTCCATCAGTTAACTTAAATGACATAATTATGTTTAAAAGTGGGTGCCTATATCATGGCCTTGAAAACAACAAATTTCTGACAAATTCAAACCAATGGTACCAAATATCTGTAGTAAGTTTTTTGTATTTAACACTTATCAGTTATGCAAAATTGGGCAACGTTTCTTCCAAATGAAGATAGCTTTAAGGCTTTTAAGTATTTGAAAATGCATACAAAAAGGGAATAACGGAAATGTTCAAAGGGCAATTTGTATACTTTAACGAAAACTACATTTGTGTAATTGTGAATACTTTTGATTTTGCCTCTTAAGGTTGATCAGTCATTTTGGTTCATGGCGAACGTATTTCAGGAGAATATCGAACATCAAAATTTTGGATTTAGTACAATTATTCTCCTACTTAGAGGTATTAGAGAAAGTAAAAATGTGCAAAAACTATAAAAAAGAAGAGTTTTGGAAAAACTCCAAAAGACGTATGGTTTGCAATAGCAAACAAATTGTTTTTGCATGCTTAAAATGAAAATTATGCTCTATTTGGCTTCTAGAAGCTTCTAAACTGAAGACGAGTACTTTCCAAAGTCACTGTATATTCCTCGTAAAGGACTGAAAATTACAAAAATAAAGTTCCCACATAGCAAGCTTGGCCGTCAGGATAACCTCCAATGGTAGGATGATAGTGAAGATGACGGTGAGGCGAGCGGACCTACAGCTTATACCGTGGACTCCGAACAACGTTGGGCATAGGGGATGCTTAAAATTGCTAGACAGAGGTGAAGACGTGGATAGGGCTGAGTTAAAATAGCCACCCCAGAGCCGGGAATCTAACTCGGGACCCTTTGCACGCGAGCCGCGAGATTTATTTTTTTACATTTACGTTTTCCAACGTTTTAATCGGATGATGAATGAAATGAGTCCAGGATCCATAGAGTTTAGTTACCTACTAGACATTCATCTTTCAGGATAAGGGAAAACTTTGGGGGGGGGGACCTTATTCAGATCAATGAGATTCGAACTCAGGATCTCTTGAACGTGATGCAGTCACGCTGCCACCTACGCTATAGAGGTATTTTACGAGTAATTTCCAGAAACATTAGAGCAGATATACTCCGGTTCAAATAGCATAGGTGACTACCGCAAAGCAAAAATCGCTGCTACGTAAATGTGACAAAGTGAAGACTATACAATTAAACCAGCAAAATTGTCAGATATTTGTGACTTATTCAAGTTCAAAGTATTGTATCTCTGATAAAACTAGTGTAGTATTAAAAGCAATGATGGTGAAGTATTTGTATTTTGTTATTGTAAACATCTTGTTAGATGAACTTGTGGTAAATGTAGCGTTCTTTATTTGGTCATTCTTAATGTCGTATGTGTAACAACACGAGGTCCATATGGGATGCTGTTCGGGGAGCGGTTTCAACACATTGTCCAGATTAAAAGGGGGAGTTGGAGGGAGGCAGGCAGAAGTGGGAAGAAACCGGTTTGCAAATGTCAGTATGCACTTGGTTTTGCAGCCAAATGGGAAACATTTGCTTTCTCCTACACGGTAATTACAACCTTCTGTATCTGCGTGGATGTCAGGAAAGTGTTTCCCACATCTGCGTTACTTACTGACCAATATAGCGTTGGTTCATGCTTCGTGTAGGTTTACGAAACGGAATGCAATTCCAAGTGAAAGTTACACATATGGACACTAAAGAAATATTGCATTGAAGTCAATATTTCAAGTTAAAATAATTGTCCTCTGGAAATCGATGCCCCAAATGAAGCAGTAATGTTTAAGCTATCATCTGGCATCCTGCCCTGTATCTTTTCTCTAGATTTCTTCTAGCACATCCCATTTCCTACTCAATCCTCCCAGGAACCTTTTTTATCTAGCTAGTTTCATGATCCATGCTTTTTAAAATAATGATTTCATCAGTCCAATATCGCAGATATTTTCAATCGCTCATGATTTCTTCATAATATTAAAGTTATTTCATTGTAATGTGTTATTCTTTACACAAAGAACTTCCAATCTCTTCTCTAGTTAGTTGACCACCACACGTACAGGCAGTCAGTCATCTACTCTTTTGCCTCTTAAACAACAAATCATTGACTGTCTGGACAATCTAGCGATCTCCGTGCTGGCTTTTAAATCCAGTGATTTTTGGCTTTGTCTAGGATTCGTTTAATTAGGGTGATCTACCCTCTTCGAATCAGTTAAATACGAGAATGTTATCTTATTATGAAATGGTAAATTGTGCAAACTGCGCGAAGGATGGTAAATTATTAATTATTCTCACCTTTGGTGAAGATCTGCTAGAATTCTTGTAGATGCCTCGGCGCTCTGGAGCAGTGAGTCTTATCTCTGGTTGTGGTATCGGAGTGAAAATTATTTTATACTGCTATGGTTGAAAAATAACAACTATTCTCCTTTGAATATTTTGGAACTTAATCTGCAAAACCATTAATATATTCTATTACAATGTTAAATTTCTTAGATTCTGTCCTTTCATAAAGTAATTATTGTTGCATCATTGAGTTATCAGTTTCTGCACATTTGCAGAGCGACAAAAAAAAAAAAAAAAAAAAAAAAAAAAAAAAAAAAAAAACTTACCACGACGGTGATCTTGTGCAGAATGACGTCAAACTGTTTGAATATTCTGGATTCTGAGCACGATGTTTCTAGAACATCTAAATTACTTCTGTTCTATTGGTCTGTCACAACATTACGTAATTACATTCTTGTACTAACCAATAGGAACACTGTTTTTTTTTTTTTTTTAATTTACGTCCTCCAACGTTAAGTCACATCAGACGATGAATGGAATGGGTGAAATGATGCTCAGTTGAACCCAGGGTCCGTAGAGCTTAGAGTTACCCGACATTCGTCTTTCAGGATAAGGGAAAACCCAGGTAACTCACCCTGACCGAGATTCCAACTCGGGACCTCTTGAACGTGAGGCAGACACGCTAACATCTACGCTACCGAGTCGGGCCAGGAACACTTACGTAAGTTGTATCATCCTGTGGCCTACCCAGTTTTTTATTTCCTATTTTTTACAAATCACCTTTTCTAGAACAATCCAGAACAAATTCCCAAATACTTGGAAAAATAAGAAATAACCGTCATAGTTACCTTAAAATTGTGGGAAAATACAGTAAAAGTCCATGACTGATGTTAATGATTACTAGGGCCAGGAAGTTGACCTAAAAGTTCTCTAAAAATGAGCTATAAAGTGCCCCTTAAAATAAAAAAATGCTTATTAGTGTAAAAAAATCACCTAACAAAAATTAGCAATTTCTTTCATAATAATAAATTAATAACTGTCATAGACAAATAACGAATATATGGTTCGAATAACAACATTTTAAAATTAACTTTCTTGGTAAATAATGCGATTATTGCTACTAAATAATAAGTAAGTTCAACATTCATCAGGTCATTCTCAATTTTATAAGATATGAAAAAATAAGTTACAGTATCCATTAGCCAAAACATACTTTATTTAGCATTGCAGTACACCACCATGGTCATCTTCAAGTTATCAAAAGTAAAGGAACGTCGGTTGTCAGCTAAAACTGTTTTATACTTTGAGAAACTTCTCTCCACTTCCACAGATGTTATAGGTGCATATTTGAAAAACACTGTCACTGCGTGTTAAATCCTGTTCAAAAATATCAGTTCTGAAGTTTCTCCTGACAATATATTGGCAATCTGACAAACTGTTTGGTATCCTTTATTTTTGTCCAACACAAATTTTAGTTTCTGTTTAATTTTGTCCCCAATCTCACCTTTTAGATTTTGTATACTCTCTTCCGCAATCCTCCAATGTCCTGCCACTTGCTTCAAGGTGGGTTATGGCATCCGTCAAAAATGCAAAATTTGATTTAATGAAAGATAATTTACCTTGGATTTGAGTATCAGAAAACAGATCCTGTGCGCTCTCAATTGCCTTAGAATCTGCCCTATCTAAACTATTCACCACTTCTGTCACGATTTGAAAATTGCCATAGTGCATTTAACCATGTACCCCAGCGTGTTAAAATTGGTGCCGAGGGCAAAGCTATATTAGGAACTTTTTCTTTGAAATACATAGTTCGGGTTGGCGCTTGCAAAAATATTTTCTTTGCTGTGGAACTTAGTGTATCTACTTCTGGAAATGTTAATCTAACCTATTCCGCAATTCGATGAAAAGCATGGGCCAAACACGTAACATGCACCATATTGTAAACTGATTGTATCGATTTTGCCCCCGTTACCATTTAAGGTGTTAGAAAATCTAAATGTTAAAAAATGACTTTTATAAAAATGTGGAAAAATGCATTTTAAGGACCTATAAAACCATATATAGCTAACGTATTTGTTCCAGAATGCACTTAATTTCCTATAAGCATCGTCTGTGACTACTCAGAAAAAAGATGACTTTTCATCAAAATCCGGGCTCTAGTGATTACAAAGATATTAGAGACAGCAACTTGGTTTCCTGCATTGCATATGCAAATTCATAAACAAATTCTTTCGCTAGTGATTCCCAAGTAAGAATGTTTTTTTTTTATTATTATTATTGAGTAAAATAGAGCTGCAGCACAAAACTTCAGAACGACATTATCACCAGTCGGCGTTAAGGCTTGATGCAACAAGTTTGTGGAGATCGGCGATGTTCTTGACAGGTGTTCTGTCGTATCATTTCGGTGAAGTCGATTCGGAGGGCAACAAGAGTTTCATAAGATGTCAACAAATGCAGAATCTTCGTCTCTATACTTTATACTTTATTTGCTAACATTTGAAATCTGATGCTAAGCTAAAAAATGTAATTTTACTGTTGATGTGTAGCTCATTACTGACGAGCATCAACATTATTTGGTTGTTAGGTTATGGTAAATATGCGGTCTGACATGCCATATGATGAGGTAGTTAGGTCATTCTGTTTTCAAGAGGTTACTGTTAATACAGCAAATTATACAAGTTGGAATGATTTTTAATTCCACAAATGGAGCATAGACACAAAACAAAATCATCAAGATGTACATTGCACTTGGTACCGTGTTCGTGATTGTATCTCCGTTTCAGCGTTCCTTAAGTTGTTTGTGATGGACCCAACTCACGTGACATCGCACCATTAAATGCGTTACTTATGGATAAAGCATGCACATTTGATAAAATATCAAATGTTCAAGAACTAAAACGAATGATTCAGAGAATCACTTCCAGCACGTGAGATCACGACAGTAACTATGTACACACACTTGCATAGTTGAACAAGCAACTTCCAAACAAAAGCCTAGCCTCCGATATGACCATAAGAAAGTTGTACGAATAGGAGGGTGGTAGGGAAAGCAGAAAGAAAACGTGTCACTACTGATACATTTCAAAGATGTGCGCTTGCACCACTAGCGGTATCCTCTTAGCTTTAATGGAAATGCTCGCTGGCAAAGTCAATCACATTTGCGTTTTCATATTCACTAATGGAAGCAGGCTGAGTATAGTAGCAAAGGGGTTTTATCCTGTAATCCCATATCTTGAAGAAGGGCTTGAAACTACGTGAAAACACTGCTTCAGACCAAGCTTGGGTTTAATTTGGATCTTCGAAGAGATGTATATTTAAAGATGCACAACTGCGTGATCTTCAGCGCCTTTAAAAACCAAATCATGACAAAAGACAGATATAAAGATAAGTACAAAATTAAAAATTCTAAATAAAATCACGTAAAATTACACAGTTATTGCAAAATCCATAAGTAAATTTAAAATAGTGATAAATAAAAAGGCCAAAAGACATTTTAAAAACTTTTTTCTCCATTAAATTCTATATTTGCCCATTGAAAAAAAAAATCATTTCGACCGCTTTGTTATCGTCCGCCGTTGCAAAGTTCACCGACAGCTGCAGAGAGTCCCGAAAACTCTAATAACTTGACGGACGTTTACCTGGATAAGGTTTTTCCGGGGTTTTCTCTTATCCAGAAAGACGAATGTCGGGTAGCTCTAAGCTCCATGGGCTCCGGACTCATTTGAGCTCCATTTCATTCATCGTCCGATATGACAACGTTGGAGGACGTAAATTAAAAAAAAAAATTGACGGGCGAGAGAGCTTTGTCACAAAGCGGACAAACTAGGACAGAGTTCCTTCTTGAACAGGTGATTATGTGCAAAATAGCAGTGACCAATGCGCAGCAAGCCAAACTCGCTTCTTTCCGTCGAGATGAACGAAAGGGGGTTACCCAGTTAATCGGAAGTTCCTTCAAGATCGAAACTAATTCCACGGAGAGCAGACCTTTCTTTCCGCCAGCACGTTTGGATTTTCGAATCATTGTAGAGTATTATCTAAAAAATGGCATTCCTCACAGTTCTGATACGTTGATATTTATTTTAAATGTATAACTCTCGCAAAAATTTTTAAATATACAGGAGAAAAATATTCTTCTCTAAGGATGGAACTAAGGACTTATCACAAACTAACCCCTACTTTTAATATAACGTAATCCCTTTAAGTTAAATAATCTAGATTTAATTTCAGCGAGACCCTATGTTATTGGTTGAATATTTAAAAGCTCTGATTCCTGCAGGATCTTTGAAATTTCGTTGTAAACACACCCCATGCAACGTTTCGTATTTGTAAATTTAACCCTTTTCAAATATGTTGTAGTTTGTGTTAAAGCTTTGCTTGCAATATAGTATTTTGAAGTATAAAACAATCTTTGCATAAGGCTACTATATTATATAGAGTAGTCCAAAAGGTGTATACACTGTTTAAGAGTCCATAACTTGCAAACTAATTGGCGGAAATGTCTCATTTTTTGTGAAAGTGTAGCTTAAAGTCCAGCTTACAGATAGCACTGTAGGTGTCACCATTAACATCCATACACAGACGATGCCGCCGAACTGCGTCAGGAACTACCGACTGCAACGTGTTCAGCTGGATATCAGCACACGAATGTACTATACATTTTCGTAGATCATTCATTGTGCTTGGCTTTTGTCCATAAACGACATCCATTAGTGTTCCCCATAGGTAAAAATTCAGAGGCGTTATGCCTGGGGAGCGTGGTGGATTAGTCTGCATTATTGAATTGGATTGAATTGGATTACGGTACGGAGGGGTTTCGGCTCTGGGACCAATCTTGATATATTGTACATATGCCCCAAATGAGACGAGAGAAGACAGAAGGCAGGGTCCCTACCCTTCGCCAGTTGGAAACCTGCAGTTCCAGGTTGCAGGCCAGCACAATCGGCAGCCCACACGATTGCAGTCTGGAAACGATCCCACCAGACCGGGCTCGGACACGGAGACCGTCCTACCGGAGGAGAAAGTGTTTACCAGGATCATATCATCCTATCATGCAGCGCCGAGTCTCCTGCCAACACTTCTACCCTGAAAGAGACTACCAGAGGAGATGATGTAAAATGACAATAGCTATAAAATGGAGGTAAAGGAAATTCGCGACCCGGCGACCCGCGAAAACCCACGAAGAAATCCATTGGTCAGGTAGATCGGCTACGGGAATTGAACTCGGGCCTCCAGAGTGCGGGCCATAGACGAAACCGCTTAAGCCATCCCGCTCCGTTTTGACATCTTACAGGTCAGGTAACCAAATTACTCTGATCTTACTATCCAATCTAAAGGATACTTAACCGTTTGACGGACACAATTCAATATAGATTTTGAAGTTGAACACTTTTTTCTAGTTTCAATGGCGTTTAAATGTTTTTTCTTTGCCTTCGTAAAATCTTGCAAGGCGAAAAGTGTGGTTAGACTAAAAAGAGTTGAGTTTCGTTTCTGAAAATTAGAACTTTGAAGTGGAATCAAAAAGTAATCGCATACATTTGTCTAGAAGTTAGAATCTGGCATATGTGTGCCCACAATTGAGACTCTCGCGTAATCGAGAATCGAACCCAGGATGTTGGCCAAAATTGCAAACCGCGCACCAAGGAGAGTAATGGGTTGAAAATGTTGAGGCTATATGTATTGATTGTAGTGTTTTAGAAGGGATATAACAAGAACTTTGGAGTATTAGAGCCACCAACTTGAGAATTTTAAATGTAAGGCCTGATAACTACCACGGGAATCCCCACTGTTGCTACTTGACAAACAAAAATATATGGATGCAGATATTTTCTCTTGTTCCTTTGTTTGCAAAGCAATTTTGTAGTAAACTTATTCCCCGTCGCATCGGAAGAGAAAACTCCTTGGATTCCCTAGTCTCCTCCTCCAGGGCGAGTAGAACAAAAGCGCAGCACTGGTTCCTGGTTTTAATTACCCAGCACTTGGGTAATAACGGCGCTGAAAGGAAATGGGGCATGTCTTCCAAAGCGACTTTAAATCACCTTCCAACCACACTAATGAGGAAAATCATTTCTGAACAAGAAGACCCATCTTCAATGTGGTGTGCTCGTTATCTGAAATATATTCAAGATGAGTATCAGCAGAAACGTTCTGCTCGGTGGAAAACTAGAAATGCATAACATGTTTTCGGTGATCACTCAACAACGGCAGTAAATACTTAGGCATTGTCATGAAGATGCAAAGCAAAACATCACAATTACCTTAAATCCAAAAATTCGCTTGGACGCTTGTTACCCACTTGAATGCATCATTTGTATCTCAAACTTTCCATGAATACGTGCTTCACCAAATTAGTTTTAAATGTACATAACAGTACTCACTAAATGCCTTTGTATTTCCCTATCTGTCGCTTGGTGTAAGAAATTCTTCAAGAATCCTGCGTTTAGCAATGTAGCAGTATCGAGTTGAAATTGTTTTCTCCCCATTTATCTACTGGATTAACATGAAGTTTAAGAAAACTAGATAAAATAAAGAAGAATGAAAGAAATTGGTATAAACGCTAATGATTTTGTCATAGGTTTCATGGTTTTCCGGTAAGTAATGATATTTTATAACATATAACTTCCAAGTCGCATAATGCATTTCACCAGTGAGCGTGCACTTCAGCCTGGAACAGGTATAACGCTGCAAGGACAGGATTACTTGTATTGGAATACTGTAAATACGTACCTTTGCATCATTCAGCGGCAGAACAAATACTATTATCCATAGTGAACCAACGCAAAGTTCAATATAGTAGAATTAAATTAAGAAAACAACGCATATTTTATAGGCTCTTAATTTGCTCTCATCACTGCCTTGTCTAGAACAAAATTTTGCATAATTGTAGGTGCTCTAGGTGATATTGTCACTGATCGCATTGTTTCGTTGCTACCGCAAGCCGCAACCGGCGCGTGGGCGAGCGCTGAACGCTTGCCGAGAAACAGAAACAAAAAGAGAAAGAGACAGAGTGATGTCTGGATATTTCTTTCGTTCTCATGCCGCCGCGAAAAGCTTTGGAACGTCGGCGGCTTTCTAGAACGTGGATTGGAGGTATAAAAGCCGGCAAAGCGTTAGAGCGCAGTCAGTTGCTAGTGAGTTGTTAAATGAGTGTGCAGCTGTGCAGTGAGAGAGTTGTGTGAGGCTTATTGAACTGTACCGCAGTGAATTCTTTTATTTTATTTACGTGTGGTGTGAGTAACGAGACGACCTTAAAGACTGCGTTTGTGTGTGTTACGTCATTTTGCTGCTGTAAGGGTTGTACATAGCGTATTTTTACTGAAATAAAGAGTATTTTAAATTTTCCTCAAACAAGACTTAAATTCTATGAACCCACAACGTGGCAATATTGTGGTTTCGCTCTCTTTCCACAGTCTTCATTGTCACTTATTAACTATTTCAATTTTCATCGAGTCCTTTACAGCGACTTACTATGAATGCTGTAAGTCCCATGCTTCATAGTTTAACCATTTTCAATTAATTAATCAAATAGTATCCTTGCAAGGATATACGATAAACGGTCGTGATTGGATCATCATCCATAATGTGGTTTTCGGTTTTTTAATTACCCTGGAATGTTCTTTTGACAAAGAATGTCCTTTGGTTTTATCAACTTAACTGTTTTGCTATCTTGAACGTTTATAGGGGTAAGAGAATTTAACTTTAAGGCCAAAAACAAATATATGCTGTTGGAAAAAAATGTGGGTAAGGAATACCAGACTCAAAACACTGAAATGAAATTCAGAACAAACATTGAAAACAACTTAACGCGTTTGATAAGCTGGAAAGCAGGAAGCAGCAGTTACCACATCCTAAGAAAAATATGTTGGAAATACCAGTTGAATACAACTCTTTTGAGTTTCTTGTATTTCCTTGTTAATTCTTTTATAAAGCCAAGTAAATTCTTTGCCCAAACAATGCTTGTGTGATGAGACAGTATCTTTGTGTTTCTCGCTATTTCTTTTCCTTTTTTATTTTTATGTTTTTCCCTTATCAGTGCAGTGGCCATATCGGCAGCCGTTCTCCTTTGGAACATATCGATGGTGTTAGCTCCCATACTTTGGGTTGCTGGTACTTTGTATTTTTAATCATTAGATCATGTACACATTTGCACTCTGATTCATACTTCCAGACTCTGGGGAAGATGGGGATTCATCTTGGTTGGAGAAAAATCCCCAACCGAATCAAACCCGGAACCCCTCGCACAGTAAGCAAATGCTCTACCAACTAAGCGGGCCACCCCACCGATACTTCTTATGGTTAAGACTAAAAGAGTATCACTGTTTTAAATACTTTGTCCTTGTTAGATATAAAACAAGAAAAGAAATCGCCCAAACTATTAAATACAGAATGTAGTAAGCAGAAAATGTATAGGTGGTTTTTAACGTAAGAGTTGGGTGAAAACTTCTCAAATTTTGTTGAACATACTTAAGTGTTGCAATTGCCATTCTGTGATAAGCTTTCAGTTAAGATTAAATGAATACGGACGTGTTTGCTTAATATAAATAGTGCAGCATTAAAAATTTAACTTTTTCAAAGCTAGCAAACTTCTGTACTAGAATTCTGAAATACTTATTCTTTGTTAATCAGCTTTTTGAAACTAAAATATACTTGTTTCGTAATATACTTAAGCTTAACATGAAAGGTGAGCCCATTAATCATAGCTGATTCAATTTTCAGAATTTTGACAATTATTTGGCTTATAATGAGACAAAACCCATTAATTTGCCACACATGTTCAATGCATATTTGCCCGCCTCGGTAGCTTAGATGGTAGCGTGTCTGCCTCACGTTGAAGAGGTCCCGAGT
The DNA here is from genome assembly GCA_030765055.1 of Mantis religiosa. Taxonomy (NCBI): domain Eukaryota; kingdom Metazoa; phylum Arthropoda; class Insecta; order Mantodea; family Mantidae; genus Mantis; species Mantis religiosa. The sequence goes on along the minus strand of CM060947.1, from coordinate 17,002,605 downwards.
TCGAATCTCGGTCAGGGTGAGTTACCTGGATAAGGTTTTCCCGGGGGTTTCCCTTATCCTTAAAGACGAATTTCGGGTAGCTCTAAACTCCATGGACCCTGGACTCATTTGAGCATCATTTTACCAATGCTATTCATCGTCCGATATGACAACGTTGGAGGACGTAAATTACAAAAAAAAAAAAAAAAAAAAAAAAAAAAAAAAAAAAAAAAAAAAAAAAGCATATTGTGCTCGCCAATTTGAGATCATTTTACTTTATATAATTAACTAACGCTGTACTAGTATTGTCATCATGGAACATTTCAGCATAAAATATTGGAGCTGAAGAAATTAATATTTTCGTTTTAAATTATTTATACCAAAGTGTGTCTGCCTCTATAAGTAGAATTATACAATTTAAAAAATGAATTTTAATATATTCGCTTTTAAAACTATCTAAAATGCATAAAATCACATCTCCTAGTCCCTAGTTTGAGATGGAAAGATTTTCTCGAAAACCAGGCATTACAGCATTGTCATTCAGTTCTGTTTAAAGTTCAAGTATCCAGCTAATCGTGAAGTTAGTGAAAATATTATAGTAGATAAATGGTAGTTTGAGTGGGGAGCTTTTCTTGAAAGAGTTAAACTTGCGTTGTCGTCCATTTCGAGCTATGTTTAAAGTCTCCAACTCTTCTGGAACTAGTTTAAAATCGATTGCAAAATTTGTACCGAACAGACAGACAAAAAAAGCCAATTTATAAAAACTTCTTATGAAGAATAACAGGTCAAAATATACTCTCGTTTTGCTTTCTGAACCACTTTGTTGTTGTCAGAAACGATCAGAGGTTTTCGTTTGTGATAAACATGGAATCGAGAGTCTAAAGTGCTGTAGGGTGGTATATCTGCCTTACATTCAAAAGATCCCGAGTTTGAATTTCGGTTAAGGTTTTTTTCCGAGATTTTTCTTATCTTGGGAGGACGAATGTTAATTGATTCTAAACTCTAAGGACCTTTTCCCCATTCGAGCATACTTTCAACCACCATTTCGTTCATTCGTCATTTATATATGATCTACCCGGTTAAACAACGTTACAACTTTAAAAATGGTTAGTTAAAAGTATAACAAAATTTTATTTTGTCTGAATAATTTTTGTATGAGAATAAAAGCTGCAAAATGATCAGCTCTGCAATATAAATAAGAAAGTGAGTGGATTAAAAATGAAGACAAATGTACAAATAGAAACTTATAAAGTACAAACCCCATATACAAATATCAAAAGGAAAGTATTTGGAGTTTGAAATTATGTCATTTTACTCCTATATGTTTTCTGTCCTATGTGTGATTTTGTTCTCAGAAAAATTGTAGTTGAGTTGCGATCAGTATGACTACGGTATTAACATATCCTTTCATTTTATTTCATTTGCAGTGAGACAAACCAAAATAAATGTGCTTCTTACCTGCCTTCTTAGATTAAAACAATCCAATACTTTATGAAAATAAAATACAGGAATTTTTTGCTAAAGGTTTTGTAATATAAAATCACTCTGCTGTTAAAATATTTGATCCATTGGAGCTTAAGAAATTGTTCAAGCTCTTTACTTTAAAATGAATAATACTTCTCGGTGCCACAGATAAGGGCCTTTGCCGATATTTGGTTGAGTATGAGAGTAAACGGTGTTTTTGTTCCGCAGGGACTGCTTGCCCCGTTATTGAGTTATATGTGGTTGCTAATTGGGCCCTAGATTTGCTCCCAACCGTGCCAGCCGAGCCATATCAGTGATGATTGTAGGTTGCCTTTCTGAGAGCGCCCAACCAAATCTTGGCCAGGACTTTGGGTCAGGCTTTCAGAGTGCGATACTTTCAATGCTTCTGTATGTCACTGCAGCTATAGTTGTATTTAAATATGGCATTTTCATTATGTAAGACTGTTTTTCGCCCAGTGTATTGGTATAGCATGAGCATATGCTGACAAGGGAACTTATCACTGTGCTCACACCACTACATACCTGAAAACTTGATGGTATAATGTCTGCTGTATATAAACCATGTACACCAAAAATATGCTGTGGAGTAGAACCGCAACACTCAGAACTGAAGTCTGGAAAGTGCCACATGTGGCCATTTGCAAATAGCTGTTGGACATCCCTCGTCAGCTCTGTGCCGGCACTCACTACTTTGAGGAGCACCAGCTCTAAGAGCACGAAGTGAGGCTAATATGTCGTCATGGGAGACAAAGAAGGATCTGTTGAGGAGATAGGAGTGTATGGTGCTGGGGTGGGTTTCTTCCGGGTCCTCCGGTTTCCCCCACCATCATTCCACCAACTGCTTCATCATTCATTCTTCCCAGGCGTTGGGCCAACCCCCCCCCCCCCCAGCCCTGATCTCATCAGGTTAATATGCTTCGGCACCATCGCTCTGAGGGAACCCAAGCGACTCCTAACACCAGCATTGGTGCGGAAGGAAGATAATATTTATTGTAGTTTTAACATTTAGTAATGAAATGCAGATCATAGCTTATATTCATTCAGTAATTAACAAATATTTTCCTGTATGTTCACATTCTACTATCGTCAATGTAGCTTTCTAAAATGAAAATCACTGACATGAAGGTTTACTTTCCCACCTCATCCACTACAACACTCCTTCATACTTGATCCATCTTATACACTCCTATCTCCTCAACAGATCCTTCTCTGTCTCCCATGACGGTATATTATCCTCACCTCGTGTTCCTCAAGGTAGTGTCCTGGGACCCACTCTCTTCCTTCTCTATAACACCCTACCTTCTATGCCCCGCTGCTCACTACCTTTTTGCAGACGACACAGCTGTAACCTTCATGTCAACTAGACATTATATGCCTGCACGTAGAATCCAAGAATACGCCGACCTCCTCACCACCTGGGTCAAACGATGGCGCTTGAGCATCCACCCCCAGAAGAGCCAAGCCATTACTTTCTCCAGAAGGCTACAGTCTCGATTCCTCCGTATTGCCACGGACTCCCCATGGTACATCCCTAACCTTGTAATCCGTCGTGACCTACACATTCCTACCCTAACAGAATGAGTGAATGTGTAGTGTTTAACGCCCGCTTTTACTACATACGGCACCGCAGGCGGTGACACTGATGATACATGAGATGAAGATGGAGCACCGGTAGAATGAGATGGCGGGGGAAACCGGAGATCCCGGAGAAAACCCGCCCAGCGCCGTGTTGTCCACCACAAATCTCACTCTGCGGTCGCCTGGGATCGAACCCGGGCCGCCTTGGTGAGAGCCAAGCTGTCTAACCACTGAGCCACGGCGTGGCCACCATAACAGACTACATCCACACTCACTCACATTCTATCAAAACCTCTCCCATAGCTTCAACTCCCTTATACGCGGTTTAGGTATGACATCGACCCTGGCGAAAAATACAAAAGACCAAGATTTGTTTTAGGCACATGAAAACACCAAAACAACCCTCTACCGTCATTTGCCCTATCTTATAAAATATTCTACTTCCAGTAGAGGGCTCAGCCCTGATCTGGCAAGAGACTGAAAGTCTGGCATCAGGACCTTCAGGTGTCCAATCGCAGGTGTGCAACATAATTTTCTCTCCATAATTATAAATATTTATATAAATAATTACTTGACGTACTATTAACATAATCATAAAAAGGAAATGACATGGATACCTTCTTCTTTCAGTAAAATCCCATTTAACATAATTTTTCTTAATTAGTACGAGTCAATCACTGAATCAATTGCCATAAGTTCAAACCATACCAACAATTAAAGCGACTAGCCAACATTGTTTCTCTCATATTAGGTATTAGCCAACTATGTTACACACGGCCTTGGTCTACGTAGCCCTATTAACCAAAAAATAAAAAATTACAAATAATTTTCCCGTATTATAGTTTAATTAAAAAGTAGTAAGCCCCGTTTAATAATTACGGTAAGTGTTGGATAAAGCATTGTGGGGTACTAATGAATCAAGACTTATTTATACAATCGCGGAATTGAACACGCTACTCGACCTGTCACCTCTTCCACTCGCGGATAAAATACGCCATGATTCACTACTACTATAAACAACTATTATAACTCTCGACATCGGAAACATTTTAACTATGTTCGTGTATGCTTGAATTGTACTTTTGATTCCTTCTGGCAGCGTTACCAACCGCAATCACGTGGCACGTAAACCCGAGGTTTTAATTCAAAGTCATTACCCCTTGTCTAAAAAAAGTGGACATGGTAGACGAGATTCGCGACTCGCGGCACGTACTTGGAACTAAGAAATGCACTTTAATTGCACGAGTGAAAAAGTTGGCGTAGTGACCTGTTTAAATAACTATAATGGGCGTTACCTAAGCTTTTGTGCTGCACGAATTGACCTTCACTTCGCGAACAAGTGAAGGTCGCTGATACAAATGCCGGAGTTTCACGCGTATTGTGGATTTGTAGTGTCACATAGAAATTAGAAGTCATTCTCTCCATCCACCACATCAAGGATTAATGTTGACTTGGCTTTCTGTAAGCAAATTAATTATTTTTTGTAGGTGCTTTGCATTCCAAACAATGTATAACCTCTCTTTTAAAAGAGTTGTTTCTTGTCAGATGAAGTTTATCATTTTTAAAGAGCTAATCTCATGTTCACACCTCGTTTGTTCTAATAGTAGGTCAAGGAGAATACAGTAAGTCGAGCGATAGTCAAAATCTGTTAAGAGCTGGTCGCTATGTGATGCCTATAAAATTTCGTTCTCTTAGCAAGACCTCGAGTTTAAAAAAATTCCATTTCGTATATAAATTGAATTTAAGTACAACAAGGGTTTTCTAAAAATTACTAACTCCAGAAGAAAAAAGAACCAATTGTGTGACACCTGTTTGCAGCAAGATTTTGTCCTTCTCTTATGGGATACCAGTTATGTAAAAGTCATCCACAATAAAGAGGACTTCTGAGGACCTTAGAAAATTTAATGTGTAGTGTTTAACGCCCGCTTTTACTACATACGGCACCGCAGGCGATGACACTGATGATGCATGAGATGAAGATGGAGCACCGGTGGAATGAGATGGCGGGGGAAACCGGAGATCCCGGAGAAAATCCGCCCCAGCGCCATGTTGTCCACCACAAATCTCACTTTGCAGTCGCCTGGAATCGAACCCGGGCCGCCTTGGTGAGAGCCAAGCGGTCTAACCACTGAGCCACGGCGCGGCCACAGAAAATTTAAGATATACATTTTCTTTGTGGTGAACATATATCAATCCTATGATAATCTTAAGCAAAAAATCATGTAAAGGGTATCTTGGGGTTGGAGATTCTCCTTGAAAATCTTCGTGCTTCATTCCTCAAGTTTGCTGATTTCCTGGCTTTTGATTCTTGAGTAATGTAGTTCCTAGACACGCGCGAACCCGTCTTAAATAAGCTGTTTTTGTTTCTTAGGTATATTTTCGTAAAATCTCGCTATCGAATTTTTTGTTGGAATGCAATATACCTCTATTTACTATAAATAAGTCCTGCGCCGTGGCGTAGTGGGCTAAGGTGTCATGCTTTGGTTCCCTTCCACGGAATGCGTCCCGGGTTCGATCCCACACCTGGGGGTGCGGATTTTAAATCGCGGGATTAGGACCGGTGCCCACTCAGCATCGTGAAGAAATTGAGGAGCTTAGGATAGGTAAGCCAATTTTCCGGCTGGGGGTGCCGAGATGGTGACTACATCTCCCCGTATCGGTTGGATGATCGCCTACCTCTACGTTGGGTATATGAGCGTGAGGCCGGCACTCGGGTTGGCAGGGCTGGACCTCTATGGGCTGTCGCGCCATGGACTATTATTATTGTTATTAATTATTATAAATAAACCGTAGTGAAAGCAAAACTAAAACAATGGAAAGGAAACGTGTAGATAAATGACTACCTATATTTGTATTAATATCTTGTAGCCAGTTGTTTGTTTTGATTCTCAGATCCGTATGGAGCTGATTTTAGCATTCAAGTCAAGTATGTTGGGCGAATAACTTAATATAACTCGGAAATATAACGTACAATTTCAAATTTATCAATGATTTGTTCAATTTAATTTTAATAGAAAAAGATAGCACCTGCTTTTGCTTACCATTTCTCGTATACTTTCGATAAAGCTAAATTGTGTGCAACACTTAAATGTTTTCTGGAGTAAATTAATTTCATTTCTAAAAATAAATCATCTATTAATCTGAGTTATTGAAACCACAAATTGGAAATTATGCTTAATATCAAATTTGAGGTTATTAAGCCAGTTCACATTCAAGAAAAGTGTGCACAAAACGTTTAAAAAGTTGAATAAAAATTGTACTACGAACATTTTATAGCTAAAATATGAGAAAAGAGTACGAAAATCAGGTTTTTAAGTAATGCATTCGCGCGTCGTTTTAAACCTGACTTTTGTTTTAAATAACTTAATTAAAAAAAACAGGAGAGAAAGAGAGAATTTGAAGATGAAAAATGATAAATATTCTACTTAGTATTTAAGACCATCTCTCTAGATCACGAAGATTTTCAAGGAAATCTTATCTTTTTAATCTTTAAATGACAGATAGGGCTATTTTTCATTTTCTTAGAAATGGCTCATAGGAATTTGATTAAAATTCTAGCCATTAAAGATATTTACATGACCAGTAAAGGTATATTAAATTTTTTGTGAATCACGGTGGTTCTCTGGATTCAAAATGAATTGTATATAACCGTGTAAGCATCTAGCGGTGCTTTCTATAACCAGCTAAATTTCTACAGTTACTGATTCACCAATAAACATTTGATTTCTTACTGTATTCCTCTGCTATTACACCGAAATGTATATTGATACTGTTACTGCAATCCTGTATTCCAATAACAAAAACAGATGTGAAGGGGAAAATAGCTTGTTGTAATTGAGAGAAGAATTAAGGTTTTGCTTTAGAAGCTGTATTGGCTGGAGAAAGACGTAAAAAATGAAATAAAATAAAAAGGTAAAAGGATGATTGCTTCTTGATAAACAGTATTTAACTACTGCCACGTGTATTATTATTTTTTAAGTAACTGGTTATCAATAAATACATACCTACGTTTAATACGAATTAAATATTTTAGAAAGGAAAGTTAAATGTGTTAGATTGTACTAACATAAGGTTTATTTAAAATGTCAAGTTCCAGGAGAGCCTGCCGTGCTAGGGGTCCCGGGTTCGATTCCCGGCGGTAGGGGTGGGGGATTTTTTTTTGCGTCCAAGATAATTCCTCATCTTCCCCAGAGTCTGGAAGTATGAATGAGAGTGGGAATGTGTGTGTGATGTAATGATTCAAACCAACCGAACAAGAGTTATCACGTTCGATATGTTCCAAAGGAGAACGGCCGCCGATATGACCATTGCAATTTAAGGCAGGGTATAAATGGAACAAAAAAGTACAGTTTTGCAATACAAACCCCGTTCCTCTGCATATCTTTTTAGAAATAACTTTAATCAAAGATGTACCAATTTGTTTTAATTTTGATTACGTCTGTACCTTTACTAACTCCTCAGATAAAAGAAGTACGAAGGTCAAGTCGTTGATAAACATGGATTTAATGATGTTTCGTTATGAAATGACCAATAAACTTTATTCAGGTCCAAGAAGTGAAGGTCGCATGACCAAAAAACCACAGCTAAAGAATGAGTCACCGCAAGAACTGGAACAGTTTTCGTGTAACATATAATCCAGACACTTGTGGCATAATCTTTGATCAGTCTTAATCAGTTGGCAGAACTATTGATTGCTTTTCGATAATAAATATTGCGAAACCCGTTATACACAGCAGCTGCTATGATAAACTCATAGCAGCATAGAATACAAATTAACTTTGTAGTTAGACGTGTAAAATTGGTTCTATTTCATATTCTTCAATGAACTTCCGCCCAAATATTTTAAATCAGGATATTCTTCAGCTAATATCATTTGCCAATCAGAAAATTACAAATTGCAAATAAATGACACCAATTTCACTAGCCGTTTCTCTCCATTTCCTTTTCCAGATTTTCAATGCCTCTTGTAAGTAAATTTTGAACAGAGTTGGAAATTAATAGCATCTTTGATATAGGCTTTGTAATTTTAAATTATGTTGATATTCTTATTTTAATTTTTTTATCCATAATTAGCTGCATTTTGCAAATGCTCCGAAAGGGGAATGTGTACGCTATCCAACGGTTCATTTTTATAATTTTGTAATTTTGTTACGTAGCCATCCACTGCAGATTATTTTATCCGTTTGTGGCCGGGCACAGGATGGACAGTGGATATCCGGAACTGCTGGGAGAAAAAGGAACAAAATAAATGGTAAGAAACAGAAAAAGCGTACCAAGGGCTTCTGCATTATAGAAGAGGAAAGGGGTGAAGGGGGGAGGAAGTTACAGAATGCAAGGTTAGATATCGGTTATAGTGATAATAAATTTTGACGAACCCCTCATATCTTTTTATTTTCTCCTTGGAGAACGAACGCCCGTAAAACGTGCTTCATTTCTCGTAATTTATTACTGCACCCCTTGCAAGTTTTTGCTAGCAGGTCCCTTGGGCTTTACTTCCGGCCTCAGGAAAAGGAAATGCTGCCGTAGAGGAACATTCCCCATAAACTGTACAAGGAGAATGTTTCGTAGGGTTTCTACTAGAGATGGGCTCTAAAGATACTGGTTCGATGCCAGAATCTTCCTTAGTGATTTATGTTACCGTCGAAAATATAACAATATGTTCTGGCAAAATACGCCAGAACCCTTAAGCTGTGATATCGTTTATTTATTTATTTATTTATTTATTTATTTATTTATTTATTTATTTATTTATTTATTTATTTATTTATTTATTTATTTATTTATTTATTTATTTATTGTACATTTTAGAAGATAATTTCCTCTCGGTTAATTTCGCTGCCAGAAGATTTAAAGTTGTGACGAATCCTTCCTGGATTGACGATGTATGTATTTATTTTTTATGTACATAGGTAGTCTGAAAAGCTTCCGAACTAATAAACAGACAAGACATTTCTTTCATATCTTTTTTTCCCTACATAATCTCCCTGTAACTCTACACACTTCTCCCAGCGATACTCCCATCTCTGTAACCCGTCCAAATAGGACTCGGCGTTTTTCTCTGCAGAATAATTGTTCACGAAGGTAATTAACTCTTCATTTAACGAAAATCTCTGTACTCCGAGCACAATTTTCAGATGAGGGAGCAAAAGGAAGTCGCTTGGGGCTAGATCTGGTGAGTAAGACGGATGGTCAAACAGTTTAAACCGTAATTCGTGGTTTTTCATCATTGCAATCGCTGAGGTGTGAGACGGTGCGTTGTCTTGGTGAAACAGGATTTTCTATTTCTACAAATATGACCGTTTATCCGCAAGTCCTGCTTTCAGCTTGTCAAATAATGATGTGTTGTGTGCTCCTGTAATGGTTTTTCCCTTTTGAAGATAATCGATTAAAATAACTCCATGACCACTCCAAAAAACAATAGCCATCACTTTCCCAGCTGAAAAAAACAAACAGTTTTTGCTTTTTTGGAGCCGGTCATCCCTTTGCAGTCCACTGTTTGGACTGTGTGTTTGTTTCGGACGCATAATGGTGTATCCAAGTTTCATATACAGCAATTAATCGGCGCCAAAACTTGAATTTATTGCGCCTAAACTGCGCCAACAGAGCGTTGGAAATGTTCATTCGAAAACGTTTTTGGTGTAACTTAAGCAAACGCGGCACCAAACGCGCGGACAGCTTCCTCGTGTCAATGTTGATTGAATATGTGACAAACACGTTCTTTTGACGTGTTCATGGCCTCTGCTATCTCTCAATTTAATTCGGCGGTCGTCTAGCACCATTTGGTGCACTTTGGTGATGTTTTCGTTGGTAGTTGCAGTTTTGGACGTCCCGAACCTTCATCGTCTCCCGAGCTCTTAAGGTTACGTTTAAATTCAGCTGCCCAAAATTTCAATGTGATAAATGATGGTGCAGAGTCCTCATACATAGAATCCAACTTATTTTTTATTTACGTAGGCGTATTGTCTTTCAAAAACAAATATTTAATGACAGCTCGATACTCGATTTTGTTCAGTTTCATAAAAACACTCACATCATCTCACTCAAACGACTGCTACATAACAACTGAGCGTCGAAAATGGCTGAAACTTTGGTGAGTATCTGTCAACAGATGAACAACGAAATTAACTGGCTTTTATTTACGAGTGCTGCCATCTTTATGTTGAGGTCGGAAACTCTGCAGGCCACCCTCGTATCATAGAGGGTGGCAAACCATGTTTGCAAAGAGTTTTCCCATATAAGAATTACTTGCGCTTGTTTGAAACTTTAAGAAGTTACTGAGAATGGCGTATAAAAATCCTTTATTTTCAAACTGCAGGTCACTCACTCCAGTTGATATGACAAATTGTTTTGGAATGTTTTCACTACAGTTTTGAAATAACCGTTATGTTTTTGTTTGAACATTTTTATCAAAATATGTCACATATTCATAACAGCCTTGACAAGAGTTTTGTCTATTTGGGTTATTGATAATATTATCATATGGGCAAGGTTGCGACTTGGTTGAGCATTATTTAGAATATATTTATTATGTTTCAAAGTGTACTATGTGTATATCTCCAACGTTTCGGCAGCATTTCAGCCCTAAGGAGGTGTGCTGTAAAGTTGGATTTTCATGCTATTAACTCTTTAGGACTTGATTCCAGCCGTAACATACTGAGTGTTCCAAATTGATATACACACTCTTTGAACTGTTATTTCTCCGCAACGAAATAAGTCAGAAATACAGTTTTTGGTATATATGATCCACAAGGCACTGGAAAAGCATAGCAACACCTTCATGGATCTTCACATCCTTATAAACAGCAGTGGCGGCGAGATTATCAAAGAACGTAAGTGGATACTGAAGTGTTTATTGAAAAGTGCAAGATGTTGTTGAAGTGCAGCGACGATGGATGGTAGAATTTGGCAACCACTACCAACAAGGGTAACAATAACAAGAATGCGAGACAAGTTGGAAGACGATGGAACGGTGCAAGATATGTTGAAAGATGGATGCAGAAGAAAGAGAAGTTCCACTGATAAGGAGAGTACTGTGTTGCAGTTATGCAGGTTTTTGCACGATCCCCAAAGAAGTCATTGAGGCAATCTTCTCGTGAGGTTGGCATCAAGAAAAGCATTGTTCATCGAATTTTGCGGGGCCAATAATGGCAGCCTTACATTCCCAGACTTCTCCATGCACTAAATGACAATCCAGATAGACGACTGCAATTTTGTGAGTGGTTACTGCAGAAGTGTGACGAAAGAGAAGATTTTCCAAACATTCTGAACATTTACAGGCGTAAGAAATAAAACACAACAAAAATTGTATTTCAGTCTCATTTCGTTGTGAAAAAATAAGGCTTCAAAGAGTGTATACATCAATTTGGGACACCGTATTTTAGTAATGCACAGCAACCATAGTGTTGCTCATTCAAATTTTGAAATGCTGATAATTTTAATCTTAACTAATGGTATAACAATAGATAATTTTGGACACTGCGTTTTATTTTCCCTTAAACTTTCAAAATTAATGAATGCGGTTGCTACCAGGTTCGAGGTTTGGATTGGTTTAAACTTTCTCTATGCCTCCATGTGCGTTTATATTTATTCTCGACACCTAAAGTGTTGGTGAGGTAAAGAAAGTGTTATTTTCAAAGGTATATTTTCAAGACACCTTTCATCTTTTCTTAGTTAACAAATTCACCTAATTCTGATTATTCTTAAGCGCGCTGAGACTGATTTTGGACCCCAAAGTGGCAGTCCTATTGTGCACTTGATGAAGCAACTGTTATGTACAGATGAGATGGTCAGATTTTGCTCTGTTCAGTACTTTTTAATGATCACCCCCTCTTTATGACACACATTTAACTTGCACCCTTGTTTAAAAAGTTCCTACTAGTCATGTTGACATTACACGGGAAGTGTACATGGGTGAATGTCCATTCCTGATTTATGTGCGTCTTTACAAATGCCCACAGCATTAATTTCTCCTACCAAGGTTGTGTCATCAAAAGTTTTAGCAGTCAAGGAGGTTTAAATAGCAGAGATAAAGTCCTTAAGTTCAGCAGTAGCCATAACCAGAAGCAAGGCTGCTACTGTCATTTCACTCAAACTTGACAATTAGATGAACCTCTTGACGCTAAGCGGCCCAAGCACTCATTCCTTGGGACGTTAATCACTCTTAATGGCTCTGTGGGATGTGCAGCAATTAACACTTGAGTGGCCAAGAACTTGGCTGGTGCTAGCTAACCTTTAACCTTCCCACCCAGTTGTGTACTTTAGTTTGTTAAACACTGATCACGTTCAGCACGTGCTTTGTGTTTGTGATATCTCTCTGGTGCATTGTTTTGGATACTACTGAGCTTATTTGAATTAAAATGCCCGAAGCGAATCAAAATCTTGCCACAAGTAAGCTAGGATTTTGAACTGCTTCTTATCCTAAAGAACAGGATAACTCAAAAATGAATATCACATTTTGTGTGACGAAGCTTGACAGGCCTTAAAGTTTGGTTTCTCGGCTTTTATACTGTTACAGAATTTTTCAACCTTCAGGCATGGTGGTAATTAAAACTTTTCCTTGAAAATGTGTAATTAAGAAGGTTCGTATCGTGAGGAAGTTAGGACCCCTCAGGATAGCGCCATATCCGGCATACTGTATATAATATACACTTCTGATACTCCCCAAACGATCCACCCAACAATCCAACTGGCACAGTACGCAGACGATACCGCATACTGGTGCTCAGCACCAAAACTACGGAGCAGCAAATCACGATTTGAGAAACAGCTCACAATCTTCAACAAATGGGCGAACAGGTGGAGAATAACCATAAACCCAGCAAAAACCCAATACATAATCTTCCGTATACAAGCCAAGGAAACCTACAGAGCTTCCACCATTTCCTACAACAATCACGACATACCGACCCAGAGGAAAGTTAAATACCTTGGAGTGACATTAACCGAAAAGCTATCAACCTGTACGCATTATCAAAACAAACTTCAAGAGGCAAAAGCAGCAACATCATGCCTAAGGCTCTTGGCGAAAATAGGAAAGGAAGGACTAGCCCCAAGCACCCTAACACAGATCTACAAAACCATAATTAGACCAACACTTACCTACGCAGCAATCACCTTATGGCCCATCACCACGCAAAACACAAAAGACAGAATATCCGGATATGAACGGAAATGCCTACGCATAGCAATGAAGCTACCAGCATGGTCCAGGAGCAACGAAATCTATGAAATAGCAAAATCTACAAGTATAGAAGAAACGATAAAAAAGAATACCACCAAATACATGGACACCGAACCCATAGACAGAACATCATTGACGCCGCAAGGAATTATAAGCAAAGCCAGATGCATCAGGGTAAGAATTTAAGCGACCCTCCTCTAACAACCATCATTAAACAATACGAACAAGAAAAAGAAGAAGAAGAAGAAGAAGAAGAAGAAGAAGAAGAAGAAGAAGAAGAAGAAGAAGAAGAAGAAGAAGAAGAAGAAGAAGAAGAAGAAGATGAGAAAATACAACAGCACCTACGACTACTTCTGACCTAGAAAAAACTCATCTGGCGACCGACGGATACATTTCTCACTATGTAGAATATCATAGAACATGTTAAAAGATAAGTTATCAAAAATTAAAATAATAAATAAATAAAAAAATGAAAAATGAATAAATAAATTTTAAAAAAGCCATCTGCCTCTCCCAAACAAATAAAAATTTCTGGCTGAAGAGGGCGAAATAAGCCCTAAAGCAGCCTTGGGTAGACCCAGAATCCCCCTACCCACCCACCCCCAGGAAGTTAGGGGTTGGTTTTCATATTCTCTGCTTGAATACATACCTACAGAATGTGAAATCCCCCCCCCCCCATGTTCAAACTGTCTATATTTAGTAGGATTGCATAGCTAGCTCCTCTGTATAGTTCATTTTATAATTATAGTAGATTGCTATCGTAACTAATGTGCTTACAACCTATCCTGTAGCTTACTCCCCATATGTCCGCCTCTTTATCGTAGGTGGTAGCATGACTCTCACATTCTAGAGGCCCGAGTTTGAATCTCGATCAGGGTGTGTTATTTGGAGAAGTCTTTTTTTTTCGAGGTTTTCTCTTATCCTGAAAGATGAATGTCTGGCAACTCTTAAGCTCTGTATACTCTGGGCTCATATGAGCATAATTTTACCAATTTCATTCATTCGTCCTATATTACTTAAAGTTGGAGGACGTTAATTCAAAACAAAATGCCCTCAAGTTTAACTCGGTGCCAAAGAATATATTTTAAAGCGTCATTACTTCTATTCATGGGAGTAGAATGTTTGCCTTAAGTTTCTACACAGACGTTTTGGATTGAAAGTAATACTGCCCTTACCACAATTTAGAATAGAGTAAGTGGTAATAATTCCACAAACTGTGAACCTGCAGTTTGCTGCTATGACCCTTTATAGCTCTTCCCCAACAACACAGAGAACCTATGCGGCTTTTGGTTCGTCATGAAAAATGGTTATAATTGGAGGTGAAGAGTTTGGTTTGCAAAAAGGCCGCCGCAGTGCGCTATTTTGAGAATCGTCACTAATCCCCGAGGCAGCCGTACAAGTGGGTGGTGACTCCAGAAAAGTGTGGTACACGACAAGGCAAGGCTATTTATGCGAATGACGCGCCGGCCCCATTCAGGATATCTTAAAGCTCACCACCTTTGTTCCTTAATGTATACGAGGAAGAGGTCGTTCTCTTCTCTCCTTTGTCCTTTGATTTGTAGCTATTCGTCTGGATTTTAATGTTTGCGTTTTGCTCTATTTTGTCTGATTACGTCCTGAGAATAGGGGAAATTGCTCTACTGTCCAATGATGAGGACTAAGAATTTTTAGCTGTTTAGCCGCACACTAAAAGTTGTTACATGACACTAATGTTGCATGTCTGTTTGAGTTAAATATTTAAGGGAATGGCCCTTTTGGGACAGCAGTGCTTGTATTGACCTGCCTTCAAACTGAGGCGAGGTCTGGAAATGATTCTCTGCGCATTGCTGTTGCTAGCATTCTTCTCATCGTCGGACAAATGAACGCCTAGTATCGCTAACAGATGTGTGTTCCAAGTTTAGTGAACTGCTGAACCCGAGTTAAGCATGTGAACGTAAGAATCGATCCAAACATTTTGCCGGGACTTGTTTTATTATTTAGTTGTTTAGTCATACAACTTCCAAGTTGAATGTTGAATGAAATTGGTGAAATAATGTTCAAATGAGCCCTGGATCCATAGAGTTTAGTGGCACCCGACATCTTTCAGTATAAGGGAAATCCCCGGAAAAACCCTATTCAGATAACTCACCCTGATCGAGATTCGTACTCAGGACCTCTGAATATGTCAGACACGCTTTCACCTGCGCTACAGAGGCGGGCACGGCGAGAAGTGTTGCCATCTTCTCACATGACGCATTCTGGAGTTCCCAGGTTCGATTCCCATGGACCACCCTCTCTGATCTTGGCTTTTTCGTGGTTTACCTTGGCGATAGGTTTTTCAACTTTCTCATTTCCCTTTCATTCCGTTTTCTTCTCATCTTTCAGGTGTTTTTCTAGATTTTTTTGGCGCATGGCGGTACCGGGCAAATGACACGGTTGCTTCCTCAAAGGTTCTCGAGTACTCCTGTGGATACTACAGAGTTGTAACATAGTCATTAGACCGCTCTGGGCAGCTCTACCAGAGGTATGGGTCTTCAAACTTAGACTTCCCGCGTCTCAGCACCTGTCTGCCTATATCCTGTAGCCTCTATTGATTCCTTCACCGCATCCCTTTCTCCTGGGGGGGGGGGGTGGTAAGAGCACGATAAATTCATTTAGGTCGTAGTGCACGAGGTGTTCCCCTACATTGTGTAACTTATAGCCTAATGTTTAATATGTGGTTTTGAGGTTACGTCTCTTTGTATGAGCCTTAGGAAAAGCAACGAATAGTAACTTCCCATTTGAAAAAATTGTAACTTTTTGATAATTTTAACCAATTAGAAGGAATATACAGAAATGGTCAGTTCCACAAAGTAAAACTTAATTATTCGACGTAAAAATAATGTTCCTATGAGGTAAGGATTTATCTTTCACTTCAAGTTTTACAATTATAAAAACATCCTTGGAAGACTATTTCCAGAAAATTGAAGTTATACATTTCATTCAGAATTAAAATATCTTGAACATATGGTAAAATAAAAATCGCTATAGTATTTTTTTTGGGGGGGGGGGGGGGAATCAAACTTTTAAAAATATTTTCCATGTACAGGATAGTTTCTGATGGATGGAATTTTAAAATATATTTATGTCCCATCCCAGCAAGTTAGAGCACCTAGACATTAATTTGAAATTTAGCAAACTTTTAGGTTTTGAGTAACGTTATTTACAAACAATATGCAGAGGCCTTTTGTTATTTTTTATCAGGGTGCTTCTGGTGTAATCTTTGTGGAATACGATACTACCTGTACTTAGCACGCAGTAGAGAAAGTAGAAAGTGATGTATTGCTACAGCTGCCAAGGCATTTAAATTTTTTAATGAACCTAGAAGTGGAAAAATAAATATTTTCTTTAGTGTGTGGTATATAAAAAGTTGTTATAAAATTAAGTTTTTTTATACATTTTGCGTAAATATACCTTGTTTATATAGTTATATTCGATGGGTTGAAAACGCCACTGAGGGTAGACAACTTACTCTTTAAGCAAGGGTTGGTGCACAGCTGGGACTCCACGACAGGGATTACATTATTTTCTCATCTCAGCAGATGTGATGCATGTTGCTAATTAACGCCTCCCTCCTTTGCCTTGAATAAATAACAGTCCCACTTCATTTGTGTAGCAAGGGTGTTAAGTGGGAGAGGCTTCAGGGTTTGTTTTGGTCATGTTTCACTGTAGGAGCGCCTTCATATGACACATTAGCTAAAGTAAGGCAATAAAACAAGGTTAACTTGCTACTGACGTACTCGTTATAAACACGTGACTCATACGACTGCACAGTGATTCCTTGGCAGCAGAAATTTCCAGTTTTTAATATCCGAAAAGTAAGTTATATATGCTGGAAGTCCTCAAGGTGTTATCAATTATTTTAAATTGCATCTGTTTGTTATACATGATGATGATGAGAAGAAGAAGAAGAAGAAGAAGAAGAAGAAGAAGAAGAAGAAGAAGAAGAAGAAGAAGAAGAAGAAGAAGAAGAAGAAGAAGAAGAAGAAGAAGAAGAAGAAGAAGAAGAAGAAGAAGAAGAAGAAGAAGAATTTTTTGTCCCCCTTTCTCACCAATGCTGGTGTCAGAGTGAGGGAGCCGAAGCATATTGACCTGAACACATCAGGGATAACGGGTCGGCCCAACGCTTGGGATGAATGAATGATGGAGCAATTGGTGGAATGATGGTGGGGGAAACCGGAATACCCGGAGGAAACCCACCCCAGAGCCATGTTGTCCACCACAGATCCTACTTTGCGGTCTCCTGGGATCGAATCTGGGCTGCCGAGGTGAGAGCCAAGGTGTCTAATCACTCAGCCATGGCGCGGCCATAATATAATATTGATATTTTATTGGTCCAGTTTATCAGTTGTGCATTGATTTTGGACACGTCATTTCTATACAAATAATTTAACAATATGACATTAAATATATAATTTACAATTCATCTGGGCTGTATATACATTTATTTAACAAATATTGTTTTAATTTACTTTTAAATGTTGTTTTTGAGCTATTCGTCAAAATTTTTATCTCACTAGGTAGTTTATTATACAGTTTGATCCCTCTGATGTTAATGTCCTTTTCAGTGACACGCCTGTTAATATTATGCATGTGATAGTTATCACCATTTCTTGTACTGTAGTGGTGAATTTGGTTGTTTCGTACTAATGTAAGTCTATCGGTTATGAATAATATAGTTCTGTATACATACAGAGAATAGACTGTGAACATATTTTCATTTTTAATGTTTCTCTGCATGATTCCCTTCCTTTTAGGCTATAAATCAATCTAATACATTTCTTCTGCAGAATTAGTAACCTGTCCAATAATAATAATAATAATAATAATAATAATAATAATAATAATAATAATAAAAAAACATTAATAATAAGAAATTAATAATATACAGACATCCATAGTGGATATTAGAAAACGAAGGTTACATGTTATGGATATATTAAACAACTAACTTCAAATAGGTTCACAAAAAATTGTGGAATTTTACGAAAATAGAAGTAAAGCACAAGTAGACACTTGAAATGGGTAGGTGAAGTAAAAAAATGATTTAAAATTATCAGGATTCACTCAAGATGATATCCTAAATAGAGGCCTCTTTAGAATGACGGTGCATAAATGGCAAGCTGATCAAGGGCCCGCCTCGGTAGCGTAGATGGTAGCGTGTCTGCCTCACGTTGGAGAGGTACAGAATTCGAAACTCCGTAAGAGTGAGTTACCTGGATACGGTTTTTTTCGGGGTTTTCCTTTATCCTTAAAAGATGAATGTCGGGTAAACTGTAAGCTGCATGGACCCTGGATACATCTGAGCATCATTTCACCCACTTATTTACCGTCCGATATGACTTAACGTTGGAGGACGTAAAATAAAAAAAAAAATAAAAAAGGTGATCAAGAGGGTCAGCCAAAGGAAAAAACTGGAACAACGTGGACAGACGGGAGAAAGAAAGCCCAGAGCCAAAGAATGAGAAAAAGAGCTTTGGATGCATAGAAGAACTAAGAAATTTCTCTAAGTACTTTGCGTAGTCTTACATGGGTTCATTCGGGGGGAAAAAAGGTCAGTGCAATCGAGAACATGGATAATAATCCCAAAGCTTTTAGATTATGTGTAAAAATCGTTCAAAATTCAAGGTGCCTTTTTGTTATTCAGGTAAACATTCATTATACATTCTGTAACGTGGTGGTAGCAAGTCTGCCTCACATTCAAGAGGCCCCGAGCTCGGATCTTTCTCAGGATGACTAATTTGAATAAGGCTTTTTCGGGGTTTTTCTTTTATCCTGAAAGATGAAGTCTGGTAACTTTAAGCACTATGGACCTTGGCCTCATTTGAACATCATTTCATTTATCGTGCAATATGACAACGTTGGAGGACGTAAATATAAAAAATATCGCGTGTTCGTTGTACGTATAAGAAGAATGCACTACACTAAACTAGTTGCATTTGTAAATAAAAAAAAATGCTATGTGATACCCAGAATGAACATTGGCACCTGCCACTTGGAAAAATTACAATTATCCGTCTGTTGGAAAAGTCATACAAAAATGTGTTGCAAATGGCTAGAACCAAAAAGAAAAAGACTAAAGCTACATTTTTTGTAGACCAAGTTTTTATATAGACAAAATACATAGATATGTCTTATGCTTCACAATTATACAAAAGTGTTTAAGATAAGTCGTGGTATATGTTTGATACTAGTTAACCGTAGTCGTTGGTCATTTTTCATGCAAAGGGTACTGGATGGGAAGGTTTTTTTTTTAAACTTGCATCTTTGGATAATTCTGAACTTAGATACCAAATTTGGTAACTAACATTTGAGTTTTTAGACCCACATATGCACATAGTAAAACATATTTTTTTTATTCAGGACGCTTCAAAACGTGTATTTCCGGTGAAATTTAAGTATCGATTTTTGGGGGAGGAAAGCGAAATTTCCTCTTCTACATAACTATAGGTTAGAAGTAGAGAAAGTAAAAATAAAAAAATAAAAGAAAGAAGAAACCGTGGAGTTTCTATTATGTGTTTCAAATGGGAAGAGTTCTCGCCTGTAGCGAATCAGATGCGTTAGAGCCTTCACCGTTGCCACCTCGTTATCCCCACTCTTTATATTTCCCTCTCTCTCGCACTCACCAAGGCGGCCCGGGTATGATCCCAGGCGACCGCAAAGTGAGATTTGTGGTGGACAGCACGGCGCCGGGGCGTGTTTTCTCCGGGATCTCCGGTTTCCCCCGCCATCTCATTGCACCGGTGCTCCATCTTCATCTCATATATCATCAATGTCATCGCCTGCGGTGCCGTATGTAGTAAAAGCGGGCGTTAAACACTACACACATTTTCTCTCTCGCATTTTTGCGAGTGTTCGTGGTGGTAGACGTAAGGAAACGCAAACTGAATTTTTAAAAGTTTTATAATAATGCAGTTGTTGAAATCACAATTGCAACATGGCTATTCGTATATTACGCAAATGTTTAAAATATTTAGTTTAAAGTTAATTATAGTTTATGAATTACTTATTTTCTAATTCAACGAAAATACCAGCGCTGCATCCGTATAGCTGTGAATGTTACTTTCAGAGATAATTCGTGATTGCTATTGTCTTTAAAGTCTGAGTACTGCAAATTTATGATAGGTTCCAAAATCTCGTTACGTGCTATTTCTTTCCAGAAGTCGTCTTCTTGTAGTTTATCTGATGTCTCACGCAGTTTTCCTAGTCTTGTTGTGCTCCTTGTTAATTTCTTTTTGAATAAGTCGTTCAACGCCAGTCAGTTTAAAAATATTTCTCTTTGCAACATAATTTGAGCCGACATTAACTCTATTGGATTGTTTTAGTAGTAGTAAGGGGGGGGGGGAGATGGATCGCGTCTCATTGATCCAGCTGATACACTTTTTCATGGAAGAGTAACTGAATAATGCTGCTTTGAACCCTCTAGAGTAAATAGAGATTACGAACCATTCATAAACAAAGATATAATGTGACCAGGCACGTTCTACCAGACTAACAAGAAGTGTATCGTTTCCTCTCATCGAATTTAACAAACACCTTAGCTTATTCGAAGTACATATTTCTTTTACCATGTCATGTCAAAAGTTTACGTTTCAGTTCTGAGTAATTTTAAATATACGTTCACGTATACATGCCAACCAATAATGATATTCATTACAGTGCTACGTCGCAGTGCGTTATAATATAATGGTATCTACTTTATTTGTATTAAGAAAACTATTTGAGCAAAAAATATGGGGTTTTTACGGTTATGTTAAATACATTACTCTCCCCTTCCTCATGGATCAGTTTTTGCAAAATCTGAATTTTTGTCTTAGCGCGAATAGTATTTATTGGAGATTGATAAATTTGCCGTTCGTCACACATCACTTAGGGGGAATGCAATACAACACCGCAGGACTCCGATTGGTTGCTCATCTAGTAGTGCTCAAGGACAAATACCTCCCCATTTGAAACACAGTAGTTTTGTTTCCTGCTTCTAACAGTGAGAAGTGTTTCGTATCGTAGCACGCTTAGAGAACACTTTTTTTTGTTTAACCAGGTACCCTTGGAATCTCCGTTGTAACAACAGTACACTTTGTATGCGTATTTTAGCTTTCAGACTATGCCTTAGAAACAGCTTTCGTAATACAGAGCATGATAAACTGCTTAAAACTTGTATTTCAAATAAATAA
This sequence comes from Mantis religiosa, assembly GCA_030765055.1. Classification (NCBI taxonomy): domain Eukaryota; kingdom Metazoa; phylum Arthropoda; class Insecta; order Mantodea; family Mantidae; genus Mantis; species Mantis religiosa. The sequence goes on along the minus strand of CM060947.1, from coordinate 16,981,191 downwards.
ATTCATAAATAAAATAAGTAGCCCATATTCCTTAGGAGCAAGGACCTTGCACCCACTGATGGGATCATCTCGTCATTTCTTAGAGGGTGAGCAAATCCCTGAAAGATACCAGCTCTTTGTACTTATTGTTATCTATCCTTAATACTATATCGTTATATCTAGGAATGACTTCATTTTCATTGTCACTTTCACTTTAGAGCTGCTACCACTTGCTTCCATTGATGTCTGTCTTTTGCCCTTCTAATCCACTTTGCATCTAGCTCATCCTTGAATTCTTGGGACCATCGTATCCTCGGACGTCCTCTGCTTCTCCTCCATTGTCGCACATCCCATACTGTTACGGCGTATGCCCATCTGTCTTAACGCATTCTCGCCACATGTCCTGCCCATTGCCATTTGCTCCTCTTCGCTCTGGTGTTTACATCTTCTAGGCCGCTTTTTGTTCGCAGCACTTCGTTCTTCACTTAATCTTTTAGGCTGATGTTCAGGATCTTTCTTTCCATCTTCCGTTGGCATGTTTGTAGCATCAGAGCCTGTTTGTTCGTTAGTGCCCAAATTTTAAATAAGATGTACCTAAATTGCCAAAAATTCCAATTTTCTGTCCTAAACAGTTTTTGGGAAGGCGGTTAACGTAATTGCCTGGACCAAATTACCTAGCTGTCGATGGGCCCGATAACTCATTCATTCATTAAAATTACTTGGAATACTACAAGCCTAAGGTGGATTTATGTGAAAACCCCATTCATTGTAAACAAAATTTTAATTAATTGAGCATTTAGGTCGTACAGCGTTGTTGTCCAGTGATTCGATTCTTGGTTCTGGAATTTTTATTGAAGTAGGTTCACTTCCTATCCTTTCCAAACATCTGTAATGGTTTTTCAGCGTTAGAAAGAAAGCAAAGGATCCATTCCTCGAAACCACTAATAAAGCAATGTAAAAGAAAGGTCCAGAAACAATAAATCACGAGGAAAACTAGATATATGGACAGCCCTGTAATGAGATGTTAATGTTGCGGTGTGCAATAAACAGAGAACGTGTCGTGGTGTGCCGCAACAGGGATCTGTCTTGTTTTCATCCGACAGTGACATGCGTGCGGGAACAGAGCTATTGGGTCATGGCCAAGAATCCGAAATAATAATCAGCGTTAGTGCAACAATACCTTGACTCAAAATTCTGAATGTACGTACAACAATAAATAAATGCTGTCCTGTTGAGTCAAAATGATGACTATGAAGTGGATTAGAGTGTGAATAAAATATTAATGTTAACACATCTCTCTCTTCCCTTACTCAAGCCAGCGAAAATATTGCATTACACTCACAATTTGACACATTAAACTTACTATTTGTTTCAGGGGCCTAAAATCATGCCCTAGCCTACCTCACACCTCTAACCACAAAATAACAAGAGTGTGGGAATGAACATTTTCATCTCTGCCACGTTTGCTCCGTCTTTCTCGGATTGCCTCCTTAGCAATTTTACCAACACGAATATTAGAAGATCGGCTTGCTCTCTCTGTGTTTGCATACGTTCATATGCTTTTTGTTCTTCCACGTGGCTTAGGCTATGCAGCCCGTTCCGACGAAGTCATCAGTGGAGTCCATCTTCTGCGAGGTCTGCCAATATTTCGTGTTCCTCTTGGGTTATACAGAAAGATTCTCCTGGGTATCCTTTCTTTACTCATCCTCATTAAGTGCTCTGTCCATTTATGGTTTGTTGTAATTTTAATTTCTAATTTATATATGTTTAATTCTTCTGTTATTTGCCCATTTCGTATTCTATCTGCTCTTGTGCATCATTCCCCCCAGGGGTCTACTGCGGTAGATACGGGAATGGCGATCCCTAGGTCCCGAGCCAAATCTCTCGATTGGATGCCTCTGAGTGGTGAGAGAGCTAATGCCAAACGCCCAAACAAGGTCCACATCCGTTTTTGACCCTTTCTCTGAAAGCAAAGTGAGGCGACGCGAAGTAGAGCGAAGACGAGCAAAACCAGAGCCAAACCTGAGCGAAGTCTGAGCCCAGCTAGAAAACGAAGCTAGAGTGAGGCCAGAGCGAAGCCGGATCCCAGCCAGAGCCAAGCCCGAGTCAAGGTAGAGAACGAAGCTAGAGCGAGGCCATAGCGAAGCCAGCGCGGGACCGGAGCGGGGCCGGAACCCAGCCAGAGCCAAGCCCGTATGAAGGTAGAAAACGAAGCTAGAGCGGGACCGGAGCGGGGACCGGAGCCAAGCCCGAGTCAAGGTAGAGAACGAACCTAGAGCGAGGTCAGAGCGAAGCCGGAGCGGCGGCCGGAGCCCAGCTAGAGCGAAGGCAGAGCCAAGCCAGAGAATGAAGCTAGGGTGAGGTCAAAGCAATGCCGGAGCGAAGCCAGAGTGGGACCGGAGTGGCAGCCGGAGCCCAGCCAGAGCCAAGTTAGAGAACGAACTTAGAGTGAAGGCAGAGTGGGACCGGAGCGGTGGCCGGAGTCTAGCCAGAGCCAAGTCAGAGAATGAAGTTAGAGTGAGGCCAGAGCGGGACCGGAGCAGGGGCCGGAGCCAAGCCCGAGTCAAGGTAGAGAACGAACCTAGAGCGAGGTCAGAGCGAAGCCGGAGCGGCGGCCGGAGCCCAGCTAGAGCGAAGGCAGAGCCAAGCCAGAGAATGAAGCTAGGGTGAAGTCAAAGCAATGCCGGAGCGAAGCCAGAGTGGGACCGGAGTGGCAGCCGGAGCCCAGCCAGAGCCAAGTTAGAGAACGAACTTAGAGTGAAGGCAGAGTGGGACCGGAGCGGTGGCCGGAGTCTAGCCAGAGCCAAGTCAGAGAATGAAGTTAGAGTGAGGCCAGAGCGGGACCGGAGCAGGGGCCGGAGCCCAGCCAGAGTGAAGACAGAGTGAGGCCCGAGCGAAGTCGGAGCGAATCCAGAGTCAAGCCGAGTCAGGCAAAGCCAAGCAAAGTGGATCTTTTATATCCCTAGTTGAGGTTATTTGTTTCATTGCCATTTTGTTTCAGTTTTATAATAATTTATCTCTGGCTATTGCCTTGGTTTAGTTTTTGAAAGGGCACTGATGGCCATTAATTTAAGCGCCCTTATATAAATCATCATCTTGAGCATCCTTTCACATTCCGCAGAAATAGCATTTCCGCTGTTTGTATTCTACTGCTATCGTTTGATCTGACTACCCAACTTTTGCTTCCATACAGCAAGGAAGGAACAGCGAGTATTTTATGTAATTTAAGTTTAGAATCGTTTGTTTTCCCACCTAAAGTTCTTTTAATGGTTCCGCATATAGCCTGGAATTTATATTTTGTTTTCTATATTGTTATCTCCTTCCTAGATAATATCGCATTCTAACTACTTCAAAGTGTGTTATTTGTATCACTATTTTATTTTCCGAAACAATTTTAGTTCTTACCCCATATGTACTTATAAATGCCATTGCTTTTGATTTACTTGTTGATATTTTGTAGTTGTATCTATTGGCCATCACTTGGAACTTATGTCAACATTTGTAGATCTTTTAGATTCTGGCATTAGTAAGGCATCGTCCACAAATAACAGGGCATTGTCCTTATTGTCAGTTAATATTCCGTCCTGTTTTATTTTTTTTCCCGTTCAAATAGGATGTCGTCAATATAGCTATTAAATGAAATAGGTGATAAAGCGCACCCTTGTCTCACTTCTTGGTTTATTTTGATAAACTTTTTATTATAGCAACGACTCTATACATACATTGGTCTCGTAATGTAAGCTCTTAACAGTTTCTGTTATTTGATTGGGGATACCTTTGTTTTCCAGGATATTTCATAGTAGTTCTCCATTTAGTCTATCAAAGGCTTTTTCTAAATCTATGAATAATAGACGTGTCTCTTTGTTTCTTTCTTTTCTTTTATCTATAATTTGTTTTATAGCAAACACCCCTTCTGCACAAGATCCCCCTTTTCGAAAGCCGTTCTGCTCTTCTCCTAATTTGTTTTTAATTATTTTTGTATTATTCTGGCTACTATTCCAGCATGTATTTTAAATCCACTATTTAGAAGGGCAATACCTCGATAATTTGAGAGCTGATTTCGGTGTAATTCTTTTATTGGTTTGCCTTCTCCTTGTCGCCATGTAGTTGGTTCAGATCACCTCGATAATTTGAGAGCTGATTTCGGTGTAATTCTTTTATTGGTTTGCCTTCTCCTTGTCGCCATGTAGTTGGTTCAGATCTGTGTGTTCAAATTTGTTTTTTTCTTGAGGATTCTTGCTATCGAGAAATGCCTTCTGTGGCAGTCCAGAAACGAACTGATTTAATCGTGATTTCTATGTTTAAAAATTGCATCCTCAAAAGGATACGACAGGGAGATGCCTATTTAAGACAGGTGCAGAGCGCTACTCCCACATGCATAGAGTGGTTTCAAGAGAGACTCCAAATACAATAGCACAGATGGTGTGCCGCATATGGGGCGCGGCAGCATGTGTGGTGTGTATATATCACGTATACATGAAATATTAAATAAGTGTCGTCAGTTGTTTTTTAAATGACGGGGTATGCATTAAACCCACAAGCATCTCTCCACCTGAAAATTCAATGAGAAATGTATACATCAAAGATGCGTTAATACAGGATCGAAGTCTACCAGAAAAATAAAATAAAATAAATAAATATCTGATGTGTTGCACTCGCATACATTTCTCTATACACTCTTGTGCAAATTATTCTTACAAAGTTCTATCTACAACATGTCGGAGGAATGAATGCAGACGACAGACGAGTGAAAGCTTGCGTAAACACAAAAGATAAAGGGTATGACGTCACCATTCCCTGTACCGTCAGCAATACTGGAATGCAGCAGTTGAGTTTCTCACAGTGCACGGGTTCGAATCAGGTCAAAATGTAAACACCGTCATACGCTCACAAAGTAGAAAATTAATACTCAGTGTGTTACAGTTTTGTAAAGAAGAGAAACGTAAAGGTCTAACTATTACGTTAAATAATGTTACAGCAACAGCAGTGAACGAACTGTACATAATATAGTGAAAGAACTTCAGAATTCAAAGAGCAAGGGAGAAAAACTTTTGAACACCTGGTAAACATCGTCCACGTCCAAAAGGTCCAAACTCGACGAGTTTGAAAAATATGTTGTACTTGGGCTTTTCTGAGTTTTTCGAACAATGAAGAGAAATTCCTACGTATGTAAATTCATGAATGCTGTTAAAGAAAAGATCCCTTGTGAAGTTAAGGACACATTCTGAGGAATATTTAAAGACATTTGTGTATCGATTTCGGAAGAATAAAAAATACACGTCGTGTTTACTCTGTGCTGATGTTTTTATGGTCAGACAGTACCGTACTATTCCCGCCTTCTCTGTCCTCTCTAAACCGAGCCACGCTACACTATCGTCCTTTTCATTCGTCAATCTTTATTTTAACCGCGATAAGCATTTGTAGAAGTGATTTTATTACATCTTGTAGGTACCATGTAATAGAGGAATTCAGTAAGCTTAACCGATAGTCAAATCTCTGAAGAGTTGAGCGCTATGTAATGGCTTTAAAAGTATGTTCTAATTGCATGTTCAGGTTGTGTAACAACCGAATAAGACTACCCACTTAAGAGAAATATAAGTGAAAATTCAAATAATTAACAAGGAATATCTCGGAAATAGTTATGTGTATAAAAATATAAATAATATGGTTTAACAATTGTGTAGCAAGTTTAGTAAAGATAATGGTAAACGCTTTACCATTCTTGTAAATGTCATTCAAAATGAAGAGGACTTTCAGAGCTATTTCCAGAAAATTCAAGTAGTACCCTTCGTTGTACATGTATATATCGTAAACATATGGCAGTTTAAGCAAACTCCTTACAACCTTTTTTGAGAAAATTAAACTGCACCAAAAGTGTTCTATGTAAAAGGTAATTTGAATTGGAAGATGTTTCCTGTCGTATATTTAACCAACTGTAAGTTGTTCTAATTATGCTGTTAACACCTATAGATACGGACCCTTACTAAAAATGGAGTCTCGGAATATATTTCTCGGTATTGAATTTCTGGATGGAATACAATACTTTACTTACTGTTTATTTGCAAAGTAAAAATGTTGCCTAATAGGTATATAATCCGACGATTGTTCTAGGAGCTGCAGTGGCTCATAATAACCATACCGTTTATGGTTTAAATTGTAGGTCTTTAAGTAACATTGAGACAATCATTACCCATTTTAATTGCTTTATAAGTGAAAATAATTTTTCACACCACGATCTTTTGCTTCTCTCCTATTTTGTTTTTTCTAAAAGGCAAACACAGGAATACTTGTAAGTTTTCTGTAGTGCTGAAACTCTAGTGAATTTACTTTGACATGCTCCATTATTAAGGAAAAATTTTATATTTGCTATCCATCAATTTATTATGCATATAAATTGGTTCTCTTGATGAACAAAATATCAACCAAAATAATGGAGTCATGAGAATTTTCTACTTTATTTTTTAAAACATTTGGAAAAGTGGACTGGTTGTCTCGCATTCAATGCTCCTCTCACTTCTTACAAGAACTTGTGGGAAGTAAACAAATCCTTCCGTAACCACGGTATAAGAGTTACGCTTAACCTGATTATAAGCAAGAGTATCCAAGAAATTATTTAATTCTTGCTTTCTTTTGTCAGACTGAGAATAGCTTAAATAGACCATTTTGATCTCACTTCAGGAACATTTGAATTAACACGATAGTTTCATTTGAGACGTGGAATTTGTTTAACGACACGTCAATGTAGTTTTAGCTTTTTCTTCTCTGTGCTATTGATGCTTAAATTTCTGTATATTTCTACGAAATAGATTAGTCTTTGGCTGTTGATGAAAAATTGCACGTGAAACAACTATAAGAAACTTTCCTAGGTATATTCTAAGAAATTACAGTTAAGCAAAATTAAAATATTAGAATTTTAACATAAATATTTGGAAAATAACTTGCGTTGCGGTTACGCAGACTCATTACGTTGGTCCATGAACCTAGCATCGACATTTTTTCGAAAAACGCTATTGCTTTAAATGATTGCACTGCAGGTCGACTTCTGTACTTCGTCTTTGGGAAACTACGGAGAAAAGATGTATTGAATCTTTCATACCTTAAAGCAAAAGTGAAAATACTAAAATGCACAAGGGTTTTTATCCTTCAATTTCACATTTTAATGTGATAATTGCCATATTTTCTAAAAGTAAAATATCAAAGTTGGAATCCCTGAGTTGGAATTCCTTTATTGAGAATTATTTACTAAAATTGTAGGTTCTGATTTTGAACTAATTCAAAGTGCTTCTTACGATGAACAATTAAGACTTCTGGCTAAAAGTTTAATTTTTGCACTATTGAACCATAATAAAAAAAAGTCTGAGAAATTGTTTTGGGAAATATTCATTAGTTTGGCTTTAAAAAGTTCTCAGATATTGACAGGTTTTCCTCATTCTTCCACTTAAAATATTTAAATGCACAATGAGTATGTTTTACTTAAAACATGCGTTTCTTTATCCAGCAGTTCTCTGCCAAGGGTGAAAATTCAGGAAAATTTATTGAGATTTGCATCAGATAGAGCATTTGGAACAAATGTTCAAAAAAGGTGTTGGAAAAAACGACAATTTAGAATTAGAATATGAACAAATTGCATAAGCACCAGTTTTAAATTATTCTTAAATGTCACACCTATGGGAGAGGTGAAAGCAGATTAACAAACTAATATTAAGAATCACAAAAACTCACTTTTTGAACAAGGTGTTACCTAAATTTTGCCTTAAATTTCACTCTTAAGAAGCTCACTCATTCTCTGAATTAATTTGCAATTTTCTTCTGTTGTTTCAGCCTGGAGAATCTGGAATTATATTCCCAGAGGGTGCCGCTGACGAATCGTCCACAGATTTCGACGACGATTTTGGCGTTGGTTTTGAAAGTCCCCCATCTCCATGTAACGTTCAGTTTGAAAACGACAATATACTCATCAACGGGAGGTCGAATCTGCTCAAGCAACCTAAACAGCATAAGGTAAGTTTGGAAACATGTTTATTTCGCTCTTAATGTAGAACTAGCTTCGGAGAATATTCTGTTTCTGTGATCTAATATAGAATTTTGTAAGGAGAATGGATTAAGTTTTGGAGATATACATAGAGAAACAGAACTTGTAGCTAGCCGTAAAGATGTCAGAAGAGAGCTGACCATCGCCGGCTAGTCAGTTGGGTTGACTCGCAACGAGTGGAGTTGATGCTGGATAACAAGGAACCGCCAAAACGAATTTTCTAGAGCCAACAGGCGCCGCGCCTGTTGGCTACTGTTCACTGGCCAATTTTTATTAGACAAACCAATTGTGTTTTTCCTTAGCAGTAAAACAAAATTGTCTTGCGCCGTGGTGTAGCGAGCTAAGGCAGCATGCCTTGGTTCCTGGCCACGGAAAGCGGCCCGGTTTCGATCCCACACATAGGGTGCGGATTAAGTCCCTGGTGTAGGGCCGGTGCCCGCTCTGCATCATGAGGAAAGTGAGGGGCTGCCGATTGGTAAGCGGCCCTGGTCACGAAAACCAACATTCCAGATGGGGGTGCCTAAATGCTGACCACATCTCCCCGTATCGGTTGGATGATCGTCCACCTCTGCCGTGCGTAAGTTGGCGTGAGGCCGGCAGTTGGGTTGGAAGGCCTTGGCCCTCTTAGGGCTGTCGGCCAGGAAATTATTATTTATTAGCAAAACAAGATTATATTTGATCAGAAACGTAAAATTTAAGAATCAGCTAATCTGGAGCCTTTTAAAATAGAAGTACTCCCAGTTTTAGTTCTATCATCAAAGAAAAAAAAAATCTAGAAAGAACAATGACCTATAAACGGCTACTGTCTAAACAAAACGAATATCAAATCATATCGTTGTAAGTAACGCTTGACCGCTTAATTTTTCTCAAGGCCTGTTTTATCAGGTTTGAGGTTTCTTTTAACGCCTGAAAAAAATCATTGCCCTATGCCAGTTTTAACCCATGACCACTGGAACCAGAGGTTAGCATGTTACCACCGAGTCCATTGCAGATATTAATGGCAGCCTGTTTAACAGCGATGTCTGTTTCAGTACGTTACCCTGTGTACGCATCCCTTTCAGGGTCCACGACCTCGAAGCACAACTGTATGATGTTTTACCCAGTGGAGGAGTAAAGCGGGTAATCGTAAACAGGGCCATATGGCATACATACGGAGGAGTCACTATACGTGAGTTGGCATGAGTACTATAAATAAAAGAGCACAATTTCATGGCCACGAAATCGCTTCCATGCAGGCTGAGAAATTTGATTTAGAAGTTGTTTTCCAGCCCTAGACCCCTCTGTTGAATTTGGATCCGTTACGCATTAGGATTGGAACTGAGGCCTTTTCTGCAACTGAAATGTCTGAATTTGCAGCTATGAATTACACGTGGACTCTTTGTGAATGAGTGATAGATGGCAGCACTGTACAGTGCATAGAACTCTAGTGGCAGTGACGAGAGTTAAGACTGTTTTTGATGCTTAAAATGGCGACACTTTCATTGCAAGAACAGCGTGTAATCATTCGTTTTCTCCATTTTCGTGGTGTGACAGCTATTGAAATTCTCCAGCAGTTGAGTGAGGCATGTGGTGATGGTACCATGGATGTGTCTAATATGCGTTCCTGGGTGACAGTTCAATGAAGGCAGAACATCGTGTGACAACAAACCAAGACAGTTAAGTGAGGCATGTGGTGATGGTAACATGGATGTGTCTAATATGCGTTCCTGGGTGACAGTTCAATGAAGGCAGAGCATCGTGTGACACCAAACCCGCCCGCCTCGGTAGCGTAGTGGTAGCGTGTCTGCCTGACGTTCAAGAGGTCCCGAGTTCGAATCTTGGTCATGGTGAGTTACCTGGATACGGTTTTTCCGGGGGTTTCCCTTATTCTAAAAGAGGCGTGTCGGGTAACTCTAAGCTCTATGGACCCTGGGCTCATTTGAGCATCATTTCAACCATTCCATTCATCGTCCGATATGACGTAACGTTGGAGGACGTAAATTAAAACAAAAAACCAAGACAGTCACGGCCTTGCACCAGCCGGTCTGACGACATGATCCAGCTAGTGGAGAACGTTTTGGAGGATTGCCGATTGAGCGTTTTCAGATCTTCATGCTGGACTGTGTGCAAAGATTCCACAGATATGCCAATTTTGGAGGCGATGTCTGAAACTGTCTTGGTTTGTTGTCACACGATGTTCTGTCTTCATTGAACTGTCACACCCAGGAACGCAAATTAGATACATCCATGGTACCATCACCACATGCCTCACTCAACTGGTGATGAATTTCAATAGTTGTCACACCACGAAAATGGAGAAAACGAATGATTACACTCTATTCTTGCAATGAAAAACAATCCATACTCTCGTCGCTGTCACTAGAGTTCTATGCACTCTAAAGTGCTGCCATCTCTCTCACGCATTCTCAAAGAGTCCACGTGTATTTAAAAAAAAAACAGAAGTTCCTATCTGGTCCCAGTCCTGAAACAAAAATAGTACGCACCTCGTCCTTTCTTTGTAATACGGATATATCGGCATATTTTGGCCTCTGACCGTTTCCTTTTGACTGCCCCCCTCCCCCTCCCTTATTTTGATCTAGTGACATAAATGATATGCGCTTGTCACACATGATTTAAATGGCTCGTAAATTTAACCAAAAAGCATCGGCAGTCGCTTTCCTTTAAAATTAATGTTCATCGATGAAATTTAAATTTAGGGTATAATTGCTATCATATTAAATATGCATTATGTAAATTGGCGGATATCGGTCGGAGAGATAATCAAGATACCATACATTTGTTGTAAAATATACCGCTCCTAAAATATTCATTATAGCTCGCATAAAGCTGTTCCGATAAAATGGAAGGAGTACGCCACACATCGAAATGCAAAGGATTTAAAAACTACAGTTAAAGAATTGTTTAATACAGTTATGAAAATATTGGCTACAGTAAATAACCGAAGAATTTAAAGTTTTGTTGTCGAAGTGACATTTAACTTCCCAGGTTTCTAGAGTTGTGGTAAAAGACAGCATCTTCAGGACTCTATTGGATTTGGAGAGACAGCTGCATACGCAATGAGTAGATAGTAAATAATAAAACATCATTGTTTTAGTACTGATCTATAGCCACAGTACATCAAAAGGAACTATTTAAAACACATTGTCACTCCATTTTGATTGATAAGTGTTAAAATTAGATCTTGCATGTGATATTGAAGCTAAAATATCACTTTGGTTATCTGCTGGTAGATATTAGAGTCCTTCTGAATGTCAGGTTTGGAAATACGATAAGATTTACTTCTTGCACTTGGTACTGTTATTCAGGCACTGGCCATGAAGGAAACTTTCTATTTTCCGTAGTGTTTCAACCAGAGGGACTTCACCTTCCTCAGAATGTTATTTGTATCCTTTAAAAAAATAATGCTGTACTGTACATAGTTGATAAAATATATTAATCAGTAGGAAAGCGTTAGGTTTCCCTATTTGAACAGACTGAGTTTAATCTAATCTTTAAAACATGTAGATTTATCAGGTAATTCCAAGAAGTTATCAGGAAATACTGTTGCGGATTATTGCATTTCAGTACCGTACCGAAAGCTTTACATCGTTAAATTACTTGCTCAGATAACCAAAATTCACCGAACTTTGAGGGTTGAAAACTTAAGATGAAGATATAGGGAGATAAGTTTCATTCCAGAATAAAATTTCAGTCCAGAATGCGCTTAATCTAAAACGCAATTTAATATGGGAAGATGCCATTATATCTTCGGCCAGTGATGTTGTCTTTTTCAAAATATTTTTTGCTGTAATTTCATGTTATGCCAATTTTTTAAACATTATAAGTAAGAAATATATTTTGTCCTGAAAATGCTTTTAATGTGTAGAAGGAACATGTTTTGATGAATCTTCAGACACATTTTCAAAACTTTAATTAAAGATACCTAAAATATGAAAAATTCAAGCTTGAGAAAAATAGGCTTTGAAGTTGGCCAAAACAAGGGAAGTAGGCGAGGAAGCTCTTTAAATAATTATCAGTTTTGTTCATTTGAAACTTGCATGTTGAGAAATTGCAAACTTTTTCTGAAATTTAAAACTTGACCTCAAAGACTGAAATTCCCCTTAAGAGTATAAAATAATATGAAACAGTATGGATCATTAGCTTAGATTTTCTATAATTTTGAGTTACATTTTATTTTTCTACAGAAAAGGTTTTGACTTTATCCAAGCAAAATGTAATATTTGACCCCAAGGAAGTATACTGCAGAAATAATGTGCAAAATTTAAAAGCTCCGAAACTGCAAATATTCCATTTGATTAAGGTATTTCATGAAATTTGGTTGTAATTTTTAGATCACTTTCTTGGAAATTTGGTTACATATATTATTTATATTGTGACGACCTAACCATTGAGGTTAATGGTGGTCCGAAACAGTATGTACCTTATAGCCAAAAACAAAGGAACGAAAATGTGTAAGGTCAAACACAATTGCCAAAAGTTCCAATTCTAGAACACTGTAATTTCTTTCACACTTTGACAATGTTCTAGAAGCATAACCAACAGGTTTCAACACATCAATTTTCTGATAGAGTACACAGGCAACACCTAAACAAGTAGCATCAGTGTGAAGCTCAGTGTGTGCCCCTGGAGTATAATGGGCCAAAACAGGAGCTGATATCAAAGATTGTTTTAACTCTTGGAATGCCGATTGTTGTTCACTACCTCATATAAAATGTTGATCTTTCCTAGTCAACTGCATCAGAGGTTGAGCTATGGTAGCATAGTGTTTGATAAATTTTCTATAAAAATTAGAGTCCTAAAACTTTCCTAACATCCCTAACAGTTTTAGGAATTGGCAGCTTTTGAATAGGAACTACTTCATCTGAATCAGGGGAATTACCATCCTTTTAAACTTCAAAATCTAAGAGCTCAATTCCCCCCCCCCCCCAAAAAAAAACCTTTGTGGTTTAACTTTGAAATTATGACTAGACGTTGAAAAACAGCTTCTAAATTTGCTAACAACTCCTCAAATGTTTCGGCAAATACAACTGTATCATCCAAATAAGCACTCCCCCACCCCACCCGTTGGATAATAAGTTGGTGTAAGCCGGTTTCTCGCTCTCTTGGACAATCATTCGGCTTGAACGGATGGATTTGTCCGCAGCCTCTTGAGGCAAGTAAACGGCCGCTGTGGCCACCTATATACTATGCTTTATGGTAGTAAATACTCTTATTAAATGAATTGTACCGTTAGTATTATCCATACTTTTTGTAGAAATGAATCAAGTAGAAAACCCCAACATCTCGAAAAGCATGTATTTCCTAATGTAAATTTATATTGAGGAATTAATCCTTAAAGAATTAATCCTTTTAAATACATTACTCCGGTATATGGGTGATTTTTGATTAATTAGAGCCAACTGAAAAATTCAATGCCATGGCCGGGATTTGAACCACGGATCTACTGGTTTCCGTCCAGTTGCTCTACCCTTGAGCTACCATGGTCAACGTGCCTTCCTGACATTAAATTCTCCAATTGACTCATATTTTCCCGGTAGACCCTTTAGGGTTCTCAAATTTGAGACAACCACTTGTGGCGACTTACTATTGTAAGTACTTAATTACCAGGATTTTTATCGTAGATTATTTATTAATGTAAATTTATTTTTTAATTAGAGCCAACTGGAAAATTCAATGCCATGGCCGGGATTTGAACCACGGATCTACTGGTTTCCGTCCATTAAAAAAATAATCTACGATAAAAATCCTGGTAATTAAGTACTTACAATAGTAAGTCGCCACAAGTGGTTGTTTCAAATTTGAGAACCCTAAAGTGGTCTACCGGGAAAATATGATGAGTCAATTGGAGAATTTAATGTCAGGAAGGCACGTTGACCATGGTAGCTCAAGGGTAGAGCAACTGGACGGAAACCAGTAGATCCGTGGTTCAAATCCCGGCCATGGCATTGAATTTTTCAGTTGACTCTAATTAATTTAATGTATTTCCTACTCTGAGCAATTCCCCGTGTACGATCTGGCCATGTGCTCCTTATACTTTACCATCCATGGTTAGATCGTCACAATTTATTGCTCTTTGACGTAAGACACGAGTATCATTTTAAAGTTCCTAAAATCAAAACATTAAAGAATTTAAATTGAAGTCGTTGTCTGTACATAAAGGATTTTCAAGTAGCCATTGATACAAGGAATTAATAAATCTTCTATTTGTACACTGGTAACGAATGGTAACAAATTCTAAATAAGGATACGATTTAGTCGACTACTTAATCTAAATTATGATACATTTAAATTAGAGTTGCTCCTTGTGTAATGATTATGCACATTTCATTAATGTTGAAGACCGTAGTTACTGATTTTGCTGTTCATATGGGTGAGATTGACCACAGTCAAAACTTAAAATTCAATAAAAAGAGGTTTGCAGGGGGTCCTTGCAGAACAGCTTTTCATTATATGAAGTACATAGAAAAGTCGTTTTGTAGTTTAATTTTGTAGGACAGATCAGCTACTCAACAACAGGGATTCCGTAATAGGCACCTAATTGCTTAGGCAGCACGAAGTACATCGCAGTTAAGCACGCAGTATCTACAACGCTGTTGGACTTTCAGAATTGCGTCTAATGCCAAATTTATAATCTCTTTAATGTAAAAGCAAATGCTTCATTAATTTCTGTATATTGGTATAGGCAGCGGAAGTTTATAAAGATAGCTTTGGAAATAAACATTGAACGGAACTTGCTTCACCAATAAATTAAGCCGAGTTTAAAGAATTTCTGAAACCATCGAATTATTCTAACGAAAGGTTATTTCATCAATTTCTTGTAATCCAAATAAGCTTACATATTTCGTACATGATACAATGGATAAAATAACGCCTTGTGCGATCGCTTTAAAATTACATGTTCTTTCTATGACCACGAGAAATAAAAGTTAGTAACCACTTGCGTATGAGGAAAGTATTATTTGGACACTAAAATCAACAATGACTATCACGAAAGTGATTAACTGCAAAACTGCAAAAAGGTCCATAAACTTTGCGATTTCACAAAAACATAACGTTATAAGGAGTTTATTGTAATGTGAAACAATTTTTAATGAAATTTAATTCAGTGTTGAAACTATTTGTATAGGACGTAATTCATTTTATGCCTGGAGACCTTGGCCAGTGTCCACAAAGGAAGGAAACCCAGACAGACCAAGTTTTGAGGATTGCTTGCTTTTCATTATTTCGTTTGTATAAACCACCCCGTTACGTTTTACCTTCTCACTACAGGGAATATTGTACTCCATCCGAGAGTTGTATGTCGCATTTCACCAGAAGTGCAAATTTTAAGGTTTCCAAATTCAATACAGGTCCGTATGTCTTGTGCCGTACTCAAAAATGAAATAAATAAATTACTTGGTATTTAAGTATCCTCAAGTATTAAGTATTTCATTAAGTACAGAAATGGTCTTGATTATTTTTAACAAAATCTTCTCCCTTTTATAGTAAGATATTTGGAAGGTTTTGTTTTGTAAAAGGTCTTAAGAATTTTGTTTTAAATACCAAATATAAATATTTGCATCATAGAATACATCTCTTCAATTTTCTGTAAAGTATTTACAGTGACTTTAATGACTTTCCTCTTCACTTAATGACCGGTAAACTGTAAGACAAAGACCTAATTGGCTGGCCCCGTAGCACAGTCGGTAGAGCACCTGCCTGCCGTGCTAGGGGTCCCGGGTTCGATTCCCAGCGGTGGGGGTGGGGATTTTTCTCCGACCAAGATAATTCCCCATCTTCCCCAAAGTCTGGAAGTATGAATGAGAGTGTGAATGTGTGCGTGATCTAATGATTAAAAACCAAAGATAACGAGTTAACACCTTCAGTATGTTCCAAAGGGGAACGGCCGCCGATATGACCATTGCAGTTAAAGGCGAGGTATAAATGGAACAAGTCAAAAAAAAACCCTAATTCTACACAAAAAGTATATCTCGTTACAGCATTCAATTTATGTGAAATACTTTTTTTTTTTTTTTTTTTTGAGTTCGCTGTTATTGTTAGGGATTTTCTAGTTTTCTAAACAAGTATGACGTTCCATTTTTTTCCTCCATGATCTTGCAAGAGAATTGGAATTTCAAAGCGTTTACGTAGCGATCTGCTCTTAAAAATCTGTCCCTTTATGTACTGTGTAAATCTGTAATGAACGTTTATCTAGATAAAGAAGTGGAATAATAAGCGTTTCGAAGATTCGTTTGTAGACGCTGTATAAAATAAACTATAATAATAGAGAAAGTCATATGAAGTTGTTTTATAGGAATATATTCTTTTATAGAGTTCCTTTAATTATTGTGGTTATGTTAAGGTTTGACTTAAGGGCAAAAATGATGCAACTCCTCTAGAGGCTTTCAACGTTAGCTCTGTAATCTCCGGAGGAAGGAAATGCTTGCAGTCAAACAAAAATGACTTCCACCGTGGCTGAGAAACACACCAGCGACATTTGGGTGGAGAACTCAGCTAGCTTATCATAGCAGTTGCATGAGAATGTGTCAGATGTACCATATAAGCTGCTTAAATAGTAGAAAAGTATGGTTTTTAAATATTATTCTGTCTCTCTTTCTCTCTCTCCTCTCTCTCTCTCTCTCTCTCTCTCTCTCTCTCTCTCTCTCTCTCTCTCTCTCTCTCTCTCTCTCTCTCTCTCTCTCTCTCTCTCTCTCTCTCTCTCTCTCTCTCTCTCTCTCTCTCTCTCTCTCTCTCTCTGTGTGTGTAGCAGTATAAATTTTTATGGTTACTCTGAATTAACTCTCATCCATTCTATTTAAATTTCTCTCTAAAATGTACATCCATTTAAAGGCCCCTTTGAACCTTTTCCTCCCTTGATTGAAAAACGAGAGATGGGTAGTAACGTTATAAATAAGATGGATAAGGTATCTTTATTGATCTCAAATTATTAAAGTTATTACATAAAGACTTGGTACACTGGTCGTTAACCATAAATGCATATTTCGAAAAATAAAAAGGAAGGGAAGAAAAAGAAACAAAAACTAAAAGGTTTCTGTCAAAAAGAACAAAATGTGATCTAGTTTCGCACACTAAGGAAATTGCCAGTTTTGTTAGTCGTTCTGTTAAGTAGTAGATTTCATAATTTAAGCTCAATGGATCCTGGATTCATTTGAGTATCACTTCACCCATTTCATTCATCGTCTGATATGAACTTAACGTTGGGGGACGTAAATTAAAAAAGAAAAATCTAAACTCCTAGCTGGCCTTTAAGAGGCATTTTGCCCGTAAAACGGCAAAGCAAGTATAAGGTAAACATAGAAATTGCCTTTGTTCGAGCTGAATTAGAAGGGTTGTTGCAACATTCTTAACAAAAGCTTCCGATTCTATGCATGTTTTAGGATGTGGGGGAAACTGCTCCTTGCTCCCGGAAGACAAGGCAGACGTTGAAGGGTGAAATTTCCCCTTACTTCACCCTCTTCCTTGTGCATACCTCTCAGCGTTGTTTCAGCTCCATCAATCATCCGCGATGTTGTCACGTCCAGGAGAACGGCTCATATCCTACCGACGTGTCAGACCTAATACATGTGCACTTGTTCATGGCCAAGGATTGTGAGGTCGACGAAAGGGGAGAAAAAGAAATAATGGCTTATGGCAGAAAAACACAGAAATATACTTTTGGTTCTTGATTTCCCTTACTAACAGAGAGATTGGTGATATATACGTACGTCAGCATCCTAATGCACTGGTGCTGTAGTTTTCATAAGCGGTTTTATGATGTAAATGGAGCAACGTTCCCATGCATAATGTCTATCACTGCAGTTACTGAAACGAGCATTGGATCTGGCAGTATGGGCGATTCATATGCACTCTGATACACTCATTTCGTAGTAAACAGATCCATTACCAGTGCAGATAACAGTTGAAGCCTCTCTCCCTCTTCAGGCCCTGTCTGCCTTCTTGTATTGGGTATTCAGTAAGGTTAAGTTCCTAAACCATATGATAAATAAATAGCATGGAACATTTTAAAACACTCTTTAAGTGCATACAGCACTAAAAGTTTATATGCTGTGGTCGTTTTCGCACGATACAAATTCAGACATTGCCGCAAACTGTGGATTTTTAAAAACTAACCTAGCCTTTATCTTAAAATCTACCGGTGCATAGTCCAAATTTGACCTTCACGGTAAACTTAGAAATAATTTTGTTTTTTAAACTCATTCTCTCGAGGCTAACATATGCCACACATTCGATTCCAAAGGTTTCATAATATGAAAAATGTGTTTAAATATTTGAAAAAGCAGCCCTAATGTGAATTACTTGTACAAAGCCTTATTTTTCACTGGTGGGAGGGTTAGTTCTGCAGCAGAAGGCACGCTGCTGCCGCCGCAGTAGTCGGCCGGCCACCAGTGAAAAATAAGGCACTGCATATAAAACTTTCTATAGCATAACCATTTTTAAATAATCTGTTGTGTCCAAATGTTTCCAATTTGATAGAATTTTTATCACAATTAAGGTAAAGTGGACGAAGTGTCAGATAAATTTTAAAAGTATACGTCATGTAAATACACCTTATAATTTTTCCCCCTAAAATCTTTCCAGGCTTTGTTATTTGCTCTGTAGCTTAGATAAGACTTTCGATCATTCTGTTTTCAAAATAGTTTTTAAGTGTGAGTTAGTTGGAGTGCAATGTTACTCGAATTCAGTATGTTCTAAGACTAATAGTCCACGTATTTATATAAACACACTGTTTTTCTTTTATTTACCTATTTGTGTCTAAGGTATCGACCTTTGAAGGGCACGTTAGCCACAACGTTTGGTGTAACAAAATACAATTTAAGGAATTAGTTTAAGTAGACGTAGAGCTATAAGAAAAGCCAGTGAAACCGGATTTGCCTTGTAATTGCGTTTGTGTGACTTAAGACAGTTCTACTGACATTTTATTATAAGAGAATGGTGTTTCTATCTTCTTCCTAATGGACAATTTCTTTTGTCATCCTCACGTGGTCTCCTTTGTGCTATGCGAGCATGACTAACAGAAATACATTACGATACTTTTGAAGACGTGATTTGTTGGAACTTCCGGAAGTGGTATGTTTACAGTAAAAGGCGGACGTAGGCGTGGACTGGTAACATCTGGGCAACGGGAAGCTTTTTTATATTGGTATGTTGCATGTGTCATGCGGGCCGCCGTGGTGAAATGTACCTCCTTACGTCAAAACGAAAACACAAAGCAGGCCTTGATTCGAACAGAACTTTTGACCCATTTGAATTCTGGGAAAACAAAGGACAAAAGTTTATATGAACCTAATGTAAAACAGTAGTGGCGTAGCGTAGGGGTTCAAGAGGTCCCGACTTCGAATCTCGGTCAGGGTGAGTTATATGGATAAGGTTTCTCCGGGGTTCTCCCTTTCCTGAAGGATGCATGTCTGGTAATTCTAAGCTCTATGGACTCATTTGAACATCATTTCACCCTTTCATTCATCGTCCGATATGATGTACCTAACGTTGGAGAACGTCAATTAAAAAAAAAAAAGTGTGAAACAGCTGGAGTAATTCATCAGCAAGGAAGTTCAGTATTTGCCATGAGGACATCATTGCACGTTTTTTCAAGGGCATCCCACAACAAAACATGTTTAAAAATTCCAAAAATAAATATTAGTACTTTGAACCTTAGTTTTTTTTCTCTCCAAGCCTTTAGAAACCTCGTGATCTTTAAACACGTACTAATGTCCTATAATAAAATTATTTCAAATGATCTTTTCTCGAGTTATTTTTATAAGGTGCATCTCTTTTTCGTGTAATACAGTGCGATCCAAATAAACCTGAACCATTTCAATAGGCCATAATTTTTAAACCAATAATAGGACACAAGTGCAACTTTGGGAGAATACAATACACAATTGGGAGATTACATTACACTATTTACATCTCAGAGAAAATGTTGGAAGTGTCCTCCACCAACATCTATACGTTTCACTCGTCTCACCATATTCTCTTAAGTTTTACGGAGAGTGTTGGGCAGTGTTGGAATGGATTCCTTGAGAACATCGATTGTCCGTGGCCTATTCTTGCACACTATTTCTTAGATACCCCCAAAAGAAAAAATCCGGTGGGTTTAGGTCAGGGGATCTGGGGGTCACAGACCTTTTGAGATTATTCGGTTATCAAAGAAACTGGTTGCAAGTTGCATTGTGTCAGATGTATGGCACGTTGCTCCATCTTGCTGGAAATAACCTTCTCTCAATTCGATATCTTAATGCAAACATGTATAGATGTTGGTGCAGGACACTTCCAACATTTTCTATGTTAGTATAATGTAATCTCATCTCCTAATTGTGTATTATATTTTCCCAAAGTTGCACGTGTGTCCTATTATTGGTTCAAAGGTTATGGCCTATTGAAATGGTTCAGGTTTATATGGATCACACTGTATTTTTATCTGTTTCTCAGTATGCAGTCTATCACATATAAAAATATTTGGTCATATTTCTTTAAGTAATATGTAAAATTTGTAATTTGAAAGGAATCAAAAAAATTATACTTGTACATGGAGTACGATTGTATGAAGAAATCTACATTAGTCAGCATTTGTATTAGTTTTATTTTTGATGCAGAGAAAATTAAGCCACAAACAAAAAATTAATTATTTCTGATGCTTTCCAATACGAATGCCAAAAGTGGAGCATCGGAAAACAAAGTTAAGAAGTGCATACATAGCTTTGCTAGTCATATACAAATGCAGACATTCTAGGTTAATAGACCATTTAAATGCGTGCACTAAGCCAAGTGGATGCAGTCATCCTATGAACACATCAACAGGAAGAATGAGGCAACTTCGTTATGTGTGGGTGAGCAATTCCTGTAACACGTGAACTGAATAAACTAGCCATGCACTTGGGTTAGGTTTGATATAGTGACTATTCCAATCTATAGTAGACTACCAGTTATACAAAGGCATTCAGAATGTTGACAACTGCACATATTGTTGCCACAAAATATATAATAAAAACAATTAGTACATTTTCAGAAAATTAAATAAAAAGTGTAGATATATTTTCCATGTAAAAGATGGATTGGGGTGGAGGAGGTTTCTTGAAAATCTTTGTCGCATCTTTGAAAGATGTTGAGCAAATATTATGTTTGGCACCTACCGACTTGTTGGAAACTCCCTCTTTTAATATTATACTGTCACGTTTTCTTACGGGATAGAGATGGATTCAAGACTATCTACCAAAGGTTCATTACAAGTCGGACATGTGAGGGAACATAACTGGGATAGATGTAGCATGCTTGGCCGGTATTTCCTTGAAAGGGTGATTACACAAATAAATTAAAGCATGATTGAAAGAAAGGTTTATGAAACTATATGTATCTAATTACAAACATGGCCCAGTGGGCCTCAAACCTGGGAGCCCTGGCGAAACATACATTGTGTTTGATGGTAGCACTCGCATAACAGGGAGAACAAATGAACGGCTGAGTGCAACAGTGGTCTAACCCTCTCCAATGTTCGTGTTTGAGTTGACCCTGCCATCTGTTGTCATTAACCCTGAACTACCTATTACAATCGATATATACTGAAATAAATTTATTTTTTGCGTATTGGCAGCATTTTGATTCCTTACTCTCAAATTATAATAACTGGCTGTAGTCAACTTTGCGTACAATATCTCAACTTCTTTTAAAAAACGTAGGGTAGACCACTGTTGCACTCAACCCTTTCAAATGTCATCCTCCCTACCTCGGCGCACTTATGACGTCACTTCCACTACCACCTGGGTCAAATACGCGACATCTCCCCAGGCCACCACAGTCGACGTCCCCGTTCGATGATAAATATAAATTGTTTATTTTCTGTTTTTTCACAAAACAAATTTTAAATGTTTAAAAATAAGTGCACCTGTTATGTATCTATGGTATATATGCACATAAAAGGTAATTGATGGACTCCGCAGTATTACAAAACCTTTTCTTTTAAAAGGTTAATGTTTGCTACAAAATAGAATACTTGCTGTATCCATTAGCTACTGTAGGTCTTTGGCAAGAAAACATTGGAGAAGGGACAACAAAATACAAGGCAGCTCACAATGCCATAAACAGATCCACTGCCTACATTTAAACTACTGTGTCCCTCTCACGAAAATGTGGCTATAAGGTATGTTTAACTTCAACAACTCTAGTGTTTTCTGAGAAAGATTGCGGCTAGATTTTCAGCATGTCAACAAGGATTAGGTCTTTTGTGCTAGGTACTGGATACTTTTATGGCGCGACGTTAGTATCCCAACATTGGTAGTACTAGAGGTAAGTTTTCTGTGATAAGTAGACCTTGTTAGAGTGTTGAAACTCTAGCCGCGATCTTTCTCAGAAAACGTTGTTGGTCAAACACACCCGTAGCGTCACATCTTTGAATCAGGAATTATGGGTAGACGGTAGAGAGTAAAAGTGTCTAATTTTGGTAGATTTTCCAGTTCCTGTATTACATTTTCAGAACAAAAACGTGTTAATGCTAAATGTAAATAAATTCAGGCAGTACTATTTTGACAGTTTACATGCACATGCACGGGAATCAATCTTCTCTAAAATGCAGTTCGCTGCTTTCCTGTTTTGCGGGTAGGGAAACCTAATAGTGCAGTTTTATGGCGTAATAAAAACCCACTCCCGTGCCGGAACAAAAAACCCAAAACGTTCTGCTAAAGCATAACATTAGCGGCATGCATTATGCTACTCCTCGGACAACTTTATTACCAACACATAAAAGGTTCTCCATGTGCAGAATTTTACTGCTTTATCAAAGGGACGTATACATTCGGAGGCATATCTGGCCATGAAATCATAGAAATGAAGTAACGGGATCTGAGTCTTTATTGAGGTAGGGAACGCTTGGGGTGTGGCAGTAAAGCACAGTAGTTGATATTATCTCGAATGGTAAGGAATTGCATTCCAAGAGAAATGAATAGTATCGTGCAGATTGGCCCTCACAAGCAGTTCAACATTAACTTAACCGCAGCTGGAACTGGGTAACTAACGAAGGAAACAGCTCATCTGTCCATCACCTGTCTGACGAATGATTGCAGTTGTTTGGGGAGGTCGCTGGTGTAGAGAGATCAGAGAAGGCGGGAATAGTACAGCACAGTCTGATCATCAAAACATCGGCACAGCGTACGTAACACGACGTGTATTTTTGTACTTGCCAAATCGATATCCCAGTGTTCTTCAGAATGTGTCCTACATTCAGAGGGCATCTTTTCTTTAACAACATTCATGAGTTTGTGTAGGAGGTTATGAATTTTTCTTTGTTCTAAAACTCGAGAAAATTTCTGTACACAACACAGTTTTCAAAGAGTTCGAACCTTTTTGGATGTGAGCGATGTCTACCAAGTGTTGAAAGTTTTCTCCCGTACACTTTGAATTTTGAACCTCTGTCACTATTATGTACAATTCGTTCACTTTTCCCCTCTGCCGTTACTGCAGCATTATTTAACGGAAGTATTAGACCTTTACGTTTCTCTTCTTTACAAAATTGTGACACATTCAATTTTAATTTTGTACTTTGTGGACACATGAGTTCGAGCGGCGGTGTTTGCATTTTGACTTGGTTCGAACCCGTTATGTTTTGTTTCTTTCTTTCTTGTTTTAATTAACGACCTCCAGTGTTAAGTCATATCGTTGAAATGATGCTCAAATGAGCCCAAGATACATAGAGCTTTGAGCTACCTGACATTTATCTTTCAGGATAAGGGAAAAACCTGATCCAGATAACTCGTCCTGGCCGAGATTCGAACTTGGGAATTCTTGAACATAAGTTTGACACGCTACCATCTACTCTACAGAGGTGGACTCGTCCAGTGTAAGAGAATCATCTGCTACATTTCAGTATTGCCGAACAGTACAGAGAATGGTGACGTAATACCGATTATGTTTTTGTTTACGCAAGCTTCCACTGTTGATTATTCAAACAGGCTGTACTACATGGCAAAGCCGGAAGGCGTATCGGAAAAAATTCGCAACACAGCTTGTCGCACATACCTCAGCTTATCGCACATACACGGTGAGTCCAGTGTATGTATACTCTGTTCAGGTATAATCATGTCTTCTGAACAGCAATGTGTTATACATCGGCAGGTGCGAGAAAACATATCATATAGACACACGTAGCTTCCAATCGCTCTATTTGTGTTTCGTAACTTACTGTATGTCAACTCACTAATATTTCACTCTTCTAATCGACCAGATAGGACCCGATAAGAGACGATCACAGCGCTGGTCACCTGAAGGTCGATACGCCTCAAAGCTCTGTCGAGTAATAACTATGGAGGGTAAATAAAGAGCGTGATTCTTCTCGTGGCGTCCGACTACAAAAATAGATTGTTTCCTTTTGTGATGGTGAGCAATAAATCTTGGCACATACCTATCTATACAAGGGATGCAACATCGATATCATCGAATCTCAACGGTTCATGTCCCCAAAGAATTCCTGCGCTATAGTTATTGATAGACCTTGACTATGTTTACTGCAAATGAATGCAATATTCCATAGACTCTTGAGTCTAAATGAATGCAAAGCAATGTAGGAAGGGTTAGAGGTACTCGTGCAACATGCAGCGTTAACTGAATTGTGAATGAAACTGATTTAGGTGACGCATATCATCCACTTCACCCTCGTACCAGCTGATCCTCCATCCTGGATACTCTCTCGGATTGAGAATGCCATGGAGTAGAAAACAATTGTTACTCCAAAAACATGGAGTATAAAAACAAAATAGGGCTACATTTTATTAGAAGTAATATACATTGAGGATCATGCAACACTTCAGAGTTTCAAATGCGGAGATCGCTGTATGCACTGAATTTTATGGATGATAAACCTTACTTTTGCTTTATTTATGTTGTAATTGAGTTCCTTAGCAGCCCAAGCATTAGAAATTAGAAAACCAATATTGACTGTGAAGCTTATATTTTTTAAGCTGCAGAATGTGTGTTTTCCAAAGAAATTAATTTGGTGTTCTGGGAGTGCGCAATATAATTTCGTTGCATATATTAAGTATTTCAAGTTTTTGTGTTGTGAAATGACTGGGACCAAAAAGAAGATATAGTCTTTTAAAATTTAAACTGTCATAATTATTTAAAAATTATTGTACCATACAAACTGAGCATTTTTTTTTTTTTTTTTTTCAATTTATGCCCTACAACATTGTCAGGGCCGTGCCATGGCTGAGTGGTTAGACCGCTTGGCTCTCACCAAGGTGCCCGGGTTTGATTCCAGACTATCGCAAAGTGAGATTTGTGGGGATAACATGACGCTGGGTTGGTTTTTCTCCGGATTGTTCGGTGTCCCCCGTCAGCATTACACCAATTGCTCCATCATCTTACCTATCGTTCATCTCGCCCTCATAAATATCATTTCCTTCATCCTCACACCAGGCATTGGCTGATCACCTATCCTGGTTCTCTATCAGATCCAAAGCTTCGGTTCCTCAGGCCCGACCTTAAGGGTTAGAGAAACAAGAATCTCCTAACACCACGATAGTGTTACAACTAAGTTAAGGAAGAAGATTTTCATATCGAAGTATTAATGAAATGGGTGAAATGATACTCAAATGAGTTCCAGGGTCCATAGAGATTAGTTACTCAGCATTCATTTTTCAGGATAAAGGAAAACCTTATCCAGATAACTCATCCCAACCGAGATTCGAACTCGAAACCTCGTGAATGTGCGATAGACACGTTACCCCATACCACACGGACGGGCTGTAAGGGTTCTTCTAGCACTAAAGGGAGATTACACTCTATGCTGCATTTCCAGAACTTGAAAGATAACCGGTTAGGGGTGGTTACGGAAACCAGACGAAGTGGTAGCGTCTGTGGCCCTCTTTCGAGAGGTCATAGGTTCGATTTCGATGGCCGAACTTGGGTTTTTCTTAAGGTTTCGCTGGACGAACGCTAGTAAGGATAATTACATATCCGTATTTCCTGTCCCTGCAATTCACCCCATTTCGCCTTTTATCGTGGTTAGCTATTTTAGGGTTGTAAGCGTTGACGTGGTAGTGTATAATAATTGTTCTTTGTAAATTCTTATCCTTTAGGTTCTAGGATCCTAGGGAAATTGAAAACCTGTAGGGGAGGGAACAGAAAAGGGGAGGATTCGCAACAATAATCCTCCAGATCATTAGAACAATAATTTCATAAAGAAAGCATGGGAGGCAAATAAAATTAATTATCTTTGAGAAACGTCAACCATTTCACATCGAGCTATTTCTTTGTACAGCAATAAGTGAAATTTGAAATTCCAGGTTGAAGAGTCCAACCTTTATGATTACGAAAACTATTTTTCTTTTGGAGCCATAGTCAGGTAATTTAAAGCAACAAATCATGTACTTAGTGAGAAAATATAATTCTAATAACTAGCATTAGGTATAGAGAGTTCAATTTTCTTTTGTGAATACACTGTGAAATTTAGTAAAGAAATCGATTTAAAAAAATCAGGTATATGCACGTAGTAGATTTGTACTTTAAAACATCTCATATATTGGATCACATTCTGAACTCACTCTAAATCTCTTCTTAGAATCTTCCATGTACTTCTTGCTACGACAAAGCATCTGTAAATAAATTAAAAGCAAAATATGTTAAAATAACCTTTAACATTCTTAATTTCTATTGACTGACCTGGAAATGTTATGTAATAATACAGTGTAATGATCACATACGAGAACATGCCAATCAAATATCTCCATTAGTTCAGATATATTAATATTTTTGTTCTGGACTAAATTAATAGAGTTAATTAAAAACGCCGCACATGCAGAACGGTTTGTTACATCCAATTAAGCATTTGTTTTCCTTTAATAGGCCATTATATAGAAT
Source organism: Mantis religiosa (assembly GCA_030765055.1). Classification (NCBI taxonomy): domain Eukaryota; kingdom Metazoa; phylum Arthropoda; class Insecta; order Mantodea; family Mantidae; genus Mantis; species Mantis religiosa. The sequence goes on along the minus strand of CM060947.1, from coordinate 16,954,337 downwards.
TCATTATTTTTTAATTCTAATCAAGCTATGCTTCAAAAGAGGGGTAAACTAATGTATTTTGATATTTTTCTATTTCACAATATCAGGGTACGAAAACATTTAATAAGAAAAAACACATCATGACAATTTTAAAATATGTATGCAAGTCTCTTGATTCATGCAATATGACATATATTAGTTAATTGGTCATTTTCATACATTCAGCATTTTTAAGGCCGCGCCATGGCTGGGTGGTTAGACCCCTTGGCTCTCACCAAGACGGCCAGGCTTCTATCCCAGGCGACCGCAAAGTGAGATTTGTGGTGGATAGCGTGGCGCTAGGACGGGTCCTCTGGTTTCCCCCGTCAGCATTCCACCAATTGCTTCATCATTTTTCCTATCATCCACTTCATCTTCACACCAGGCATTAGGCTGATCACCTCTCCTGGTTCTCTATCGAATCCAAAGCTTTGGTTTTTCAGGCCCGACCTTAAAAGGGATAGAGGAACACCACGATAGTGGTACAATTAGGGAAGTTGAAGAAGAGCTGTTTACGTAGGTAATGAAAAATACAGGAAACAAATACATGTTGAAAGGATCATTTTAAAATGCTGTGTCACGTTGTTGTATTCAGAAGTATTTTAAAGGTCGCACAGAGCGATACAATTTTTGCGAATATTAGTCACCAACACCAAATTGTTGCCATTTTTTTTAAATTGTCATTCGTGTCGTAGGTGCATTGCCTTAATTACGTAAACATTCATTATACATTTAATACACAGTCCTTGTTTGTATAAGAAGCTAAGGAGAATTTTTATAAATCAGGTGGTGACTTACTACTTGAAAAAAATTAACTCTTAGAAAACGCAAACCAGTAACAAAGAATATGTCGGAAATGGTTAATGCAAAAAAAAATGTATACTTTAAACCCAAATCCCGTTATTTGTGTCGTCGGTTGATATTACGCCCTTCCTTTATTATTTCGTTTTCGGTTTCTTAATACTTTGTGTTTCAGTTACTGCCAGTTATACAAAAGTCATCCAGATTGACGATTCCTTCAAGGCTATTATCAGAGAATTCAAAATATACATTTCATTTTTCCTGCAGCTGGCATTTTAGAGATGTAGTGAACAACAATTTTTAGAAAGTAAAAGATTTTCACATAAAGGTGAGGATTTTAGTGAAAAATATTCGTGTCTCATCCCTGGAAGACACTGCACATCAGAACCAGTTTGATGTTTATCCAACTTCTGGTTTTGCTGTTATGCTGTTCTCCCTCTTTTTCTCTCGCACAGATAAACACAGATCTGTTTCTAAACATCCCCCCCCCCCATTTCATCTGATTTTCTGAGTACGTATACTTCTACCGAATGTTTGATTGGAACAGAGAATAAAAATTACTGAATATCTTAATTTCGGTGACACTTGGAGCCACGCATTTGTCTTACAAACCCGCAATAGGTAACTTGCAATCTACATAGATCGAAGAATAGGAGCAATTTTGTGCAGTCTGACATTTTCTGGATCCCAGCACAATTATCGGTCCCACTCTGCTTGACAATTTTCTGGTGATGTACATCGGAGTGGTACACGTGAGTTCGCGTACTAATTCTCCAGAATCGTCGTATTCCATGAACAAATTGGAGAGAATGGTTATATCACAGGCATTTAAGTGTAATAGTCTGAAGCTACAGCCTTAAAAAGTTAATCATTGAAACATAACTCCTATGCAGGCTGCCCTGGCCACCTGGATGAGCTCAACTTGCCTCTTAAAGAAAAAATTGTTAACCATGCTGCCCATTGTCAGTGGCATGTCTTGGCCGACGCTGTGCGAAGTTTCGTTGTTCGCTTCGAAGCACACTAAAACCATCATCTAGGTCAAGTTTGTGCCCCTAACCTGGGAATGGGTAGACAGCGCCTAACCAAGTTGGCCACCCAGGTCGACTCTTGCTGTCGCTGCCCTCCCGAGGCAGTCTCCAGCCAGGTAGCCGGACCAGCCCGCATGAGTGCTATCACTTATCACCAACACGCTCGAAAGTACGTAGTGTTGAATTGTGATGCATTGTCGTGTTTTCATTGGCTACCTTTTTTACAGATGTTTACACTTAGACATAAGCATTTGTACAAACTTGTTTTCCAACAGTACTATCCCGAGATTTAGTAACGCAAATTCGTGAATATGTATTTACTTTTAGTTCAGCAAATTGATTAAATTAACTCAGAACCGCCTTTAGTGAGTAACTGACCACGTTTGATTTCATTTCAAATTTGGGATCTAAATCATAGCTGCTTCAAAAGTACAATTGTTCTTATGTTCATGTGTACAGCGTTTAACAATCACTCATTGTTTCGCTATTGAATCTTTATCTTGTGTGAGTCATTGTTTTCTAAGTGCATAACTGCTTTATGAGATAAAACATGATTAAGTTAACATGTTTAGAGATGCAGTAATTTTTATAGCTTTATTAAACGATATATGCTCGCCCTCAGGTTCACATTTGGTAGGTACTTGAGAAGCAGTCAGTGTATTACCTTACAGTTAACAATAGTTGGCGCAGCGTGTTAGCTGAGGTTAACAACAACACCAACTCCAATACTCAGACCATAATACGAGAATCGATTGTAGGAAAAATGGTGGCGCTCGTGGCCCAGCTTGTTATGTTGTGGTTATATCTACAGAGTAAAGTGTGTGTTTACTTTGATTGTGTGTTTGAAGAATTAATGTAATTCATATTACAGTGGCAATTAGTGACTAACGAGTTAGTTTATAGTTATGTATTTAACATAAAGTGATAACGTTTACCTAAATACGAGGGCTATCCAGAAAGTAGATTACGTTTTGGAATAAAAAGTAAACAAAGTATAGGAAACAAATTTTATTATATACAGATGAAAGCCACACTCAAATACTACTTTTCGACATAGACACCATTCAAATTAAGGCATTTATCGTAGCGATGTACGAGCTTGGAAATTCCTTCGTCGAAAAATTCGGCCGCCTGCGCCTTCAACCACTTCGTTACCTCTTCTTGCAGCTGTGCGTCGTCATCAAAACGCTGCATAGCCAGCCACTTCTTCATTGCTGGGAATAGGTGGAAGTCGCTCGGTGCCAGGTCGGGACTGTACGGCGGATGAGGAAACAACTCCCACTTAAAAGATTCAAGAACTTCACGAGTGACATTTGCCGTGTGGGGCCGGGCGTTGTCGTGAATCAACAAGATCTTAGAGCTCAACTTTCCTCTGCGCTTGTTTTGAATGGCTGATTTTTGTGGTCCTCTGTCAAGATTTTTGGAATCCATCTTGCACAAAACTTGTGGTAACCAAGCTTTTCGCTGATGATTTCGTGCAACAAACTTCGCGAAATTTGTGGAAAACTCGAAGAAAGTTCCGTTATTGTGAACCTTCGATTTTCACGGACTTTAGCATCGACTTTTTCGACAAGTTCGGCAGTCACTATGCTGGGTCTCCCACTTCGATCTTCGTCGTGAACATTGGTTCGGCCATTTTTAAATCTGATGACCCACTGACGCACTCCACCTTCAGTGATAATGTTGTCCCCATACACTTCACAAAGCTGCCGATAGATTTCTATCGGTTTACAGTTTTTTGCAGTCAGAAACCTTATTACTGCACGCACCTCGCAGCTCGCGGGATTTTCAATTAACGCAGACATTTCAAACCGTCACAGTATCTGAACGGAGCACAGCACGAACCTCTCACTAGCACGGCTAGATGCCGACTGAGCTGCGCAACGCTCTGACCCCAAGATGGCCGCGCTAGCCCCGCCCCTAGCGGAAACAGACGAAAACGTAATCTACTTTCTGGATAGCCCTCGTATATACTGTGAAGTATTGTCGAAATGCGTCGTTGTTGTGTTCCCAACTGCAATCTAATTATGGTAGTGCACCTCACACGACATTTAAATTTGCGAAGGAAAAATCGTAATGGGATAAGTGGATCAGGATCATACATCGTAAAGATTTTAAAGTAAATGACAAAACTGTAGTTTGTATTCATCATTTTGAACAGTGCTTTGAGGTTAAGGAAGACATATTTCCTGTAAATGATGGTGAACCAATTCGTGCCCTTCGAAAAGTACCAAAATTAATAGATGATGCCTACCCCACGATTTTTAAGAATCAGCCATCCTATCACACATTAAAGCTCAACCAGAAAATACGAAATCCTGAAGAATGCATCCAAGACATTTTACAGAGAGTGAAGATAATTTTAATATTTGGTGTGCACAAGATGTTATTGACAGTTTTGAGTCCTTAAAAACCGAAGTGGTGAGGAGATTTTAACCCATTGATAGGCATTATTAAAGACGATTAGTTACGTTCTTTTCAATAACATTCAAGATCCCAGATTCACTGATGTTCCTTCACTTAATAAGTTTCAAAGTATTTCATCACCTAGAAGAAATATTATGAGCCTACCAGTGGAAAATTTTAAATGAATCTTGCAGTTTGAGGGAACTTGACACCTTCAAACGTGACAATTGGAGTAAACTGGACAATCTGGTGAGTTCTCTTAAATATTATAGTATAAGCAGCATGTCCTTTCCAGAAAAGGTTACCATGTAAACAATGTAAAAGGAACTTTAGTACTTGCTACAGACGATAGGATGATACAGTCCAATAAGATAAAGTTTACTGTGTTTAATGCTTATGAGTTGTCATACCATATAAATTAAATTTTGATTGGAAGTATAAGGTGGAAAATGCATAGTACTGGTCGTGCTACTATATAATGTTATAAGCTCTTAGAATTTGTCATGATGCTATTTATTTATGTTATTACACATTTTAGTTGAAAGTATAAAGTGATAAATGCTTAGGAGTTACCTCGCTGCTCCGTAATATGGATTATATTATGTCCATTGTGTATAGTTTCCTATTCTGCGTAACCAGAGTCGCTGGGCTTCGACGGGCGCCATCTTGGAATCTGTATTATGGTCTGAGTATTGGAGTTGGTGTTGCAACAATGCTTTAGCTGACACACCCTTATGTCAAATAACGCATTACATTCCATCCGCTGCAGTTCATGTCTGTGCTTGAGAAATCTAATCAGATCAACTTTGAATTTTTATCCAAGTCACCTTTCAGACAAACCGTCCATGAATAATGCGGTCAAAAACTGCAAGTCGTGACTCTGTGGCCCAAGTAGAGGTGGGATAATTGTTGTACTCTGCAGCTGGCTGCATGCAAGACTTTGTCGTGACGTTGCTGCATTCTTCTGCTGGACCTTTGCCACAGGGTGTCGCGAAACCCATTCTCATAACTGCTGCCAAAGAAGAAAGACGGTCTTGTCAATAAATCTAAGGTAAACAAGGATGATATGAGAGCGAAAGTTATTACGTACCGTCTGGGGAATTATGGACAGCTGGTTCGTGGAGAAACAGTTACGGTGAAGATAGAAAGGAGCGACGTCTGCAGCTTTCGAAAATAGCAAATTGTTAATAAATAAGAAGTAGCTGGAAGCATTTTTGTTGCCGTTTAAATTTTATGTCGTATAAATGACCTATTGTGTTATAGAATGTTTCAATAAAGGTAACCGAAACATTTTTGTAGAAACGTAGATCATATCTGACGATGAATGAAATGGTTAAAACAATATCTACTCAAATGAGCCCTGGCCCAAAGATCATCCGTGTACATGGCATCCATTATTATCCATTACGTACTGCAAGTTGTCAAACAGTGCTTAGGAAGTTTCGGTAAGCTCAACCAGAGATATATATTTCCAGTTACAGACTAAATGTTTGTCTTAAGGTCAGGAAGGATACGTGCAACTCGGTCTGAAAACTTCCTGACAAAAACGCGTTACACATTGTTAAGACTGGACTTCTGGGAGAATAAGAAAAGGCAGATTCTCTCTTGAGACGATCCAATTGGCGGACACTCTTGAACATAAATGAATAAAACATAGCTTGTTATGTTTTTGTGGGACATACTGTATAAATTTCACTCTAAATATGCTCCAGTGTACTCTTATGCTAGACATGTTGCTTGCTTCTGATCAAAAGTGCCCTTTCCCTCATGGTTTTGGATTGATAAACGCCAACACAGCTGGAAGATAGGACGCATGTTTAGATACTTCGAAGTAATTCGTATCACTAAGGCTCAGTCGAGCTGGAATGAAGGGTGTGGAGATGTCCTAAACACGATTGGCTACTTAAAAGTCAACCCTTGTCATTACAACAGACAGAATATGCCCTTCGGAAAGCATGCAGAGCAACCTGTCAGAGAACCAATAATAGGACATACGTGCAAGTTTGGGAGAATATAATACACAATTGGTAGATTACATTGCACTAATTGCATCTCAGAGAAAATGCTGGAAGTGTCCTCCATCAGCATCTATGTACCATTGGTCCCATTTCCTTTGATACGACTGTAGACACTGAAGTTTATATGGGTATCTTCAATACATTTCGGAGTAGCTGGATGATATCCAATTAAGAGGTTATTTCCAGCAAGATGGAGCAACGTGCCATACATCAAATGGCACCATGGAACTTGTAACTAGTTTCTTTTTTTGTGGAGGTATCTAAAAAAATAGGACGTTCTAAAGGAATCCATTCGAACCGAAATAAGTAACATTGGCGAGGATACTCTCCGTAAAACTTCAGAGAATATGGTGAGACGAGTACAAACATGTATAGATGCTGGTGCAGGACACTTCCAACATTTTCTCTGAGATGTAAATAGTGTAATGTAATCTCCCACTTGTGTATTATTTTCTCCCAAAGTTGTACGTGTGTCTTATATTACTGGTTAAAAAGTTATGGCTATTGAAATGGTTCAGGTTTATATGGATCGCACTATAGAAAAACCTCTGAAATAACAGGTGATACTTCAGGCTGACATTTCACTAAGCCTTTCGATAAAGCTCTTTGCAGTGAAACAAATGGAAAATTACTCGTCAATGCATTTAGTATTTAAATTATGAAGATGGCACTGCATTTATAGTTAGATATCAATTGGCGAATACTTAGTATCACACCTCAAATATTCGTATCGAATATTAAAAGCTGTACCATTCTATTTCTAATTTGGTATAACCCATTGTCATTCCTATCTCGATTAACTAATTATTCAACATAAACTTCTCTTTAAAACCATCCGACGTGGCGGTTTTAAAATAGAATAATTAAAAGTAAGCTAAGAATATGAAAGAAAATGGTCATCTACAGTGGGATGCTTGGTTTACCCATTGAATATTGTGGTTATTGATAGCAATGTTCTGACATTGTTCATTAAAGAATAACGTATTTCAACTCTACCGTATTTTGAGGTAGGTAGAAAGTATTGTATTCCGACCGAAAATGTAGTATCAGTACTCCCCTAAAAACATTGCTTTAAACCCCTTCCCTACTTAAGAGCTTAAAATATGTGTGAAAGAGAGAGGGAGGAAAGAAAGATCAGTATAGCTCAAAAATAAAAAGTTGAACCAACACTAGACTTCGTACTTAGTCCATCTTCTTAAGGGTGTAATGTGAAGAAGGTACTTCCGAAATTCTCACTTCCAAGTACCATCTACATGGAAAAATTGTGTGTAATTTTTTTGAAATGTGTATGACTCTTTTGATTAAAGTCCCAGATATTGACATCTGTAATATAGTGTGTTTTACCTTGAATGTTCTGTAAATCTCTTGCTAAATCCACTTTATTTTGATCGAATTCCGTATAAATGTGTATAACTGGGGAACAGCAAACGCTAAACAAAAGGTTCCTATCATAACTTCAATCTTCCGGAAGGGAAGATCTGCATAGATTGTATTCGTGCTCCCCAATAGCACACTTACTGCTTATAGACTATGAAAAGGCTTTCGATTGTGTTCAATGGAACATAATGAAAGGAGTATCAATTCATCTAGTGGAAATAATAAGAGAATTGTTATTAGGAACAACCATTAGAATCGACAATATGAAAGACAATAGAACCAAATTATCGATTGCATAATCAGAAGAGAGCTAAAAATGAATTCTTAAATATTAGCATCAAAAGTTTCAACATTTAAAGATACTGAAAGTTTGATTCTAATAAATGATTAAATCCTAAAATAGATATTTGGGGATGCGAATCCGACCTCGGGTTTGAATCCCGGCAATATTTGTGAAGTTGTGGTAGGCAGAGCGGCGTCTGGGCGTGTTTTCTCCTGGTTCTCGATTTTTTCAGCCATTTAATTCTACCAATTGCTCCTTCGTCACCTCTCCATGCATTTCATCTTCATATCATCTTCGTCGCTCGTGTCAAGCTACGGGTGGATCCCCAGTTCCTGGTTCTCTGCTCCTGTGTCGCCAGGCGCTCATCAGTTGGTGCCCCAGGGATGTAAGTCCCACATACGAGAATCGTAACCTGACTATGCTTCATCCGGCCATAAAGCGTTTACGGATGTTAACAGTACGCCGTAGCACAATTTTTAGAGCAAGTGAAATAGTGAAGCACGATTAGAAATTATTACATTGTGTATATTATCGCTTATTACATTCACATAATGAACGATCTAAATAAATACTGTAATGAACGTACATAACATTAAAATGAGCTGCAGTGAAACATATGATAAGTCAGGCGTAAACAGCTGTTTGCAGAGAACATCGACATGTGTTACAGGCGCAATAATACAACTGCACTGTTTATGTGCGTCCCCACTTTAAGCCCGGAGGGACTGAAACTTTACTAGAAGAAAGTGAGGTAGACAATGTGCGCCGCAAATCTAAGACGGACAAAGGCAACTGAGATGAGTTTTATAAACAGTGGCAGCTCTTCTTTAATTCATATTCTCAATCGAAACATACGTTATAAACAGAAGCAAACCTTTTTTTAGAAAAATTATCAGAGATGAACTTCTGTAGCTTCTTTCCTAGATTGGAAACATAGTCAGGAAATGACAAGTGAATTGAAAATATCTAAGCTTGAAAAAAAATCCAACTTAAGGAAAACAAAATATGCCTGAATGTATTAAACGCCAAACTTGAGATCCTAAGCTATAGGCCTCAGGAAGCTTCAACCTCGGTACAGACCTCTAATATGTTTTTCAAATGGGAAGAGCTCTGATCTGCAGCGAATGAGATATGTTTGCATGCTAAACGTTGCCACCGCGTTACCCCCCCACCCTTTTCATATTTCCCTCTGTCTCGTACACTATTCCAAATCTCCTAGGCACTGGACGTAAGGTAACCAAACTGAATTTTGCGAACTTTTATAATAATACAGCTGTTAAAATCAAAGTTGGAACAAGCACATTCGCATATATTATATTTTAAATTTTGTGGTTATAGTTTATAAATTACAGCTTTTCTAATCCAATAGAACTGTCAGTGGCTCATCCATATAGCTATGAATGTCACTTAAGCCATGAAACAGCCGTCATTGTCAGTGTCTTCACCATTTATGATGATAGGCTGCAAAGTCTCATCACGTATTATTTTTCCCCAACAGAAGTTGTCTTCTTTTTTCTGCATGTCTCACGCAGTTTTCCCAATCTTCCTGTGTTACCTTGTCAATTTCTTCGTGAATATGTCGTTCAACGTCAGTCAATTTTAAAGTTATTTCTGTTAGCAACTCCATTACGAACAATCTTAGACCTATCGTGTGGCCGCTCATGTTCTGCAGATACAGCATTCTATTGGCTAACAAGAAGCGAGCTGTTTGCTCTCTCAACAGCGCCTTGGCTTGTTTAAAGTAATTCTTTTAGTACATCATGCCAGTAGTTTACATTTCAGTTCCTAGTAATTAGAAATATATATACCAAGCAATAAAATGCGGTCAATACGGTGTTTACATCGAAATGAGTTATTATAATTATATTTGTATTATGAGAACTATTTGAGGTAAAAAGATGGGGTTTTGCGGTTGTGGATCAATTTTGAAAACATTGAATTTTTATCTCAGCGCAAATAATATTTATTAGAGCTGGATTCACTTGGCGCTTGCCATATCCACTTAAGGGACAGCACAGCAGGTCTCCGATTATTTGCCGAATTGGTGGTGTTCAGTGACAAAAATCATCCCATTTGAAAGTCACAGTAGAGAAGTTGAATATAGGAAAATCAAGGTAGAGATGGACAGAGATATTTGACTGGTACGGAACGATCCATTGATAATAATGAAACACCATGGTCGATGCTCTCCAAGAAAAGTTGAATCTCCCGCGGAAAGCTCGTATTGCAGCGGATGGGTAAGGCGATATTTGTATGCAGAAGAGAAGTGTAAGGGAACTTGAGTATATATTTTACCTCCGCTTGGGTTGGCAGATGTAGGGAAGAACCGCTGCTGAAACATAAAAAAGCCACGGTAGTAGGTTAAAAATAGCGGTTCCAGAACAGACCCAAATGAGCAAGATGGCGGCCATGCGCAATCGGTATGTTTAGTGGATTTAGACAGTGTTTAGGTAGGCAGTCAATCCTCTTAATTTGGTGTACCTTATAATGCTGTGTCCTGAGCTATGATCTGAGGCTCTAGGGTTAAGGGCTGCAGGGTTTCTTAGGTAAAGTCTGTTGGTATGGGATGTTAATATCTGAAGGATTTAATGGTTAGGTCCTGAGGTATGATCTGGGAGGAGGGTCTAGTGCTAAGAGCTGCAGGTTTTTCACAGGTGATGTCTGTTGGTCTGGAGGTGAAGTCTGTTGGTCTGGATGGTTTAGAGCTGTAGGATTTAGAGACTAGGTCCTGAGGTATGATCTGGGGCTCTAGGGTTAAGGGTTGCAGGTTTTAACAGGTGGGACTGCTGGTCTGGAGCTTGAAAGCTGTGGGATTTAGAGGTTAGGTCTTGAGGTATGATCTGGGGCTCTAGGGTTAAGGGTTGCAGGTTTTCTTAAGGTAAAGTCTGTTGGTCTGGAGCTTGAAAGCTGTGGGATTTAGAGGTTAGGTCTTGAGGCATGATCTGGGACTCTATGGTTAAGAGTTGCTGAGTTTCTTAGGTAAAGACTGTTGGTCAGGGAGGTTAATAGCTGTGGGATTTAGAGGTTAGGTCTTGAGGTATGATCTGGGGCTCTAGGGTTAAGGGTTGCAGGTTTTAACAGGTAGGGATGCTGGTATGGGAGGTTAATACCTATAGGATTTAATGTGGAATGAGCTCTAGGGTTAAGGGTTGTAGGGTTCATAGCTAAATGTTGTTGGTCTAGAGGATAAAGACCGTAGGGTCTTTTATCTATGTTTTATAGGCTGAGGTATGGTCTTATAATTTTGAAGTTAAGTTTGCTAGTCCAGCGATTAAAGGCGGTTAATCTTGGGGCAAGTACTACATTTATGCTTTACTATGTCATCCTATTATAAACTAACCTAACCTAATATACTCTTTCATTTCTACCTTCTTTCATCATTCTTATTATAACCTAGCTGTGTTTGGCTAGTGGCTTCCTTTGTTCCACCTGTTAACCTATTTGTTCTCTTTCCTTAAGTTCCTCTATTCTACCACTTTAACCTAACCTAATATATCCCATGGTTTTAGCTTCTTGATCATTGTTGAACCTAGTTGATTCTGGTATTAACATTCGTTCTCTTTTCTTAAGCTGCCCCGTTTTTACCTCCTTAACCTATCCTAAGCATGTTTCTTTTCTCATGCTAACTACTTGTATGTATGATGCAAAGTTTTTAGGCATATCGATATTATAGCTATCTTTGTCACTGCAAGAGGTATATATGCTGATTACAGATCTTTATACAGTAAATTTAACCCTTTGTGTATCTGCTTCTCTTTTCCTAAAAATTGAGGTTCTTTTGTTGCTAGGGTTTCTTGTTTTTCGTACCTTCTCTATGCTTTCAGGAACTCTATTCTACCTTGTTATGTTATGAGGTCTTATGCTTATATCTTAGGCTTTTTTTGATTAAGCCTTTTGATCTGAAAGACTTTGTATTTTGGCTATGTTCCTCATCTCTTATGGTCACATGGCTAGTTCTTGAGGCATGATCTTAGGGCCTGGGGTTTAAAGGATATAAGTCTCATAGCTTAAGCTCGTAGGTCTAAAGGTTAAAGACTGTAGGTTTAGTGGTTAGGTCGTATGGATTCAAGGTTAGATCTCTCGGTCTAGAGTTTAAGGCTGTAGGATCTGAAGGTTACGTATGGAGGTATGATCTGAGGGCTCTAGGGTTAAGTGTTTTAAGCTTCATAGCTAAAGGTTGCTGGTCAGGAGGTTAAAAGCTGTAGGATCTGGAGGTTAGGTATTGAGGTATGATCTCGGAGCTCTAGGATTAAAAGCTATAGGCTTCATAGCTAAAGTTTGCCAGCTAGAGATATCTTCTTTACTGTTAGAGGTATATTTGCAATGGTCTAGGCGTACAGTTTTCTTACATTTTTTCATGCAGTTTGATGTCTTCGTACTCTCGTGTCTTTTTCAAGCTTTTACCCCCTATGCATCGTCTTGTAATAAGTCGTTACGCTAAACCAATGTTCTAATGCTATTTCCATGCTTTTTCAGATGTTATGAGGTTTATGCGCGTTTCAGGGATATTTTAGACCAAGTTACGTTACTCAATTCATTTTATAACTAATTAAGAAGTTTTTCAAGGATATTTCAGATTACGAGATAGTAGTTACTTTTTAAATTTACCTATTTAACATTAACTAAAGTGTGTTCAGTTAGCTTATGTGGTGAGGTAGACGTCCCTCGTCTTTTTTCTCTGGACTTGGGACCAGCGTCAGAATTTGTTTTCTGAACGGTAGACTTAACGCCCTCCTCTGCTCTTATTATTCAGTTGTTTTCATGCTTGGATATTTTAATGCTACGTTCTAGTGTTTATTTCTCGGAATGAAAATTGTTTTTTTTTCTGCTCTAGGGTTCCTTCTTTCATTCGCCGTTCAAAATATGACAATGTCCATGGGCATATGTGGATACTCCATCATCTGCAATTACTCTCTTGTCATCATGTGGAGATAGGGATATTTTGTTCACTTCCACTGACGCAACATTATGTTGATGGGACATAATTAGGTTCATTGGCGTTCTTATGATTTCTCTGCTTTTAAGACAGTCCACATAGCTCTCAAAGGTGATGTACTGTTTAATGGCACTATGTTTTATGCCTTTTATCTTCTTGATTATGCCTCCATCGATGTCGAGTGCATACATCTTCGGTCTCAGTCCAACAAAACGACGAATGATTTTTCCATTGGCTTCATCTTTAAATTTTCCCAACACTTTCTTGTTTTTTGTAGAATGACATATGTGCTCGTTAGGATAATCAGCAGTATCCAGATGTTCCAGAAAACGTAACTTATCCTGGTATATGTCTCCGGTAGTCACACGATGGATGAAAGAGTCAGTATCCATGTACATGAGCTTCAGATTTTCAAGCCCGTAATACGGCATTAGCACATCATAATGATACCAATACATCAAGGTCTTCGAGATATCCAGCACACACATCCCAATGTATATAGGCTTGTTGAAGACTATCTCCCGGGACGCCATGTGTATTGCAGCCAGATTAGGTCCATATATAGTTCTATCAATAAATGTAGGCTTAGCAACCAGTTTTTCCAATGTCTTCCAATCGGCGACAAGTCGTATATTCAGTCGGTTTCTGATGTTTTCCATAGTTTTACCAAACATGGCATTGTTAAAAAGTTTGTAAAGATCCTTCTCGAAATCATTTCTCGATCCTTGTCGTAGCCGGTTATTGAATTCCACATAAGGCTTTAACCAACATGACTGTTGAAATTGTAGCACCCGATGGATTTTAGTCAGTTGTAACCCATGACTAAGGGCCTGCTTCAAGGTCATGTAATGCACCACATACCTAGTTCGTGATCCAAGGTGAGGAATTAGTTTCCTTGTAGAAGAACCCGGGGGCTTGATACACTCAGGTAGGAACGGTAAATCATTGTGTAGGTCATGGAGTTCTGTAGGATATTGAAGGTCCACTTCTAAGATGTATCCGAGAGGGTCATCTTCTCGTAGTATATCTAGGTTGATATCTTCAGGAGAAACCCACTTAAAACCCCCGTAAGCAAGGGGCTTCCCCATAGCCCACGCGTACTGGTTATTCGAATCCTCGTACGTAATATATTGAGAGGGTTTACTTGAGTCATACTCCTTCATGTAGTGATTGTTCGCTTCTGCATACCGATGAGAAACTTGGCATAATCCTCCTCTTATACCTGCTTCAACCATGAGTAGCTGGTCATAATCCTGTAGTAATTCCAGTTCAATTCGTGTGTACAACAGCATTGCATCCCACGTAAGTCCGGGTGATGTATAATAATGTGCGGGATCAACTTTATGGGTTTTCAGGGTCTGCTCTCTGAATGTTTCAAACACATCTGCTAGTAGAAGGACATCTGAAGTTAAGTAGAGGTCACTGTACTCGCTTAGTGTTCTGATGTTGAAGTGACTCCATACGGTTTTTGCATGCTGATACTCTGCATCACTAATTTCTTCTCTGTTTAACTTACTGTAGAATGCTTCTCTCGGAGGAAGTTCTGTCTCACTCAAAACATCCCATGATGTAACGTAATCATAGGGAAACACACCTTTACGCATCATCAAATCGATCTTCTCTGCTCCAAAGTACTTCTGAGTTTCAGGATATGATGTTAGATTTTTTGCTAGTTTATCCAAGCTGGTACTAAGGAAGCGATAGGTATCCACAAAACGAAGTTTAATGTCACCAACATACTTGGAAAATGATATATAACTTTCCTCAGAGCTAGGAATAACTTCTACTCTATCGCTAGTACAGCCTAACTCCTTAACAATGAAATGGGAGTCATATCCACTCAGGTTATGTATGAAGACAGGAATATAATTAGGCGTTTTACAGGTTAGATTACACTGATTATGTAGACTTCCTCGATATTCACCACTTATATGATCATGATCTCGTACTTTCCAGTTATCGTCGGTAAATTCTTTACCACATAAGTAGCATTCTGTAGAAGATTCGAATGATTTTTGTTGCTTATCTGTCAGAGTTAATGGAGCACCAGTTTTGTATACAGCATTAATTTTCTTTGCGAGAGAACTTACATACTCCATAAACTTCGGTGCAGCATTATATCCTCGATATACATAGGGTTCAGTAGGAAGACCAGTCTGTAAACCTTCAATTGTAGCTGAGGATTTGACATAAACACAGAAACTCATAGGAATATGCTTCTGATATGGAACTGTATAAGACGTTTCGGGATTAGAAGAACACCCGTGGTAAGGGGTAAGAATGCTTTCAAAGTCAGCGTATATGACATAAGGTAATTTCAACATCCTTTCATGATTCTTGAATCTAACAATAGATTTCTCCTTAGTTGGCATAACAATCTTAGCAACTCCGTGTTGGCCACATATTTTTCTATGCTCATTTAACCTCTCAACTCCTCCATTTCGATACTCAAAGTGCGTAAAACAGCGTTTGCAGATACAGAGTTTTCCCTCACATTTGGTTTTTTGTTGATGAATAAGTCTCTCGAAATTCTTTATATAAACGTAATGATGACGTCCAGCTGAATTGCTTAACAGAAGCAGATCGCGATGATCGGACAGTTCTTCATCGATAACCTTCATAGGAAACACTTGATTTTTCTCATCCAGTCCGAAAACATTTATAGAGATGTTATTTTTTCGTTCAAATTTCGGGATATCAGTCAGGCTCGTAGGAAACGAGAGGCAGGAAAAGTCATATCTCTCTTGAAGATCCTTATACTTGCTAACACGATGAGGATTCTTCTGAATGAACTTTGCGAGAACAGCATACATAAAACACTTTTCATCTTCATAATTCTGTGGATTTATGCAGGCTCCTTTAGCTCCAATAGAGGTCGGTAGAGGGATGTAACTGGTCCCCCTCAGTTCATTATTCTTGTTGATTCTAACACGCACACCATCAACAGCTAATAAAGCCCAGCTGCTTCCTTTAAGTTGACTTTCCTCCATTTCAGTACAAAGTTTCTTGAATTTACTTTCCAATATGGCGTCCAAGTCACTTTCTAAAAATATTGCTTGATTTGGCGTTTTAAAGGCTTTATCAGTAGTGTCACCAACGGCATTCACAAACCGACATTCAGCCATGAGGTTAATTTTCACACTTTTATGCATCCTCAGTTGCTTCTGAACGGCTTGAATTATCCGCTGTTTTGATTCCTGGAGATATGTATTCAGGTCTTGGCATGTAGAGCACTGGATGAAATATGATTTCAGTCGATCCTGGAAAGCTGTTTCATATTCTACGACATCGTCTTCATCAGGAACCATTAACAGCAATTTATGTTTGGTAGGCTCGATCTTGAGTTTCTTAGCAGTAGTTATTCTCTCGCATCGTTCTTGGTGAGTATCTCTGCGATTCTCAGTATCATAAACGTTACCACAATGTTTACATTCGTAAAACCGGCCACATACCAGCTCATGTCTCTTTTTATTGTAGCTTTTCAGGAAACTCTTTGCACATATGCTACACCTATTTTCAGGTATAGTGTCTAACAGAGCTTCCATCGCTATAGTTTTTTGTTGTGTGCAGGCTAATTCTCAGGAATATGCTGCCAAGTAAGTGTCTTGATACACTTCTCACTTCTCTTCTTCACCTTGATAAGTTATCAGCGCTACTGATGATGAATTTCACTGTAGAAGCTGATCCGCTATGCTATAAACACACTAGCGTAATTACAATCTAAGATCGATAAAGCTCTCTTTATACACTTAGCACAGACCTAATAGAAAACTTCATCATCCCCTTCACCAACGGGATTCGAAGGTGGCACTCCTATCGGAGAAAACCTAAAGGAAAACTTCATCACACCACCACCACCACCACCACCACCACCACCACCACCACCACCTTTGTAGTTCGAAGGTGGCGCTCCTATCGGAGAAAACCTAAAAGAAAACTATTATCTTGCTACCACAGGGGTTCGAAGATGCTTCTACTATTGGAGAAAACCTAAAAGAAAACTCTATTAATTTCCCAGTTTTCGATTATTCTTTAACTACTTTACAATTCACATGAGAGAAAAAATTAGACAAATTAAAATTGAAAAAGGAAATAAATAGCTAGATTTGAAGATAAAATTTAGACAATTCAAACGAGTATAAACACGACTAAGCTCCGCCTTTTAGTTTTAAAGTTACATTAGGAGCTCCCATTGCCACCCGTAGACACCTCTACGTCATCTTCAACCACGTGTTCTTGATTCTTTTCACACATATCTTAACATAACAGTTATATTTTTCCCAAGTTCATCTATTACACCGTTTAACTGATCCACGGGGCACCCTTAGAATCCTTCACTTCATCCTCAAACACACCTTCTTGAACCCTTTTGATATATTTTAACCTATTTATGTTTGTTGCTACGGGCATCCGTTCTCTTTTCTTAAGTTAAATTATTACGACCATCTTGTTATGTTTAAGTCTCATGCTTATATATTAAACTTTGTGATTAAGTATTTTGATTTGAAAGTCTATGTAAATCGGTTAAGGTAAACATCTCTTCTCAACATGAGACAAGTCATGATGTATGATCTTATGGGGTGAGCTTGCCAACACGTCTAAAAGCATTTATATTCAAAGGTATTTAAATTATCCCACCGAGATTTGAACCCTGATCCTAAGGCGTAAATTACCATTTCAACAACAATTCAGACCTAAAGTATATATGTATACGCTATTTCATTGCGCTAACGTTATTAGTTCAAGAGTTATTTAAGATTCAAGTTATTGCGACAGAAGCGGTTATCGAACCACGGGTCTGTAGGATACGGAATCATAAATCATTCACAGCATATGTTGAATGAAAAAAACCTGCGCTTTCCCCTGTTGTTCTATGTGCAATAGATCAGAAATAGAACACAATTACATAATTCAGTGGACGATGGGAACTGAACCAGGGACCCTTGAGCTACACGTTGTCAGCATATGATTAACTATGAGAAGCATAACCATATAAAGGTTATTTCACTTCTCTAGACCCAGCGGTTTCAGAGATATTTAAATTAAACGATTCAGGACTCGAACTAAGGACTACAGGTATACAGTATATACCCTGCGGACCCCGCTAACCATATGTAAGTAATAAAGTTTATCCGAAGTCGCTATCATAATTAATTTAGGAGTTACTCAGATTTACCGATTCAGGACTCGAACCGAGGACAACCAGTATATGAGAGAACGTCTGTAGATGCTCCTTAACGATATAAAAGTAATAAAGTTTATCCGAGCTCGCTATCGTTACTAGTTTCGGAGTTATTCGAATAATAAATGTACTGATTTGCACGGGATTCGATTAGGCGACCATTGATAAAACTATCAGTCAGACAGTCAGTAAGGGCACGGACACCCCTGCGCGGTAGAAAGGCAGCATGCATCGTCTTTCCACCCCTGGTCGGCATCCCATTAGTTTGCGAACCGTCTTTATTTATCACATGCAGGTGTGCCTGCGTCTTGGGACAAGGGTTTGACAGGTCATTAATCAAGTAGTAGTTCATAAAGGGGGACTTAAGCACAATAGAATATCTAATTTGCATATAAATTGCAAAGGGGTGGGGCAAGGGATAGGGGACCATTTATGAACTACTACTTGATTAATGACCTGTCAAACCCTTGTCCCAAGACGCAGGCACACCTGCATGTGATAAATAAAGACGGTTCGCAAACTAATGGGATGCCGACCAGGGGTGGAAAGACGATGCATGCTGCCTTTCTACCGCGCAGGGGTGTCCGTGCCCTTACTGACTGTCTGACTGATAGTTTTATCAATGGTCGCCTAATCGAATCCCGTGCAAATCAGTACATTTATTATTCGAATAACTCCGAAACTAGTAACGATAGCGAGCTCGGATAAACTTTATTACTTTTATATCGTTAAGGAGCATCTACAGACGTTCTCTCATATACTGGTTGTCCTCGGTTCGAGTCCTGAATCGGTAAATCTGAGTAACTCCTAAATTAATTATGATAGCGACTTCGGATAAACTTTATTACTTACATATGGTTAGCGGGGTCCGCAGGGTATATACTGTATACCTGTAGTCCTTAGTTCGAGTCCTGAATCGTTTAATTTAAATATCTCTGAAACCGCTGGGTCTAGAGAAGTGAAATAACCTTTATATGGTTATGCTTCTCATAGTTAATCATATGCTGACAACGTGTAGCTCAAAGGTCCCTGGTTCAGTTCCCATCGTCCACTGAATTATGTAATTGTGTTCTATTTCTGATCTATTGCACATAGAACAACAGGGGAAAGCGCAGGTTTTTTTCATTCAACATATGCTGTGAATGATTTATGATTCCGTATCCTACAGACCCGTGGTTCGATAACCGCTTCTGTCGCAATAACTTGAATCTTAAATAACTCTTGAACTAATAACGTTAGCGCAATGAAATAGCGTATACATATATACTTTAGGTCTGAATTGTTGTTGAAATGGTAATTTACGCCTTAGGATCAGGGTTCAAATCTCGGTGGGATAATTTAAATACCTTTGAATATAAATGCTTTTAGACGTGTTGGCAAGCTCACCCCATAAGATCATACATCATGACTTGTCTCATGTTGAGAAGAGATGTTTACCTTAACCGATTTACATAGACTTTCAAATCAAAATACTTAATCACAAAGTTTAATATATAAGCATGAGACTTAAACATAACAAGATGGTCGTAATAATTTAACTTAAGAAAAGAGAACGGATGCCCGTAGCAACAAACATAAATAGGTTAAAATATATCAAAAGGGTTCAAGAAGGTGTGTTTGAGGATGAAGTGAAGGATTCTAAGGGTGCCCCGTGGATCAGTTAAACGGTGTAATAGATGAACTTGGGAAAAATATAACTGTTATGTTAAGATATGTGTGAAAAGAATCAAGAACACGTGGTTGAAGATGACGTAGAGGTGTCTACGGGTGGCAATGGGAGCTCCTAATGTAACTTTAAAACTAAAAGGCGGAGCTTAGTCGTGTTTATACTCGTTTGAATTGTCTAAATTTTATCTTCAAATCTAGCTATTTATTTCCTTTTTCCATTTTAATTTGTCTAATTTTTTCTCTCATGTGAATTGTAAAGTAGTTAAAGAATAATCGAAAACTGGGAAATTAATAGAGTTTTCTTTTAGGTTTTCTCCAATAGTAGAAGCATCTTCGAACCCCTGTGGTAGCAAGATAATAGTTTTCTTTTAGGTTTTCTCCGATAGGAGCGCCACCTTCGAACTACAAAGGTGGTGGTGGTGGTGGTGGTGGTGGTGGTGGTGGTGGTGGTGGTGGTGGTGGTGGTGGTGGTGGTGGTGGTGTGATGAAGTTTTCCTTTAGGTTTTCTCCGATAGGAGTGCCACCTTCGAATCCCGTTGGTGAAGGGGATGATGAAGTTTTCTATTAGGTCTGTGCTAAGTGTATAAAGAGAGCTTTATCGATCTTAGATTGTAATTACGCTAGTGTGTTTATAGCATAGCGGATCAGCTTCTACAGTGAAATTCATCATCAGTAGCGCTGATAACTTATCAAGGTGAAGAAGAGAAGTGAGAAGTGTATCAAGACACTTACTTGGCAGCATATTCCTGAGAATTAGCCTGCACACAACAAAAAACTATAGCGATGGAAGCTCTGTTAGACACTATACCTGAAAATAGGTGTAGCATATGTGCAAAGAGTTTCCTGAAAAGCTACAATAAAAAGAGACATGAGCTGGTATGTGGCCGGTTTTACGAATGTAAACATTGTGGTAACGTTTATGATACTGAGAATCGCAGAGATACTCACCAAGAACGATGCGAGAGAATAACTACTGCTAAGAAACTCAAGATCGAGCCTACCAAACATAAATTGCTGTTAATGGTTCCTGATGAAGACGATGTCGTAGAATATGAAACAGCTTTCCAGGATCGACTGAAATCATATTTCATCCAGTGCTCTACATGCCAAGACCTGAATACATATCTCCAGGAATCAAAACAGCGGATAATTCAAGCCGTTCAGAAGCAACTGAGGATGCATAAAAGTGTGAAAATTAACCTCATGGCTGAATGTCGGTTTGTGAATGCCGTTGGTGACACTACTGATAAAGCCTTTAAAACGCCAAATCAAGCAATATTTTTAGAAAGTGACTTGGACGCCATATTGGAAAGTAAATTCAAGAAACTTTGTACTGAAATGGAGGAAAGTCAACTTAAAGGAAGCAGCTGGGCTTTATTAGCTGTTGATGGTGTGCGTGTTAGAATCAACAAGAATAATGAACTGAGGGGGACCAGTTACATCCCTCTACCGACCTCTATTGGAGCTAAAGGAGCCTGCATAAATCCACAGAATTATGAAGATGAAAAGTGTTTTATGTATGCTGTTCTCGCAAAGTTCATTCAGAAGAATCCTCATCGTGTTAGCAAGTATAAGGATCTTCAAGAGAGATATGACTTTTCCTGCCTCTCGTTTCCTACGAGCCTGACTGATATCCCGAAATTTGAACGAAAAAATAACATCTCTATAAATGTTTTCGGACTGGATGAGAAAAATCAAGTGTTTCCTATGAAGGTTATCGATGAAGAACTGTCCGATCATCGCGATCTGCTTCTGTTAAGCAATTCAGCTGGACGTCATCATTACGTTTATATAAAGAATTTCGAGAGACTTATTCATCAACAAAAAACCAAATGTGAGGGAAAACTCTGTATCTGCAAACGCTGTTTTACGCACTTTGAGTATCGAAATGGAGGAGTTGAGAGGTTAAATGAGCATAGAAAAATATGTGGCCAACACGGAGTTGCTAAGATTGTTATGCCAACTAAGGAGAAATCTATTGTTAGATTCAAGAATCATGAAAGGATGTTGAAATTACCTTATGTCATATACGCTGACTTTGAAAGCATTCTTACCCCTTACCACGGGTGTTCTTCTAATCCCGAAACGTCTTATACAGTTCCATATCAGAAGCATATTCCTATGAGTTTCTGTGTTTATGTCAAATCCTCAGCTACAATTGAAGGTTTACAGACTGGTCTTCCTACTGAACCCTATGTATATCGAGGATATAATGCTGCACCGAAGTTTATGGAGTATGTAAGTTCTCTCGCAAAGAAAATTAATGCTGTATACAAAACTGGTGCTCCATTAACTCTGACAGATAAGCAACAAAAATCATTCGAATCTTCTACAGAATGCTACTTATGTGGTAAAGAATTTACCGACGATAACTGGAAAGTACGAGATCATGATCATATAAGTGGTGAATATCGAGGAAGTCTACATAATCAGTGTAATCTAACCTGTAAAACGCCTAATTATATTCCTGTCTTCATACATAACCTGAGTGGATATGACTCCCATTTCATTGTTAAGGAGTTAGGCTGTACTAGCGATAGAGTAGAAGTTATTCCTAGCTCTGAGGAAAGTTATATATCATTTTCCAAGTATGTTGGTGACATTAAACTTCGTTTTGTGGATACCTATCGCTTCCTTAGTACCAGCTTGGATAAACTAGCAAAAAATCTAACATCATATCCTGAAACTCAGAAGTACTTTGGAGCAGAGAAGATCGATTTGATGATGCGTAAAGGTGTGTTTCCCTATGATTACGTTACATCATGGGATGTTTTGAGTGAGACAGAACTTCCTCCGAGAGAAGCATTCTACAGTAAGTTAAACAGAGAAGAAATTAGTGATGCAGAGTATCAGCATGCAAAAACCGTATGGAGTCACTTCAACATCAGAACACTAAGCGAGTACAGTGACCTCTACTTAACTTCAGATGTCCTTCTACTAGCAGATGTGTTTGAAACATTCAGAGAGCAGACCCTGAAAACCCATAAAGTTGATCCCGCACATTATTATACATCACCCGGACTTACGTGGGATGCAATGCTGTTGTACACACGAATTGAACTGGAATTACTACAGGATTATGACCAGCTACTCATGGTTGAAGCAGGTATAAGAGGAGGATTATGCCAAGTTTCTCATCGGTATGCAGAAGCGAACAATCACTACATGAAGGAGTATGACTCAAGTAAACCCTCTCAATATATTACGTACGAGGATTCGAATAACCAGTACGCGTGGGCTATGGGGAAGCCCCTTGCTTACGGGGGTTTTAAGTGGGTTTCTCCTGAAGATATCAACCTAGATATACTACGAGAAGATGACCCTCTCGGATACATCTTAGAAGTGGACCTTCAATATCCTACAGAACTCCATGACCTACACAATGATTTACCGTTCCTACCTGAGTGTATCAAGCCCCCGGGTTCTTCTACAAGGAAACTAATTCCTCACCTTGGATCACGAACTAGGTATGTGGTGCATTACATGACCTTGAAGCAGGCCCTTAGTCATGGGTTACAACTGACTAAAATCCATCGGGTGCTACAATTTCAACAGTCATGTTGGTTAAAGCCTTATGTGGAATTCAATAACCGGCTACGACAAGGATCGAGAAATGATTTCGAGAAGGATCTTTACAAACTTTTTAACAATGCCATGTTTGGTAAAACTATGGAAAACATCAGAAACCGACTGAATATACGACTTGTCGCCGATTGGAAGACATTGGAAAAACTGGTTGCTAAGCCTACATTTATTGATAGAACTATATATGGACCTAATCTGGCTGCAATACACATGGCGTCCCGGGAGATAGTCTTCAACAAGCCTATATACATTGGGATGTGTGTGCTGGATATCTCGAAGACCTTGATGTATTGGTATCATTATGATGTGCTAATGCCGTATTACGGGCTTGAAAATCTGAAGCTCATGTACATGGATACTGACTCTTTCATCCATCGTGTGACTACCGGAGACATATACCAGGATAAGTTACGTTTTCTGGAACATCTGGATACTGCTGATTATCCTAACGAGCACATATGTCATTCTACAAAAAACAAGAAAGTGTTGGGAAAATTTAAAGATGAAGCCAATGGAAAAATCATTCGTCGTTTTGTTGGACTGAGACCGAAGATGTATGCACTCGACATCGATGGAGGCATAATCAAGAAGATAAAAGGCATAAAACATAGTGCCATTAAACAGTACATCACCTTTGAGAGCTATGTGGACTGTCTTAAAAGCAGAGAAATCATAAGAACGCCAATGAACCTAATTATGTCCCATCAACATAATGTTGCGTCAGTGGAAGTGAACAAAATATCCCTATCTCCACATGATGACAAGAGAGTAATTGCAGATGATGGAGTATCCACATATGCCCATGGACATTGTCATATTTTGAACGGCGAATGAAAGAAGGAACCCTAGAGCAGAAAAAAAAACAATTTTCATTCCGAGAAATAAACACTAGAACGTAGCATTAAAATATCCAAGCATGAAAACAACTGAATAATAAGAGCAGAGGAGGGCGTTAAGTCTACCGTTCAGAAAACAAATTCTGACGCTGGTCCCAAGTCCAGAGAAAAAAGACGAGGGACGTCTACCTCACCACATAAGCTAACTGAACACACTTTAGTTAATGTTAAATAGGTAAATTTAAAAAGTAACTACTATCTCGTAATCTGAAATATCCTTGAAAAACTTCTTAATTAGTTATAAAATGAATTGAGTAACGTAACTTGGTCTAAAATATCCCTGAAACGCGCATAAACCTCATAACATCTGAAAAAGCATGGAAATAGCATTAGAACATTGGTTTAGCGTAACGACTTATTACAAGACGATGCATAGGGGGTAAAAGCTTGAAAAAGACACGAGAGTACGAAGACATCAAACTGCATGGAAAAAATGTAAGAAAACTGTACGCCTAGACCATTGCAAATATACCTCTAACAGTAAAGAAGATATCTCTAGCTGGCAAACTTTAGCTATGAAGCCTATAGCTTTTAATCCTAGAGCTCCGAGATCATACCTCAATACCTAACCTCCAGATCCTACAGCTTTTAACCTCCTGACCAGCAACCTTTAGCTATGAAGCTTAAAACACTTAACCCTAGAGCCCTCAGATCATACCTCCATACGTAACCTTCAGATCCTACAGCCTTAAACTCTAGACCGAGAGATCTAACCTTGAATCCATACGACCTAACCACTAAACCTACAGTCTTTAACCTTTAGACCTACGAGCTTAAGCTATGAGACTTATATCCTTTAAACCCCAGGCCCTAAGATCATGCCTCAAGAACTAGCCATGTGACCATAAGAGATGAGGAACATAGCCAAAATACAAAGTCTTTCAGATCAAAAGGCTTAATCAAAAAAAGCCTAAGATATAAGCATAAGACCTCATAACATAACAAGGTAGAATAGAGTTCCTGAAAGCATAGAGAAGGTACGAAAAACAAGAAACCCTAGCAACAAAAGAACCTCAATTTTTAGGAAAAGAGAAGCAGATACACAAAGGGTTAAATTTACTGTATAAAGATCTGTAATCAGCATATATACCTCTTGCAGTGACAAAGATAGCTATAATATCGATATGCCTAAAAACTTTGCATCATACATACAAGTAGTTAGCATGAGAAAAGAAACATGCTTAGGATAGGTTAAGGAGGTAAAAACGGGGCAGCTTAAGAAAAGAGAACGAATGTTAATACCAGAATCAACTAGGTTCAACAATGATCAAGAAGCTAAAACCATGGGATATATTAGGTTAGGTTAAAGTGGTAGAATAGAGGAACTTAAGGAAAGAGAACAAATAGGTTAACAGGTGCAACAAAGGAAGCCACTAGCCAAACACAGCTAGGTTATAATAAGAATGATGAAAGAAGGTAGAAATGAAAGAGTATATTAGGTTAGGTTAGTTTATAATAGGATGACATAGTAAAGCATAAATGTAGTACTTGCCCCAAGATTAACCGCCTTTAATCGCTGGACTAGCAAACTTAACTTCAAAATTATAAGACCATACCTCAGCCTATAAAACATAGATAAAAGACCCTACGGTCTTTATCCTCTAGACCAACAACATTTAGCTATGAACCCTACAACCCTTAACCCTAGAGCTCATTCCACATTAAATCCTATAGGTATTAACCTCCCATACCAGCATCCCTACCTGTTAAAACCTGCAACCCTTAACCCTAGAGCCCCAGATCATACCTCAAGACCTAACCTCTAAATCCCACAGCTATTAACCTCCCTGACCAACAGTCTTTACCTAAGAAACTCAGCAACTCTTAACCATAGAGTCCCAGATCATGCCTCAAGACCTAACCTCTAAATCCCACAGCTTTCAAGCTCCAGACCAACAGACTTTACCTTAAGAAAACCTGCAACCCTTAACCCTAGAGCCCCAGATCATACCTCAAGACCTAACCTCTAAATCCCACAGCTTTCAAGCTCCAGACCAGCAGTCCCACCTGTTAAAACCTGCAACCCTTAACCCTAGAGCCCCAGATCATACCTCAGGACCTAGTCTCTAAATCCTACAGCTCTAAACCATCCAGACCAACAGACTTCACCTCCAGACCAACAGACATCACCTGTGAAAAACCTGCAGCTCTTAGCACTAGACCCTCCTCCCAGATCATACCTCAGGACCTAACCATTAAATCCTTCAGATATTAACATCCCATACCAACAGACTTTACCTAAGAAACCCTGCAGCCCTTAACCCTAGAGCCTCAGATCATAGCTCAGGACACAGCATTATAAGGTACACCAAATTAAGAGGATTGACTGCCTACCTAAACACTGTCTAAATCCACTAAACATACCGATTGCGCATGGCCGCCATCTTGCTCATTTGGGTCTGTTCTGGAACCGCTATTTTTAACCTACTCACGGTTCCTGCTATAAAGTACAAGCATTACGTTCTTAGTAGGCAGTCCCCTTTCATTTTGTGGTAGGACGTTACTGGAGCATTTCTTGTGCCTTCGCCCCACTGAGCTCACTTTGCACATGAATGGGACTCAACGGAGCATAGGATGTTTGCGAACACGTTGGGGAATGTTTTGAAACCTTGCTGGTTTCTTTTCTCTGCAGTGTTTACTTTCCAATTTAAATGCGATGTCTTTAATAAAGGTAATCTTCAAATCTTCCATTCACAGAATCGAATAGTACGTTTATTTTCTTGAGCGAAAATTGGTATAAAATGTCATGGTAACACTCATAAGACATCGTATTCTAAAATATATATTATATTGTTTATATCAAAAGTGATTCCAGAAAATCTGCTTTATTGGGGAGAAAATTGGAAAGATATGTTTTAGTAAATGTCAACAATTTTTCACATCAAGTTTGTTACATTAATAAATGGAGAATATTGTCTGATGGCATTTATAATTGTTGCGTTGGGACCTTGTCAATATACTGAATAACTGTAAATACAGCAAGACAAAATAGTTAATTGTATGATCTAAATTGTTTAATATCTTACCCGATTATTTGAAAAATTCTTTGCTCAATTTCTTCTTGGGTAGCAAGTCAGGTGAAAAGACGATTAGAAATCGACGTTTCTGAGTGTGCATCTCTCCCATCATCAGGATATTTGTTAAATGTTATAACCACAAATGAATCACTGGATATAACATAAATAAATATAAACAAAGACAACACACTATCAAAATTTGCATTACGGAACAAAAGACTGTTTTTAGTAAATTAAATGCCAGGTCAGGAGATGGCGTGAGTGTAGAAAAGTAATTGGATCAAAGAAACGTAACTGCTTAACTTGATTATCAAGCTGTATTGATCTTTGCTTCTTAATTCGACGGATTTCCATTTTTAAGCCCGGTTTCCAAGAAGAGCTGAACTGATATCCAGCATCACGATTAAGCATGCTCCTTTCAGAGGAAATGGCCAAAGCCTCCTTAATTCTCCACTCCCAGTAACCGCCAAGATGGTCGTCTCCCGAAAGTTGGCTCTATGGTCGTTATCAGAACACTGCTCTGCCAGCCCAGACTTCTCAGGTTGCATTAAACGAATGCTCCGTTCATGTTCGTTTATTCTGGTAGAGATGGCTGGCGATGGATCTGAGCATATTCGTCGCCAGGAAAGCTTCAGGTCTTATTTTTGAAAAATTCTTGTTTGTTATTTTAAAAGGTAGAGCCATTTAATTATATTGATCAGACATGCTCATTATTGGTTCTGTCGTTTGACGTGTACGTGGCATAAGCAATAATAAGATATTATTATTATTATTATTATTATTATTATTATTATTATTATTATTATTATTATTATTATTATTATTATTATTATTATTATTAATGTTATGTCTCCCTAACCAATGCTGGTGTTTGGAGATGCTTGGGTTCCCTCAGAACGAGGGAGCCGAAGGATATTGACCTGATAGATGAGATCAGGGCTGGGCGGGGGTGGGGTTCGGCCAAACGCCTGGGGTGAATGAATGATGGAGCAATCGGTGGAATGATGGTGGGGGAAACCGGAGGACTCGGAGGAAACCCGCCCCATCGCCATGTTGTCTATCACAAATCCCACTTTGCGGTCGCGTGAGATGATGATAATAATAATAATAATAATAATAATAATAATAATAATAATAATAATAATAATAATAATAATAATAATAATAATAATAATAATAATAATAATAATAATAAATAATCTGGGTGTATACATTTTCGAGTGTAAGTAGTGCGGTTATATATCTTCTCTCTCTCTCATTTTTCTCTTGTTTTTGATCGAGTGAAGTCTATCCAAGTACGTGTGCACTAAATGTATTCTTATTCAGAATGTAGACGCCTGCTAAAGAATCTTTTAGGGAAATAGTTATCTTCGAATATGTTTTTTGCATATTTAAATTTTATATTTGCTTTATTTTTGCCTGGGGGGAAGCAAAAATGTGCAAGCTTCCCTAATAGTTTGCGCTTGGGGGGCACCAATTTAATGTTAATTGATTTTAGAAATGTGTTCGACTTTTACAGAAATTTGTAACTTTTCTTTTACAAGTGCCAAGCATATGTAAATATGTTACTTGCTGAAATGCATCATGTGATTGAACTCCGAAACAAAACACTGATGTTTTTATTGGACGCTCTGTAAATGATGTTCTCAGTCTCCCATACAGTATCGGCGTGAAAGATGCCCTTAATTTTGCTTACAAGCCTCTATATCGAAGACCTGATAACTTTGGTCAGATTTCACACAAAAAACTCTTGGTAAATATGGAATTTCGACACTTCTAATCCATTTTCCCTCGTCAAAACTCCTATCAAGAGATATGTTTGGTGATAACAATGCACTTTGTTCTGGATATCGAAAGTAGCAGATAGTTATAAATATTGAGAAATGAACCTCCCAGCTCCGTAATAGCTTTAAGCACACTGGGTAATGAGATTATTTTTAAACTTTAAAGAGTTTTGTTGGGTGACAGATTTGTTCGGAGTACCTTAATATGAAGTTATCCTATGCACCTAACTAAACTGAAGTCATATGTGCAGTGTCCTACGCGATGAACTTTAAGTTTTGAATATTATTTGTCAAATACAATTATTTATACATTAAATGCTGTGTAATGTTAATTCCCCCTCTCGAAAATAAGGTATATTGACAATTTTAGTTAATTATGAAGGTATTAAATTATTAAAAACCTGAATTCTGGACTATGTCAAGAAATTGTAATATTGAAAGTTTAAAATAAATAGCGCAAAAATTGTATAACATTTCATACTTGCAAAAATGTAAGAAAGTAATATTAAACTATTTGCGCTCGGTTGTTCATGTCCTTTTAAATAATACGTAGAGGTTCTACTCCCATTATTCCTGGACCCGTAGGCCCAAGGAGCCTGGTCTCCTTCAACTAGGGAGTTACCGAGCTGTCCCAAAAGGGCGGCCGGTGCCTCCGTGGGGCTTTCCATAGGGCAAGACCTAGAGACTAACAAGCCCCCCCCCCCCATCTGGTCCTGTGGACACAAGACGGGATGGAAGTGCATACGCCACTTACGCGAGCCAACTCCAAAATGGGAAGGCTACCGATATGACCTCGGTAGGGCCGCCTGATGATCTAGCACTCCTTCTACTAGCTATGCTGGCTAGTACGCGGGAATATATGGTTTCCCTCAAACCCGTCCGGAGACGTGTCCGATCTCCCACGGGTATCGGGAACCACTGCCCCCTCGAGTCCAACCCAATCCGAACAACTCCCAATCAGGGAGGGCCTCGAATGTTCGGTCCGAGGTTCCTCTAGTAACGTCAGAGGTACCACGAGTGCTAGGGGTCCGCAGCGCCCGCACCACGGCAGCTGAAGGGGACAGATCCCCTCCCTTATGGGAAAGACATTCACAGTAAGATGTTGTGTCCACAATTTTTGGGGATCTTTTTTATGATTTCAAAAAGTAGAACATTTTATATGTAGCGCCATTAAATTCTGTTGCCTTGTCCATTGCTATTAAGTGAAGTTAATGAAAACAGCAAGTAGTGTAATTTTATTTCATTTGAAACTTGATTTAGTTCTGTAGAAAGGTTGATGTTACAGTGCCTTCGAGACTTTCTTTGCATACTCGCACTAAAGTAACCACCAGAAATCAGAAATGTCATGTTTTAGAATGTAGTAGGACATGTGCTTTATGCAGAAGAAGAAAGGGTTACCTGTGTTACGAAATAATATACTAAAAAGGTCCCTGCACTATCTGAGAACCACTACTAGGCCATTCCCTTAATGGCTGATATTTTCTGATAAAACTCGTGTTGGGACTGAAACTTGAATATGTATGAACAAACAGCGAGAACTCATACTCAAAATGTTCCTAATTCGAGTCTCGGTTAGGGTGGATTATCCAAGTAAGTTTTTTTCCCCAGGGTTTTCACATATCTTTGGACGAATGTGGAGTGTCCTCAAGCTTATTCACTCATGTATAGTCCGTTTTATAATTAAATTGACATTGCATCTTAGGTGGCCGTAGCAGTAAAACTAATCCAACTCCTATTGTGTAATTCACTCCACATGAGGGAGATATTCTGAGGTATCTGATTGGTTAAAGTAAGATATGAATTGATTCCTACTGGATGGATGCGGTACCATCCTTAATCGGCTGGAGTAGAAATCGCAGGAATCTATTCAGATACAACTTTAATCTGTCAGAGAGATCAGAACATCTTCCTCACGTGGAATAAATCTCTTGATAGGAGTTGGTTTTGCTTTACTGCTGTGGATACCTTCGTTGTGATGTTAGTGTAATTATAAAATGGACTGTACATTTTATTGAGGTCGTTAATTCACCTATTCCGATATAATTTAATTGGTTAAACTAAACTCATAGAAAAAGTGAAAATACATATTAAGTGAATTGAATTAGCACGAAAAAGTACATTATCAGATTATTTTCGTGAGATACAGGACAGCTGCTCCAAAATGTAAGGCATTATACGGAAATGTAGGATATTAGCTAAACGGAACATTCGGGGAGGGGGGTGAAAGCTAAATATATGTGTAGTATCGATTAACATACAGAAGCGCCGGCGTAGCGCAGTGGTTTTGTTCGCGGCTCCTGTGCAAAGGGTTCCGAGTTCGAGTCCTGGCTCTGGGGTGGCCATTTTAAGTCGGCTCTATCCACGCCTTCACCTCTGTCTAGCACATGTGAAGTGTCCCCTGTGCCCAACGTGGTTCGGAGTCCACGGTATAAGTTGTAGGTTCTCTCGCCTCACCGTCATCTTCACTATAACCCTACCATCGGAGGTAAGGACACCGCCCTCTGGGTGCCTCCACCTGAGAAGTGGGTCCCGTCATCACGTGGGGGGGGGGCGAGGTTACCCCGAAGGCAAGGGTTGCCATGTGCAGAGTGTTGGTATACCATACTATCGATTTACACATTTTATATTTTCATCTTTATATTGAAACTGAATCAAACACAAATAATTATATTAAGTATGTTCAACTCTCCTCTGAAGATTTGATCTTATATTTCACTATAATCTTTCACTGTAAGATGATAATTTGGGGCCTTTATCGTCCGTCCACCGTGCAGATACCAGAAAATACCTCCAACATTAACGTTGTGGACAGAAACAGCAAAAACATTCTATTAATAATTTTAGAAGTTCAGACTGACAAGTTTTCACACTTGGCTAACATTGAGATAACATAACACACTAATTTGTACATAAGTGAATTTGTTTTTGCTTTTTCTATTAAGCGTTTTGGTGCACACGTTACCAATTAACTATCAAACCTTTTTTGTATTGCTGCTTGCTCGCTCGATCACGATATTGTGGGCTATTGCACTGTTGCAACATCATCTGCAATATCAAAGGCTATCTGTGTGTATGTGATCTTTGATAACAGCCATGTTATTGTACTGAATCTGTTAATTTTCTCATTCACTTAGTTGCGAATACATTTTAAAACGTAGGACATTCATAAAATTAAATGCGGACGCCTGACATAAGATTAAACTGCTGGTTATGTCCGAAATTTTCAGGACGTCTGACAACCTTATGAATGAGTGTTTTAAAAAAAAATGTTTCGCTAAGCTTAAAATCATGCTACCTTACGTGATGCTGTTGTTCATTATGTTTGGAAAGTACCTTAGTTAGGTAATGCATACAGATGGGTAGCAGTATTTACGAAAGCAGGAAATTTCAGCAAAAGACACGTCGGAATCACTTTCTCCCATCAGTTAAAGGTCGCACAGGGTTCGTACAAGTTAACGATCTGATTTTGGCACTAGTTTAATCAAATTCTTACATTTCTAAGTAAATTCACATATCACGCAGCCGTTTCCTGTGAACTTGTTTTCTTTCCCCACGAAGCCACCTCCGAAAAAAAAAAAAAAACTAACCGAAATTTAAACCCCTGGATCTCTACGTTACTTCCTGCAAAATATGAACACTTGTTTATATTTAAAGATGAGATTCGTCTTACTCAATTTATTTAAATTGTAAACTCATGAAAATGATTGTTTTAGATGTATTTTTAGACGTAGTGTAAGATGTAATGTTGCGCAGTAGTTTATGATCGAGTCCACTTGTTTATTATGAAGAAAAAGGTATATCAGGTTAGGCATCTGCCATCTAAACAACTATCTTGATCAGCAATCTGCTGGTGAAAGCAGAGATCTTACCCCTACCATTGATTCGCATGACGTCACTCGCGCACTTCCGAGCAAGGTCATGCGCCACGTTTAAAAAATACATCTGTTAATGTCCTTTGGAGGTTTACTTTCTACTTATCTGATTGTTTTCTGGCTAAACTATCTCAATCAGAAGGCGTATTTCTGTGCCTTCTATAAGATTACGCTCAATTTTACATGATTTATCGTGCTTTGGAAATGGATTAGACATATTTTAGCAGTTCTTTTGAGCCATGTGACTCGGGCCGTAGCCCGTAGTGTCAGTAGCTGTCATTTGGGAGGCGTTCTACTAGAGTTTCTTCGTACTTTCCATCAGTTTCCAGGCAAATATCGGATTGTATGTTCAGTACAATCGAACTAGAGCACCATCTACAAACCAAAGGAAAAGAAACAAAACTAGATAGTATAGAAAGCTCAATGAAGATCATCTCTCAACAGCATATCTAACTAGATTGTACAGGAAGGTGAATATGCAACGGAGGCCATCTGTTCAGTATCATGTACACTCATGAACAGCCGGTAGTTTCACATCCCACCGATTTAATAGCTGTGACAAAGACTGCGGTCATGGTTCATGTACTCAATTCACACATTGTAGACATACAGTTTATGAGACACGGAGCTGAGAATAATTTCAAAATGTCAACTTTAAAAACTTGACGATTGCATTCTGTCAGTCCACGTTCTGGCTTGTTCCATAGGAGAGCTGCTAATTACTAGTGCTATTACAGAATGTGTACAGCAAGTCATCTAGTTTACAACTATTTTACAGTAGTAAAATATTATTGTACATCATAAATGTTATGATTAAGTAAGAATTTGTACTTTATGTAAAAAGACAAAATGTTATTCAGGGAATGTTTTGAACCGAACACAGCTAAAGACTGATGCCGGTTGGTAAACTATTACGGTACTCTCACAGTTGTGATAAGAATTCAGTTTAAAATTAATATTCTCATTGCGTCCACTAAACACTGGAGAACAAAGTATGTAGAAGGCAGAGTAATCTTCTGGAGAGGTTTGAATAACGGTTTATAATGAAGAGTACATTTGACCTTAGTTATAATTCTAACAGCTTTCTCCTGAAGGCAAAATAAAATATTAGCAGATACATGGTCATTACCTGTCAACAAAGTGGAGATGATTGTCAACAAAAGCGTTAAGTAATGAGTTTATATTAACATTAGATGGCCAAGTAGCACAAAAGTTCCTTTAGCGAACTTTCTGTCATTCATAATATGGTCATTCCAAGCTTAAGCTAGAATTGAGGGTGGTACCTAATATTTTAATATCTAATTAATGCATTTTGAGATAATAAGTATTTGATATTAAATCACTATCATTAGCATGCTGCGATTCAGGATTGAAGTAGGCCGTCATTTATATAAATTAGAAACAGTTGGGCCTAATATGTAACCCTATGGTACCCGACATTTAACACATTTGATATCAGATAGCATATCAGAAGAGATACTGGAATGTGTGTTTCAAGAAAGAGTTAATGAAACTTCCTGTTGAAACCGTACATTTAAAAACTTGCTAACCAATATCACTAGCCAAATTGTCTCTAAGGCTCATGTTATAAAATGTATACAAAGCAGATGTTTGTCATTTAAAAAAACGTTTAAACAATGATAAGAAAAATTAAAACCCGTACGCATTACGTAGTGTTCGTACAGTCGTGTTAAACTGAGCAGATGAGTGGTGGATCGCAATTGAGCCGCGAATATTGAATTATGAGACATTCAGAGTAGGCGGTCAATCAAAGGCACGAATGGATCATTCAGGATGTCCGGTTGCGGTGAAATATACCTCGAGAGGCCGTATACTGGAGCTGGTGAAGGTTTTCGTGGTTTTCTCAGTAGCTGTTCCACGCTTTCACAACCCTCGGTCAAGCATATCCCGTCCCAACCCCGGGAGAGAGGGCTCCGTGTCAACGGGGTGTAGAGATCGATTTGGTAAACTTGTTTTCACTTCATTTGCTACCCACAGGACAGGGTCCCGCGTCTATTCAACAGAGCGTGAAGTTATCTATATGGCTATAGACCGTAAAAATTGCAGATTTGGCTGCTCTGAAAGCAACATCGAAAGTGATTTATACCAGTGGATGCAGCTTCTACAGATTTGTTATTAACGTTTCATTGACAAGGTTTTACTTTATGCCTAGACTGGCAACGAGTACATTCCCCTCATCCCACCTGATTGAAAGAGTATTAATTCTGCCACATTTTACTCAACCCTAATGTTCCTGTTCCTGACTTGGCCTGAGATAATCTGCAGGACTAAAAATTTACAAATTAACAAATATTGTAGGAGTAAGAGTAACACACTAAGTTTGGTGCAGTTGGATCCAAAAATTGCACGGAAACAAACGAAAGAGGAAGGTACATACGTAATGCACACTCAATCAGAATGAGAAACAGCGCTCCTAAACTCAATTTTGTAATCGCAATTTATCGGTCTTTATGATTAATTATTGTACAATAATCGGAAATGAGAACCAGAATGAAAAGACAAATACTTGAGCGTTATGGAATGTTAATATCTGACAGCAAATGGAGGATGAAAATATGTGTTGTGTTTAACGCCCGCTTTTACTACATACTGCACCGCAGGTGGTAACACTGATGATGCATGAGATGAAGATGGAGCACATGTGGAATGAGATGGCGGGGGAAACCGCGATCCCGAAGAAAACCCGCTCCAGCGCCGTGCTGTCCACAACAAACCTCACTTTGCGATCGCGTGGGCTCAACTTGTGCTTCCTTGGTGAGAATCAAGCGGTCTAACCACTCAGCCATAGCGCGGCCTAAATTGGAGTTTGGAAATGTAAACTCTTCTTAATTGGAAAGTTAATGGATACGTGCCAAATTTATTTTCAGTATTGGATATAATTTGTTTTAAAGCGCCTAGTAACACGTTTTCTTCTGAATATATGTAGAGTAGCCCAATTAATGATTTCGCGATAGTAACTGTGGTTATACCTATTTCTCGCTTACTAAGGTTAGTTCAGTTCAACTTGCTGAAAGAAGTTTTGAAGTGTAGGAACTCTGAAGGAAAAACATTGTAAGGTACGGCGAAACGTCAATGTGGTCATTCGTACTACAGGAAATGAGATCTTAATAACTGTATTTACTGTAACTTCCATAACATGTAAAGATGTACTGTAGTGAAAGATATGACGGTTGTGATAAGAGTCAGACCTAAACAGTCTACCACAGAGAACGCCAGCTGGTGTTTATTGACGGAGTGATACAACCGCGCTGCTTATTTGCGTCCACACTTTAAGCACGGAGGGACTGTACGTAACCATGCTCCCCAATCACTAGCTCGACCCCTTCCTGCTTGGAATGGCACCTCATCCCACTAGTTGAAACGTTAGTGAACGAACAGTACATTGGGTCTACAAAGCTAGTTAGAAAACCGTATATAGCGAACGCGGCACGAGTGGAATTACGATGGAACGCTTTCGGTCAGGCCATTTGACAGATTTTAACTTTTCGAGCGAAAGACGCCCTTTGACACTTCGTTGTAGTTGCTTGTAACTACACTCCGAGATGGGCATGTGTCTGCTTTGTTTTACCTTTTGGAACTGTATTCGTGGACAGTTTAATTGATACAAATAGGCGCTGCGCTGAAGAAAATTAATGATGTCTGACATGAAAGATTGCCAGCCTTGTAATATTATATCCGGATTGGTTGCAGCAGCCGTAGGCTGTGGGTGTGGTATCTGCACGGATATTGTCCAGTCACAACGTGGGCCATAAATACGGTTCAAGTTCTCGCTCGAGCCTTGGTGAATGTCAGTCACGTAACTTGAGCCAAACAAGTGTTCCAACGAAATGTTTATAGTACACAAGACTTCAGGCGTAGCTTTCATGTCAGCGATGTAAACCTACCATCACTACTGCTTTAAATGTAGTGTGGTAAATCAACGGAACTATGGAGAATCCAGTCGATGGTATGCATATATGTGTCACATTCACATGACTTTCTTAACTTCTCTAACACCTGATGTCCATACAAAACATCTTTATAAAACTAGTTTCATCGCATATCTATTTGTAGACACGCAAGATTGAAACGATAGAAAAAAAAACTTTAACATGTTGGTCAGAAATTCCATATTCTTTGTATGACATCGCAGGAATCAAAATAATGCATATAGCTGAAATTTATAGTGACAAAAGTACACGTTATTTATATTTATAGTGACATGTTCACCTTTAAACAGCTTCATTTTCACCAATATTATTAGCACGATGCTAACGCACAATCAGCTTTTCTTTAATAAATGCAACACTTCAAAATGTGTCTAGAATATTCCTTTAAGTTTCTGCAGCACGCACCCTTTTTACTGCTGGGCTTCATACAGATCCACGGAGTTAAAGACCAGTTTTGAACACAACTGTGATATTCACACGTAAACTGCTTCGCTGGCGGTTGCACAGCTCGGCGATCCCGCATTCAGCTCGAAGCACCACACTGCTTTCACTACTGCTCACTACTGACTGCCTCTAGACCGACTGACCGACCGAGGTGCTGGCTGTATAAAGCCAGAAGGTTTTTGCTGCGTGCCCACCCGTTAAGGGTTTTACCGCAGGTAAGGCTTTTGTTTGTGATTTTGTAGGATGTATTGTGGATTTTCAGGTAGGAATTTCTTTTGAAGTTACAATTTTTATGTACCTTCAGGTTGTGGGTGGGGGCGGCCTTGCATCGACTTTTATATACCTGCCGAGCGCGGTAGATCTATCTGGATGTCGATTCTTCTGGAAAGACGCTCTACAAATGTCTGCGTAGTAGGCAACGCAGTTTCGCCCAGGCCAAATGACGTCAGCTCATGACATGTGACAATATAATTCAAATATTGAATGAAAGAAAAATCAATCATGGGGCGCTCGGACGTTTTCCCAAAAATACTTTCTCTACTTAATTTACGCGAATGGGGTACTAAAAATATTAAAATTTAAATTGAGCAGAAACATCTTTTACGTAATCGTTGAATTTGTTCGCTATATCTATCTACTAAAGCAATTTTAAATCTTAGTTCAGCATTCCTTTTGCTGGAACATTTTCGGTGTCTGAAGTATTTGTCATATTGTTTACAATATAGGAGGTATGGAAACTAAATTCTCAAGTGTTACAGTGACTTATGTTGCACCGATTGGTTCCTGGGAACAAATTTGCAAGTAATTTACAATGAATTTACAGTTATAGATAACATCTAGGTTGTACACCGTAGGGTGATATTGCGCACTTGGACACATACGACTACCACACTACAGGTAATATTCCAGACTCGAAGACCTGGAGCTGCTGAGAGCGATGAACGACCCGTTGACCAAGCAGCCCTCTACCGTTCACTAAAAGTTCTGTGTCCTCTGTCAGATATTGTCATAAACCACGATATCTTTAAGTACATCTGAATGATGAGAAGAAAATGAAATGATGTAAAAAAACATAGGGGAAAATCAAAGATCAGATAGAGCGGGCGACAGGAATCCAATTCGGTATTTTGGATTGCAAGCCTCATCCATTTCCACGGGGCGATCTCGCTTATTTTGCTATTGGTTTCTCTTTGAACATATTTAATAGAAGGATTACGCGCTTGCACGAGTATGAAATAAATACTTTGTATGCCACTATGTTATTTTTGCTAACAGTGGCACAGCGAAGGGGGATGTTCCGTTGTTGTTTTTTTTTTCTTTTTAATAACGTCGTCCAATGCTGAGTTATATCGGAGGATAAACAAAATGGTTGAAGTGATGTTCAGATGAAGCCAGGGTCCATTGTTACCCGACATTCATTTTTAAGGTTAAGGGAAACCCCCACGGGAAAAAAAAAGCTTATCCAGATAACACCCTGACCAAGATTCGAATTCAGGACTGCTTGAACGTGACGCAGAGACACTACCCCCCTACGTTACAGAGGCGGGCTGCTTCGGATTGAAAATATCCCAGTATGTATTCCTCTGCTCCACGTTGCGCAAACAAAACACTTCACTGCATCTATAATCTTCGTAAAAGTTAAATGTATATTGAGACGAGTCGTACTGCAGACTCCAGCGAATCCTAAGGGTGCGCCTCCTACCAGCGCTGCCAAATTGGTACACGCATCTCACGCGCCTGAACTGAGAACATGTTCATTGATTACAGAACCTCTTCCATACACGCAATATGCTTGGCAACAGCGCTCCGCTTGAGCATTGACCAGCGTTCACATGACTAACTTTTGCGAGTGGTATAGTTTGGTCTTTCTTAAATTTTCCGCTCACAGTCAATTACCTTTTCTCCCTCCCCCTCTGTTCGTATTGTGACGGATCTGTTAAGAGATACCTCCTGGCTCGGTGTGAGTGTGAGTGTGTGGTGTTTTAGGGCCCGTCGACAACAAGGTCATTCAGGCCCGTGGCTCGGTGTGTGGTGG
Organism: Mantis religiosa; assembly: GCA_030765055.1. Lineage (NCBI taxonomy): Eukaryota > Metazoa > Arthropoda > Insecta > Mantodea > Mantidae > Mantis > Mantis religiosa. The sequence goes on along the minus strand of CM060947.1, from coordinate 16,915,037 downwards.
ACGGTTACTCTGTATCATAAAGTCCGTCTAGTCAACGCGTGTGCAGTTCGGACTCAAAGGAAACTCACCCTATCACCCACTAATGACCGTCATAAATCTATCCCCGCACTTCAGAAATGGAACACTGTCGTTGAGGACCAATAGCAACCCTGAATTTCTCGAAATGCATGTCTACTCCACGTGGAGTCTCAGTTGCCAAAGTTCCAACTTCCAGTTGATCTGTTTTATTACGTGCAGAAATTCGTTGTGTATTACGATGTGGAAACCGTGGGAGGGAAATGCAGTGGTAAATGTAGATGAAGTAATAGATAACTTTCAGTCAAGTGAAAATAATCAAAGTGAAGACAATAGTGTGAATAAATTGGAAAGTGTTGCTGGGCCTAGTTATGTTATTGGAAAAGCCTTAAAAAAAAAAAAAAAAAAAAAAAAAAAGTTATAACGGAAACTGTTTCTAAGCAAATTCAAGCGCTTGTTTTGAACACACAAATATGTGGTGCAAAATAATATGGGTAAGGGGTTATGCAATGGACCTGATGATAAATTCTGGGTATTCACAGAAATGCAGTAAGAAATATTGTGACGAAAGGAATACCAAAGACGCCGATCAAGTGTGAAAACAAAAGGAAACGTTTCTCTAAAGTAGATAATTTCACATGCGATTTAATTCGCCGAGAAATTAATAGATTCTATACAAAAGGGAGAGCGCCCACCTTAGACGAATTGGTTGCACATTTGCAAGAAATTTGTGATTTTCCTTATGGGCACTGCACTTTGCGTGGTCTGCTAAAGGAGCTGGGTTTCAAATACCGCACTTTGAATAAGATAAGGGTTATTATGGAATCCAGTAGAATTGTAGCTTGGCGATATTTGTCAAAACTAAGGACGTTTCGCAGTAATGGACATAAGATAATTTATTTAGACGTAACCTCGTACGATACCCATGACGTATCGAGAAAGGTGGCAACCTTGCAGAACGGACTGCGAGGAGGGCTGGGGTTGTAAAACGATTATAAGGGTTTGTCAAAGGAGGCGGTCGACTTGCACATGAGTTAATTAAACAGACTCTACCATCTTGCATCATCACGTGTCTGCCAATGCAACTGCATCTCTGCTGTGACAGGCAGATGGCTGCTTTGACACGTGTCCACAGAGAATCTTAGTGCTAGGCAACTGTTTCTATTTCTACGCGCACGCAGCAGTTGACATTGGGATTCGTTCTACTTTATCTGCTACCATCTGTGGATAGATGGCAGCACCCAGTGTTGACCTTGGTAATCAGCAGGACTACGTAATAATTTTCTTTCCATTAGTATCTCTTATAGGGTTTTTGTAAATTGATGGACCGAATACTTTGTGTTTTACTGTAGCAGCGAAAAGGTTAATGCCTGTAATTGCTTTAACCAGTTAAGTTGCTTACATAAATGCTAAACACGCGTTATAATCTGTTATGCAATTCCTCATCTCATGTAGTGTAATTATGCCCTATCGATTAAGCGTCTTATGCAACGGAAACAGTGGTGATCTGTATGCAAGTCTTGTAGGGCATACACACGTGAACACTTGTTCAAGGCTGAATGGTCGACGGAAATGCCCGACGTTTTAGCAAAAGGTCACATCTGGGCTTGTTCTTGTGCATATTGCGAACTGACGGGCTCCATTTCGATTCCCGCTATGTGACCCTGACGAATCAAGGATCCTACAACTTTCACACCACAATTTCTTCCTTTGGCACATTGCTCTATTTATATTTTATCAGAGAAGATCTTACGTGTTAAATTCACATGAGTTTATTCTCTGTCGTTTATTATTGGGTATTAAAATCTGTGTTTCTACCTAGATATTTCATTTTAATTGAGACAAAGATTAACATAAATAGGAACTATATTAAACACTTCATTATAGATACAATGGGAGAAACGGTAGTCAGCTGTTTTGGCTTAAAATTGCAATGCAGTCGCGAGAAACAGCTCAAAATCGACAGTTTAAATGAATGAGAAAAGTATTTTTTTTAAATGTACGTCGTGCAACGTTAACTCATCATATGATATAGCCCGCCTCGGTAGCGTAGATGGTAGCGTGTCTGCCTCACGTTCAAGAGGACCCGAGTTCGAATCTCGGTCAAGGTGAGTTACCTGGATAAGGCTTTTCCAGGGTTTTCCCTTATTCTGATAGACGAATGTCTAAGCTCCATGGACCCCGGACTCACTTGAGCATCACTTCACCCATTTCATTCATCGTCCGATATGACTTAACATTGGAGGACATAAATTACAAAAACAAACAAACATCACATGTTAAATCAAATGCCTAAAAGGATGCTTAAATGAGCCATAAGTCCAAGGTCTAGAGAGCTTAGAGTTGCCAGATATTCATGTTTCAAAAAAAGAGAAACCACCGGAATAAACCTGACCAAGAATCGAATTCGGGACCCTTTGAACGTGAGGCAGACACGCTGTCGCCTATGCTACAGAGGCGGGCTGAAATGAGAAAGTAATGAACAATTCGAACCATTAATAACAAAGTTTTGGAAATGGCTTATGACACAGAAAAATAAATATGTTAAATTGTTTTTAAGAATTATATGCAAAGAGATTTTTTTTTTTTTTTTTTTTTTGTAATAGTTTGTCTATCACGTAACGTTTACCAACTATAGAACATTATACAGAAATCTTTCCGAAAGAAGATGTTCCCAGATAACTTAAGACATTTGTATCTGTCGTGTATTTAATATGGTACTTAAAATCTTTTGAAGCATTATTGAGAGTATAAAATGTTTGGAAAAGTGTTCTTATGTAAAGAGTAGCTTTGGATTGCGGGGGACTGTTTTGAAAAAAAAAAATATCTATTTCATCTTTGGGAGATACTTAACGAAAATACCAAATTTGGTATTTATGCTTTCGTTCTTGAGTTACGCTGTTCATACATATATACGCACTGACCTTTAATGAAAGTGCTTTTATTATTATTATTATTATTATTATTATTATTATTATTATTATTATTATTATTATTATTATTATTATTATTATTATTATTATTATTATTATTATTATTATTACTATTATTATTATTATATCTTTCAGAGACCACAAAACATGTATTTCAAATGGTATCTAAGTTTTGGGTGGAATGCAATACCTTTTCTATCTACTATAGCCATGTGTGTGGTGGAGGGGGAGACATGATCCAGAAAAGCGTGATATAGCTTAACAAGACGGAGAGTATGTGGCAGAAAGAGTTCTACCTTGTTTAAGAGAGTAATGCATAACGAAAGTAAGTTATTTTCCGAAAATATCAGCTGCACCTCGTCTGGTTTACAATTAAATAAAGATTCCAAAATTTTAAGTCCAAAACGCAGATGGTTTGTCTTTAATGAATGACCTTATCATGTTTAAGGATACGTTTAGATACGAAGTAACCTAAATCTGTCAGAACTCGTTCTTTGTGTGCTTATAAATATGCATTAACCATCTAGTTTCATAATATGAACAGTGACTCTATAAATGATTTATTGCCGCTTTAAATTCTGATACCAAACTAACGGAAAGAAAATCCTCATTTTTAATACGTAAAGAAACCAACTGTATTGGCTTTAAGTGCTCTGTTATTTTTCAAAAGCTTCATTAATTTGTTTTTAAATTAGCACCAATTTTTCAACTTTTTCGCGCGTAGTATTTTCAGAATTATGTGGTGTGTCTTTTGTTACAAATTTGTTGGTAAAATTCATGAAGTGGTTTTGAAAATTGTTTTGATTTTGACAAGGGAAGAAAAGATCAGTCAAGAATTTTATAAGCGTTGTTATACGTCATAAACAACTCTGTTTTGACGACTTCAAACATTTATGTTGATGACTTATCTAAATATAAGTAACTTTTTTTGGTTCTACATCCAGATGGACAAACTGTACGTATGGGACAGTAAAACCCTACTCTGCCAATATTTAATCTGGTAAATTCATTACTATCTTAAGATATTGTCACCAAGCATTGTTGTGCTGCTGCCGGTCCGTGCGTAGGCGAACACCAAGAGAGATAGAGAAAGAAGTGGGAAAAGAAAGAGAGCTACGCGAGCACTGAAAGTTTGCCGAAAGATAGAAAGAAAGAGATAGATGTCTGGAAGTTTCGTCTTTTCTGATGCCGTCTTGATTGTTACCGAGCGTTCCACTATTTTCTAGAAACAGTGACTGGATGTATAAAAGCACCACGTACGGATGAGTGAGTCTGGAAAACTCAAAATTATACCTATCTTCTTCCAAGTTTATTAACTAATCCACCAGCGGTGCACGATGTCTGTAGCACCCGGTTCATCATTCCCCGAGGAGCAACAAGCTACCTCCCTTCTCTACACCCACTTAATTTACACCCGTCATCCTGTAACTTCCACATCCCGCCACTACGTGATAAAGCTCTTCCCTGAACAGGTACACGACTTGACCACCCTTCAGGCTGTTCCAAACAGCCTGCCAGCCTGGAATTGAATTGTATTGAGTGAGTCGCGATTTGAAAACTGTTGATTGTGTGTGTGCAACTGTGTAGTGGGTCTTTGAAGTATACCGCAAGTGCACTCTTTCGTTTGTTTACGTGTAGTGAAGCAACGAGAGACTACTGCTTGAATGACACGTCATTTCTAGAGCCTGTAAGGGGCGTACAAAGAGTCTTTCTACTGAAATAAAGAGCATTTTAAAATTTCTCCAGGCAAGGCTTTTAATTCTAAGAACCCACAAAGTCTCAATTTATTGAAATTTTAACAGGATTACGTTTCTGATCTATAGAAGAACTGAGATGTTCACCCCAAGGAAGATAGGATTCATTTCTTAACTATACAATTTTATTTACATTTATTAGAAATTATTTCTTTAACTAAGCAAGCCGGTTATTAAAGCCAAAGTGGATCACAAACTTAGGTGTTTTTACTATCCTAAAATTTAATGTAGGTATCTTCTGTAGTTCTTGAGAAAAGCAGCCAACTAATAGTTACGAGGGCTGTTCAATAAAGAATGATCTTTTTTTTTGACAACGTACCTTTACTCATCCTCATAGTTTTGATGGTCCTTCTAAAAAGTCTCCCCTGAATGTGATGCACTTATCCCAGCGTTTCTGCCAGTCTTTAAAGACATACTGGAAACCATTTCTTGAGAAATCCTTCAAAATCGCCTCCGTAGCCTTCACCACTGCTTCTGATGATGGATAATGCCTCCCACGAAGGCGTTTCTTCATGTTAGGTAATAGAAAAAAGTCACATGGGGCTAAATCTGTGCTATAGGGAGGGTGAGGGATGCACTTCACGTTGACTTTTGCAAGATATTCAGCAACAACATTGGCAATATGCGGCCGCACATTATCGTGGGCAGCATCCAGCCTGCTTCACGGAAAGGTGGTCTTTAGCGCCTGATATGGACTTGCAATGTTTTCAGGACATCCCTGTAGTATTGTCCAGTTACTGATGTGTGTAGGTACAACATGCTGATAAACCATTCCATGAATATCAAAGAATGAGATGACCGTAACTTTCCCAGCAGAAGCAACCACTTTTGCTTTTTTGGGGGTTGGTGATGAAGGAGATTTCGACATTGAGCTTTGCTGTTTGCTCTCAGGATCAAAATGATGTAGCCAAGTTTCATCAGCAGTGATTACGTTTGAAAGAAACTCCGGATCTTCCTTTAACATCAACTTTAACTGCGTGTTACCTCCATTGCAGCGGTAGGCGATACTGAACATGTCTGAACTTTCCTAGTTTGGCGGGAACCAGGAGTACCAACAATGAAACTACTACGGCGTGTTTGTTTCACGTTAAGCTAACAGAATATAATAAGATTGAATTTTAGTGCGAAAAATAATGACCATTCTTTATTGAACAACCCTCGTATGTTAAACGTGATTTAGAAAAACGCATACTCTTAAAAAGAAAGAAAATGAGACACGTTTTGAATACATAGATGATGCTTTACTGAACACTAGTACCAATTTGTAGAGTAAAATTTACTCTTTAAAGCTTATGTGTCCTATCTTATGATTCTTTTGTCTGTGAAATGCTATAGAATTTGCAATACAAAATGACAGACGCTATTTACAATGAAATACGTAGAGAATTAAAGGGAAAATTCCAATTTATAAAATGCACAAAAAGTGCAAATGCGTTTTTTGTAGGAGTGACACAATTTTCACTTCCCTTAATATGTTCCACAGTAGTAAATGCACCTAAAACTGCAGGACTGTTCTCGCCACAGTAATATTCTGATTATTACCAGCACTGTGTGTGACAAGCATTGAAACAACCTTCAATCAGGTAGACTTGTTTAGCGGGCCATTTGTGAGCTGGTTCATTGACTTAACATATAACAGTAGTTATTTTCTGGCTCCTCGATAAACTCGTTATCCCACGGGTGTATCATTATTTGAAGGTTAACTCTTGTCGTAAATGACTTTAAAGGCAAGAAAGTTGAAGAAATAGTTCGGTTCGTTTGCTGGATATTCGAGAGGGCTGTACAAACTTGGTATCATGCTACACGTGGTGAGAGTTTAATTACAGATATCACAAAATGTTTAAAAGATATTTCATAGACATTCTTGTTGGCCTCACAGATAAAATGGTACAAATAATGTACTAAACGAATATGCCTTTTATAGGTATACAGTCCTGTATGTCTTTACATAACTATACTAGCTGGTGAGGACGTCCATTGGAAAACTTAGGTTAAGTATCTTGATGTTCTACTCGACATCAAATTGACGTGGAGAGACCACATGTGACTAATAAAGTTAGCAAAAGAATGGGTATGCTCTACCCTCACTATAACCGACGATCAGTGATGTCTCTGCCTACAAAACTGCTCCTGTGTAAGCAAGTACTCCGGCCAGTCATCACATACGCCAGTGAAATATGGGGAGTAGCAGCCAAGTCTCACCTACACCGTCTTGAAATTCTACCATTCCGTATCCTCCGCATTGCCACAGACTCCCCTTAGTACATCCCCAATCTAGTTATCCGACGAGACCTACGTATCCCCACAATAACAGGCTACATCCATACCCTTTCATGTTCCCTCTATCAAAACCTCTCCCACAACTTCAACTCCCTCATCCGCGGTCTAGGTGAGTACGACATCGATCCTGGAGAGCGCTACAAACACCCGAGACTGCTTCTAGGCACACAAAATAACACATCAGATGACATATATAAATTCAACCTTATCTTCTGTGTCCACGCCGTGGCTCAGTGGTTAGACCGCTTGGCTCTCACAAAGGCGGCCCGGGTTCGATCCCAGGCGACCGCAAAGTGAGATTTGTGGTGGAAAATACGGCGCTGGGGCGGGTTTTCTCCGGGACCTCCGGTTTCCCCCCGCCATCTCATTCCACCGGTGCTCCACCTTCATCTCATGTATCATCAGTGTCACCGCCTGTGCTGTCGTATGTAGTAAAAGCGGGCGTTAAACACTACACATTTCATTTCAATTCTCATCTTCCGTATATTATCCTTCCTTACAAAACACTCCACTGCCAGTAGAGGGCCTAGCCCTGATCTGGCTTGAGACCGAAGGTCTGACATTCATATCTTCAATGTCCAGTCGTGATGACATAACTATACGTACATATACGAGGGTGGTCTGAAAAGTTTCCGACCTCAACATGAACATGGCAGCACTCGTAAATAAAAGCTAGTGAATTTCGTTGTTCATCTGTTGACAGTTACTCACCAAAGTTACAGCCATTTTTGGACGCTCAGTTGTTACATAACAGTTTGAGTGAGTTGTTGTGAGTGTTGGACAAAATCGAGTATCGAGCTGTCATTAAATATTTGTTTTTGAAAGGCAGTACACCTACGCAAATCAAATATGAGTTGCACCATCATTTACCACAGTGAAATTTTGGCAGCTGAATTTAAATGTGGCTGCAAGAGCTTGGGATACGATGAACGTTCGGGACGTCCAAAAGCTGCAACTATCGACGAAAACATCGCCAAAGTTCACCAAGTGCTGCTAGACGACCGCCGAATTAAAGTAAGAGAGGTAGCAGAGGCTATGAAGATATCAAAAGAACGTTTGTCACATATTAAATCAACATTTAAACATGAGAAAGCTGCCCGCGCGTTGGGTACCGGGTTTGCTCACGTTAGACCAAAAATGTGTTTGAATGAACACTCCCAGAGCTCTGTTGGTGCAGTTTAGGCGCCGATTAATTACTGTACATAAAACTTGGATACAGCATTATACGTCCGAAACAAAAATACAGTCCAAACAGTGGACTGCAAAGAGGGAACCGGCTCCAAAAGAAGCAAATACTGATTTTTTTTTTTTTTTTCGGCTGGGAAAGTGATGGCGACTTTTTGGGATAGTCATGGAGTTATTTTAATCCATTACCTTCAAAAACCAAAAACCATTACAGGAGCATACTATGCATCATTACTTGACAAGCTGAAATTAGAACTTGAGGAAAAACGGCCACATTTGCAGAAAAAGAAAATCCTCTCACACCTCAGCGGTTGCAATGGCGAAAATCCACGAATTACGGTTGGAATTGCTTGACCATCCGCCTTATTCATCAGATCTAGCCCCAAGCGACTTCTTTTTGTTCCCTCATCTGAAAATTGCGCTTTGAGGATAAAAATATCGCTTGGAGGGTATATAAAATATAGAGTAGGCTGTGAATGTTTAAATTGTGTGTGGAAACGGTTTCCAGGACGACAGAAAAATCAATCTTCAGAAAGAGAAGCGCTTAGAGAAGGACGCATGAGAGCGGACATGTAAGAGTTGTATAAAAACTAAGTTTTGTGTAATAATGTATAAAGACCTAGCGGGATGGCTCAGGCTGTTTCGGCGGTTTCGGGAGACCCGGGTTCGATTCCCGTGACTCATGGGTTTTTTCGGGCGTTCTCCAGGGTCGCTAGGCGAATGCTGGGTAGGTTAATTACATCCCCCGAATTTCCTGTCCCTCCATTTCATCTCCATTATCATTTCATATCATCTCTCATCTGGTGGGCTCTTTCAGAGTAGAAGTGTCGGTGGGTGTCTCGGCGGTGCATGGCAGGATGATATGCTCCGAGGAAAACTACATCCTCCTCCGGTAGGTTGGTTGCTGGTCTCCGCGCCTCTGCTGGAGCTATTTTGGGGCCGCCAGCCAGGGACCTTTTGGGACTCGTCTGCTAGTCTCGTAGGGCAGTAGGTGAGCCTGTCCGTTGTCTTGTCCTGTCGGGGGAAGTCTAAGTGAACTGTAGGGACCCTGCCCCCTGCGACTCCTTGGGTTGGCCGCCCTCCGCCTCATCCTTCCTCCCGGAGGTGTCCCACTTGGGGGCTTAGGCACAATGGGCCCAGCATGGTGGTCTATGTACTGAATCCCCTCCGTAGTGAAATCCTAATCGTAATAGTGTATAAAGAGTGTTTTGTAAAGTAAAGTAGGTATTATCTGCGGGAAAGAATTTGCATCATTATTTTCACAAATTGATCCAAAAAGAACTTATCACTCCAAGACCACATTCTGAGGTGAGGATTTCACGCACCGATTGGGTCCAAATCGAGACAGAAAATTCGAATGATTACAAGTTAATTACATCAGCAAGACTTTGAAAACTGGTCGTCGCTATATCCATACAAAAACAAACTTAATAGATTAATTTATAATTACAGAGATAATTCAGTAATAATTTTCGACGAATGAAGAAATTTTAACACGCAATTTAGAAAATTTCACTACAAGTGGTGTCACATCGTGGAACTTGCTTACAGAGTAACTATAGAATATAGAAAGAAACGACCTGAACCTGAAGCATGTAAGCATGCATACTTAGAAATACATACTTAGATAGCAAAAGGATGAAGATATAAAATTAAAAATAGTTACTTAGATATGGAAAACAAGATAACTAGTGCTGCAGATAATTTTATTTCCATTTATAAGAAGATAATCAAGAATTCCTTTTCTGCGAGTTAAATCCAGTTTAAACGAAATGTTTAGTTGATAGGTTTTAGTTGCATGTTTTTTTTTTAGTTTATTTTTTTAGGCTACAAACATCACGTAGCTCTGAATTAATAAAGGAATTACGGTATTATAAATATTCATGGAATTTCATTCTCAGGTTCTTGAAGATTAACAATAATACAAAAACTTGATGTTTTATTCATTACTCAGAGCAGCAGTTGAACGAATATTAATTTTTAAAACTCACAGTCTGTGTTTGGTCCGTAAATAATTCATAAGGGAATTACAGTCTCTGTTCCAATGTAGACCCTTAATCCATTGTGTCTTTCCTTGACTTAACTTTGACACATACGTGAAGCCACCCAGCTTGAGAAGTATTCAAGTTATATGAATATATCACTGCATCTTGGGCTTCACGATAATGCGTGAGGCTTGTTTTCAGGGGTCCAAACTTAGGTCCCTGCTGGTCACTCAGTCTAACCATCGGATTTTTCGTCAGTTTATCGAAGCCAAGCTTAAGCTGCCGTAGAAAATATTACATCCGGCTGTGGTTAGGTTGCATATGAAATATAACTATTGAAAACTACCATTTTTCGCTAATTTTAAAATAATAAATAAACTTGCCAATTAGCGGCCTCGGTGACGTAGATGGTAGCGTGTCTACCTCACGTTCAAGAGGTCCCCAGTTCTAATCTCGGTCAGGGCAGTCACTTGGGTGTTTTTCTGGGATTTTCCGTTATCCTATAACACTAATGTTAGGTAACTCTAAGCTACGAGGGCTGTTCAATAAAGAATGATCACAACTTTTTTTGACAACGTACCTTTACTCATCCTCATAATTTTGTTGGTTCTTCTCAAAATAGTCTCTCCTGAATGTGATTCACTTGTCCCAGCGTTTCTGCCAGTCTTCAAAGACATGCTGAAAACCATTTTTGAGAGATCCTTCAAAATCACCTCCGCAGCCTTCACTACTGCTTCTGATGATGGATAATGCCTCCCACGAAGACGTTTCTTCAAGTTAGGGAATAGAAAAAACTCACATGGGGCTAAATTCGGACTATAGAGAGGGTGAGGGATGCACCTCACGTTGATTTTTGCAAGATATTCAGCAACAACATTGGCAATATGCCGCCGCGCATTATCGTGGTGCAGCATCCAGCCTGCTTCACGGAAATGTGGTCTTTTGTGCCTGATATGGACTTGCAATGTTTCCAGGACATCCCTGTAGTATTGTCCAGATACTGATTTGTGTGCAGGCACAACATGCTGATAAACCATTCCATGAATATCAAAGAATGAGATGACCATAACTTTCCCAGCAGAAGCAACCACTTTTGCTTTTTTGGAGGGTTGGTGATAAAGGAGATTCCCATACTGAGCTTTGCTGTTTGCTCTCAGGATCAAAATGATCTAGCCAAGTTTTCTTCAGCAGTGATTACGTTTGAAAGAAACTCCGAATCTTCCACTGACATCAACTTGAACTGCATGGGAATGTCCTTCTGTTCGGGAATCAAAAGTCTTGGAACCCATCTCGCACAAACACGTCTCATGTGTAATGTTTCTGTCACCAACGTGTGGGTGGCACCCACTAAAATGTTCAGTATTTCAGAAAGTGATCATAAGGTAATTCGTCGATCCTCTCTCACAATGGCAGCAGCAGTGTTGATGTTTTCATCCGTAAGAGCACTAACTGGAGCACCGGGTCCACCTTTTTTGAAATTGATTGTGTCCCCTCTTTAAACATTTTAAACCACCTTCGAGCTGTGCTGTAGGGAAGAACAGACTCTCATAGGCCTCCTGTAACATTGTATAGGCCTCAGCTGAAGATATTTTGAGACGAAAGCAGAATTTCAAAGCCGCTTGCTGTTTCTCGCCTGTTACCTCCATTGCAGCGGTAGGTGATACTGAACATGTCTGAACTTTCCTGGTTCTCACAGGCGGGAACCAGGAGTACCAACATTGAAACTACTACGGTGTGTTTGTTTCACAGTAAGCTAACAGAATATAATAAGATTGAATTTTAGTGCGAAAAGTTATGACCGTAAAGAAATTATGATCATTATTTATTGAACAGCCCTCGTATATAGACCTTGGACTCATTTGAGTTTTTATTTCACTTATTTCATTCATGGTCCGGGGGAGGAAAAAAGCTTACCAATTATACGGGGATGCTGTTTTATAAATTTACCCGTAGAAGGCATCTTTATAACTTTGTGGGCAGATTCATAATATAATAAATTGTAGTCAGGTGCAACAATCTCATTTTGAGAGTATATCAGTGATAATTACAGATGAACTTCTTCCAGTCAACGTACATGTCTCGTTGATACCTTATTCAGCAATCAGAAAGGAATTTAATCGATAGTTTCAAAGCTGTTGCTCAAAATCGAATGACTTGATAGATCTTTCCTTTTAATTTCTCTGCCACGCACGTACGTGGAAGATTTTGTTTTTAATGTACGTCCTCCAACGTTAAGTCATATCGGACGCTGAATGGAATGGGTAAAATGATGCTCAAATGAGCTCTGGGTCCATAGAGCTTAGGGTTACCCGACATTCGTCTTTCAGGATAAGGGAAACCCCGGAAAAACCTGATCACCCTGACTGAGGTTCGAACTCGGAACCTCTTGAACGTGAGGCAGACGTGCTACCAGCTACGCTACCGAGGCGGGTTACGTGGAAGATGTAATTGTATTCCATTGAAAAATGCTATCCAAAATTTAATTGGAAATACTCGCTTTTGGCTCACTTGAATCCAGAACTTTATAGAAAAAGCTCCGTGTGTGTATGGGCAATATAGCTAACTCAAAAGAAAACCATTAAGTACTAAGCTTGGTATTCAAGCTCAGCATCTTTCAAAGATACGGCAAGATGTTAAAGTAAATATCCCCATCCCAAACAACCCTTTTCTTGGGAAAGTATTTCTAAATTTATTTTTTAAAAAATAATCTTAAGGATCTTGATCAAAGTAGCATATGTAAAATATGTTTTCGTTATGAATGAGATCCACCAAGTACTGTAGACCCACAACAAGAAGGCAAGCTAGAGGAATGTGTCACTTAATTACCTTTGCTGTCCCAACGGTGTTCAAGCTCACCTTCCGAGTATGACAAGGATGGAAGGTTCGTTTAAAATACACAAGTTTTGTCACATAACTCACCTATTCATAATACCTATCGCTGCATTTACTGCAACAAACATTAGATCTGGCAGCATGGGTGACTCATATGCACTCTCATACACTCATTTCCTAGTAAATAGATCCGCTACCGGAGCAGATAAACAGTTCAAGCTCCTCTCCCCTTCATTCCCCTCTAGCCTTGTTGTCGTGGGCATACTGTAGTTCCCTAGTGTCCACGTGGAGCACTCTTTCTTTTGAGCAAGCATCCGCGCCATTTGTGCGGCAGAGGTGTGCCATGAAACATAGCGACACGCAGAAGAATGAGAAGGAATTTGGTAGATGACAAAGCAGCCCAGCATCCGCCTTCCGACCACTGAAAAGCACGAAACCCCAAGGCCAGAGGGGTGAACGGGAATCGAACTCGGGACTTCTTGGTAGCGTGATGTAGGCATGTTTCTCCAGTCCTGTTGTCTTGCTTCATAGATAAAAGAAGCTTCGCTCTTAGGTAAGGCATTTTGTTGTTTGAATGCGGTTGGTTTCTAGCCGAGCGCGTTTGGAGGCCGGCTGTTTACGTTTTGAAGGAAGGGAAACCAGTTCATCTTGCCTTCCTTCAGTGGATAAATGCAGCTAGCGCTCTTGACTGGTTGGTTAGTTACTTAACGGTTCCTCGTGTTTCCAGACCACAAGACTCATCAGCCGCTTCTGTCAACTCGACTTCCATTGTAATAACGACAATCTCACCGTCGTATATTTTATATAGCTTCCGTAATCTATAGCTTCTAGAAGAGCGTATTAGTTTCTTTACCAGGTACTTGCAATACCTAAACATTGCATTCTGCCCAATAACCGAGATCTCACCATAAATACACGTTTGAAAACTTATGAATCCAAGGTAAAAAAGAGAGGTCTGTGTTTATCAACAGCATCTACTATAAGAGTTGACCAAAGTGTATTTCCATGGAAATAAAGAACATTTGGAATTTGTGCAAAGTCGACTTTTAATTCTACGAGCCCACAAAGTCACAGTATTGTTCAAATAGAAAAATAAGATATGCATGTTCCACTGTTGACAAAACAACCATTAATAATGAAATATCATCAGCGATCCGAAGAAAATACTAAACATAGCATTGGGGATAAACACGTTCAAGAGGTCCCAAGTTCGAATCTCGGTCAGGGCGAGTTATCTGGTTAAGGTTTTTCTGGGGTTTTCCCTTATCCTGATAGAGGAATGTCGGGTAATTCTAAGCTCCATGGACCCCGGACTCATTTGAGTATCATTTCACCCATTTTCATCGTCCGATATGGCTTAACGTTGGAGGACGTAAACTGCGCCAAAAAAAATGAGGATAAATGAATATTTTTTAAACAAATTGACACAGAGTAGCAAGCCGGCTACAAGCGTCCCAACATGTTTCTGGGAAGCTTAGTTAACATTTACTTTTTTTTTTTTTTTTTTTTTTTCCTTCTGACTAACACGACACACGGATGTCTTATTGGCAATGTAACAGAGGCTTAAATATTTGGCATTCCTTAATTACAAGTATTAACTTGAAAACGACAGCTCCGGTGCAATTTTATTGTATCTAGCTTGGTATACGGAAGGTTAAATTAAATTGCAATCCTGCCCCCCCCCCCCCCGAAACTACTCTATATTTAATAAACAAAATAAAGTAATGCTGGAGTTCTTGAACGTGCTTCTTGAACAGACGCACACATGCTTCTATTGACCCCGGTACACCTCATGCAAATTTCAAGGACACCGAAGGTAGCCAGTGCCAAGTCGGAATGTATGCAATAACCATCGTCGGAAATGAAAGTTCTAGAATATGCATCAGATTCACTGGACCTTTCACCTTCTGCCTTGGGAACAGAATACATTGGCTAGTCATGAAGTCGATAGCATTCAAGATTTCAGGATGATTGAGTGGAGACATTAATATTATCGTATTTATTCGTGATTTGTAGGGTATACCGTTTTGGCTGGCAGAGGAACCAGGTAAAAACGCTTGATTACAGTTTCGATGGTATTCTTTAAATACGAGTTCAAAAAGTACTCATATGTGCAAAGAAACCTGACCATATTTTTACCATATTTACTACGTGCTTACAAAAATGTTATCGGGATTTTCTCAGAAATATATATTGTACACATTATATGTGCATATTTGGCTTCTCCCTGAATAAAATAAAAATCAATTTTTGAAAAAGGTGCTCCTGTTTGTGAACAGCATAACTCAAAAACCAAAACTTCATTCAATATGGAATTTGGTGTTTAAGTTGACCATCATACAAAGAAATGTGTAGTATTTAACGCCCGCTTTTACTACATACGGCACCGCAGGCCGTGACACTGATTTTTTTTTTTTTTTAATTTACGTCCTCCAACGTTAAGTCATATCGGAAGATGAATGGAATGGTTGAAATGATGCTCAAATGAGCCCAGGGTCCATAGAGCTTAGAGTTACCCGACATTCGTCTTTCAGGATAAGGGAAAACCCCGGAAAAACCTTATCCAAGTAAATCACCCTGACCGAGATTCGAACTCGGGATCTCTTGAACGTGAGGCAGACGTTCTCGACCACAAATCTCACTTTACGGTCGCCTGCGATCGAACACGGGCCGCCTTGGTGAGAGCCGAGAGGTCTAAGCACTCAGCCACGGCGCGGCTATCATACAAGGATACGATGGTCACGATTTGAAAACGAGTCTCTCAGCCTGAACTACTCTTTATATGGAAAATTTTACGACGATGTTTCTTTTAATAAAAATATTTCAAACGATTGTTTTAAGATACATTCATGACCAATAAAGTGTATATCTTGAATTTCCTGGGGGACAACCTCTGAAGTTTTCATTCTGAATTACTTTTTGCATAACTGGTTAACCATAAAAACAACCATAACCCATCTGTGTAACGTAGGTGGCAGCATATTTGCCTCACGTTCAACAGGTCCCGAGTTTGAATTTCGGCCAGGATGACTCATCTGTATAGGGTTTTACCGGGGTCGTTCCTTATCCTGAAAGGTGAATGTCGAGTAACTTTAATCTCTTTGGACCTTGGACTATTTGGGCATAATTTCATTCGTCGTCCTATATGCCAGCGTCTGAGGACGTAAATTTAAATAATTAATAATAATAATAATAATAATAATAATAATAATAATAATAATAATAATAATAATAATAATAATAATAATAATAATAATAATAATAATAATAATAATAATAATAATAATAATAATGATAATAAATTCGGGCGCGGCAGCCCTAAGAAGGCCAGGGCCTACCAACCCGACTGCCGGCCTCACGCCCACTTATGCAAGGTAGAGGTGGACGATCATCCAACCGATACGGGGAGGAGATGTGGTCAGTATCTCGGCATTCCCCAGCCGGAATGTTGGTTTCCGTGACCAAAGCCGCTTACCTAGCGTAAGCTCCTCACTTTCCTCACGAGGTTGAGTGGGCACCGGTCCTATACCCGGGACTTAAAATCCGCACCACATGGGTGGGATCGAACCCGGGCCGCTTTCCGTGGCCAGGAACCAAGGCATGCTGCCTTAGCTCTCTACGCCACGGCACAGGACAATAATAGTAATAATAATAATAATAATAATAATAATAATAATAATAATAATAATAATAATAATAATAATAATAATAATAATAATAATAATAATTAGAAAAAAAATACTACATAAAAGTGTGCTAACTACATAAATTGTGTACTAACTTTTCACCTTGTTATTTGTTTGCATTTTCCAATACTTAATCAGCCCGCCTCGGTAGCACGGCGGTAGCATGTCTGCCTCACGTTCAACAGGTCCCGAGTTCGAATCTCGGTTGGGGTGAGTTATCTGGATAAGGTTTTTCCGGGGTTTTCCCTTATCCTGATAGACGAATGTCGGGTAACTCTAAGCTCCATGGACTCCGGACTCATCTGAGCATCATTTCAACCATTTCATTCATCGTCCGATATGACTTAACGTTGGAGGACGTAAATTAAAAAAAAATTAAAAAAAAAAAACCTTAATCCTTTTCTCAATTAGAAAGTCCTCGTGTTTAGTTTTTGTCCCTTCCCGTTCCTATTGTAATGCAAAGAGCGAATTTCAAAGCCATCACTTTTGACATAACTTCAAGTCTACTGCATTACCGTAATTCCATAGTACCTACAAAAAATGTATATTACAACCATTCCTACAAAAGTTCAACTCGATTAACATAAGAGAAAGCATTTGTACAGAAGTGAATAGAGACAGTAATGTGAGTGCGAGATATATATATTTTTTTTTTTATTCTGAATTCTAAGGCAGTAGCTACTTTCAGAAATTGGCGGTCGAGCAAAAGTTGAATCATATAACATGGTTTTGCCAGAAAGCCTCTGCCCGCGCCGTTTGTAAACACAGCATGAAAAGGAAAACAGTTGCGTCCATATAAAGGTATCGAATGTACTGTGCCAGAGTTAGCTGGAAATTGCAAATGGGCAGGAAGGCGGTCGGTCGGTCGTTCGCTTCGTGTTTTAATCAAACCGTTAGGAGAAGAAAAAGTGGTCTGGTATGAAGTAGAACTGGTTGCGTATACTCTTCTCATTTCATTTAAGGTCGCTGAGAAGCACGTCGAGCGTATGTATGTAACATTTCAGGCGATCATTTCAAATGCCAAGAAATAATTCATAATTGTTTTACCGTAGATTGGTATAAAAATTTAGTCAACCGTAGAAATGTTTTTCGTCTGAAATAGCTAATATAAATAAAGACATTAAGAAATGATGTCAACGTACACATTTGTTTGACATGTACATAAGTACATATTTTGTAACGTACGTACATATTTCTAGGTGCAATCCTAATTAGGAATGGTGGCTCGATGTAAACAAAGAGGTCGGATCATACTCATATCTGGGTTCGAAGGATAAGCATATGGTTGATGCTTCAAATGCATGGCGAACAATTTAGAACTGTAGATTTAGAAGATGAATTTATCATTCAAGGCATGACAAATATGATTCCTTTAAAACAATGCTAATTAAATTGCAGTTCTTCTATTAATAAACTTTACAGAATTAGTTGTATCAAACATATAGGTATGAGCTGACATCTTTAGCTCACAACGTTTCACAATGTATAAATGTGTAACATTTTTACAATAAATATGCAAATTAGTTTTAAGCAGGAGTAAATTGCTTTTAAAGGTTGCTCTCACTGTAGTACTTAAAGAAAATTAAACAGCACGCATAATTATTTAAACCGCCGAAATTACATTGTTACTTTACGCAAAAATGTGCAACATTTTTAGGTAATAAAGAAATATCAATACGTTTCTAATTCAACTGTCAAGGTCCCCCTTTCCTGTCCTATCTCTGCATTCAGGGATCTAGAAACTTAAGGATTACATTCGTGCAACAGGTTGGCGAAGTGCTTTTGTTTACATCGAACCACCGTAACTGATGCTACGTTTATACACTTAAAATCAATGGCAAATTGACAAAATGACATCACTGACAGTAAGTGAATGCGGTGTTGACTACAGCATTTTGTTTGTCGTCCATCCGAAACACAAATGTTATACCTAATCTCCACTATTAGAGATTTTAAACTCCACATAAATAAAATAGCCAAGATGCTGACTGACCATGTAGACAGTTCATTTTCTAGTTAGTGCAATTTTGCGGTTAGGCAGTTCAGTTTATATTGGAAGCCTCTCAATTTCACTAATGATTGGTAAAGCTGAACTTTTACATAAAGTAACTTTTTACCTTCCCGGGCAAAGTTCCTCAATTTTCCTTCAATAAATGATCCTAATTAAGCATGTAGTGTATTAACTCATGGATTATGCTACGGAGGGATTCGGCACTATCCCCGGGAGGAAGGATGAGGCAGAGGGACACGGGGTGCCCGACCGGAGAATTCGTGACAGTGCAGAGGGCATGGTCCCTACAATTGACCGATTGGAAACTCCCCCGGCAGACCAGTACAATTTGTATCCCACCCAGGACCGGTTACAGTCCTACCAGAGGAGGAAGTGTTTACCTGCAACATCATCCTGCCATGCAGCGCCGAAACATCCGCTGATACTTTCTACCCTGAAAGAGACCAGCAAAAGAGAGATGATGTAAAATGACAATGGAGATGAAATGGAAGGACAGGAAGTTCGGGGGATGTAATTAACTTACTCAGCATTCGCCTGGTGACCCGGAAAAAACCCTCGAAAAATCCCGTGGTCAGGAAGGTCGAACCCGGACCTCCGGAATGCGCGCCATAGACGAAAGCTCCTGAGCCATCCCGTCGGTGTATTAACACATAGGAAGGAGTATTTAAAATACTGATTTCATTATTTTAAAAATATTTGATACTAGCAGAGATGTCTGGTAATATAAATACTGGTATTCAATTCCTTTAACGGGACCACATTCTTCACTGTGCCAAGTTTCCCATTCGTTCTCAAAATCCTGCAAACCTTCTTCCTCTCTGCCATTATTCAACCTGTCAACAATATGGGGTGGCCTCTACGCATTACCAACCCTAAAAAGAATGAAGAGATCAGCATTTATCCTGTTATTATTGAGAAAAAAGACCCATTCGTGCTGAATATCAAAAATTTGCTGCCGAATATTTTCCACCCTCTCTCTGATTGCAGGGACCGCAGAAGGAATGGATACACCGTGGTTTAAATTTGTATTTCACGCAAGCTTTGAGGAAACAGGCTTGTTCGTGCTGAGAATACTCAAAATTCTTTCCGTCCCTTCTTTTGTAGGAGTTTTTTGTGATACCATCCAATTTTTTCTTTCTCTGCTATTTATCTTATCTTATTCTTCTTTCTTCTGTAACCATGGATTAGGCTAATTTCCGGTGTCACATCAGTCCAGTGTTTCCTGGGTCCTCCTATTGACTTCCATCCTCTTTGTTTATACTCCATTATTTGTTTTTGAATTCTCTCGGTAAATATTCTTTCCATAAGGTGGGAGCAAATTATTCTCTATATCCGTCAGTTTTGTTAATACAGAATCAATGTTTAACTAATTTCTAACATAATGTAATGATATTGCATTCCATTCAAAAATTCTATGCGTGATTTCACCAAAAATGTTTTGAAGTTCTGAACCCAGAAGACGAACTTATAGTTTTAAAAAATGGGTGCGATGTAAGTTCAGCATCTTTCAAGGATGCGCACAAAAATTTTCAAGAAAATATTCCACTTCAAACTAGCCTCCACATGGAAAAAGTTTCGTTATATTTGATTTTGTAAAACTGGCCGTAAATATTGAGTTTCTTAAATAATCCTCTAACGTTGTCATATCGGACTGTGAGTGAAATGGGTGAAATGATGGTCAAATGAGCCCAGGGTCCATAGAGGTTAGAGTTGTCCGATATGCATCTTTTAGGATAAGGGAAACCCCGGAGAAAATCTTATTCAGATAAGTCACCCTGACCGAGATTAGAACTCGGTACCTCTTGACCGTGTGCAGACACGCTACCACGTACGCTACATAGGCGGGCAAATATGGTTCAAATATATGTTCAATTTACATTAGAAATAAAATTATATCTTGAATATTTTGGTTCTCTTATGGAGTCGCTTTACTCTGAATACATTTTGTATAGTTGGTGAACTAAAATTAACCCCGAGAACAACCGCCCGGCCGGTGCGTCCCCCACCTCTGCCCACCACACACTTCATAAGTGCATAGTATTGCAGTGTAGGACATGGTCAACAATGGAGTAAATATGGATAGAGTCAGCATGAAAAATTCAATGCCATGGCCGGTATTTGAACCACGGATTTTCTGGTTTCCGTCCAGTCGCTCTAACCCATTGAGCAGCCATGGCCAACGTGCCGCCCTGACATTAAATTCTCCAGTTGACTCATTAGAGCCCTTAGTGGTTTACCGGGAAAATATACCACGTTGGCCATGGTAGCTCAATGGGTTAGAGTGACTGGACGGAGACCAGGAGATCCGTGGTTCAAATCCCGGCCATGGCATTGAATTTTTCATGTTGACTCTATCCATACAAAACCTTAGCCTATGTACGGCTAGTGTGAAGAAATGATTAATTTCCACCAATTAACTTAAATAATAAAGAGTTTAATGATGAAGCCTTGGATTCAATTACTTACGATAGTAAGTCACCACAAACGGTGTATCTCGGATTCGAGAGCCCTTAGTACTTTACCAGGAAAATAGAATTTAATGTCAGGACGGCACGTTGGCCATGGTAGCTCAATGGGTTAGAGCGACTGGACGGAAACCAGGAGATCCGTGGTTCAAATCCGGGCTTTGGCATTAAATTTTTCATGTTGACTCTATCCATACAAAACCTTAGCCTTTCCACCAATTAACTTAAACGGAGTAAATCTTCACGCAGGTACCGGGTATCGAACATGGGCCTCCCACTGGATAAACAGCGCTACCTCTCTTGTAAGGGTAATGGTAGATGACAAATCTAAAAACTATTTCTATCTTCAGGGAATGCACATTTTGTATTAAATAAAATATCTCATTAGAACATAAAAAAAACCGAATATCGCTTTGTTTACTGTTGTTCCAGAAGAAAAAAGTGTAAATGTGAACTGTAATATGTAGGTTTTGTGAGAATAGTTTGCTGAAAATTGAGTAGATAGCCATGTAAATGCAACACAACTTTTATTGTTTAAAGAATGTCTTTGCCAAATTTGCTCGTAATCTGTGGAAGAGTGTAGTGCATAAGGACTTTTCCCCTTCTGAGGGCTATAAGAAAAAACAGCTACCGCTTAATAAAGTATCGTTATGTGTAACGTGTTGTCGTACTCTTTATTCAGACACTCAGGTTTTAAGGTGCAAAAAGTCATTAACAGAACGAAATAAAATTGTAAACGCAGTTACAGTATTTCACTTGAGTCAAGTGTAGGACGAGGAAGCGGCTAGCAGCATGTCTCGTCCCGTCGTCCCCTATTTCTGTCACCCTCGTTGTAAAACTTCCCCCTTTAGCGGCAAAGCACCCTTCACGGCACCCGAACAAAACACGATTACGGTGGTTGCTAAGGCATGTGTGAACTTGACTCATGCTCTTGTTTACATCTCGCATTTCGATTGGCTCAGCCTTGCCCAATAAAACGATACCTCTGCATTGCATACTCTTTCGGAAATTGCTGTATGACATTGAAAAAGCTGTTACATTTCCAAGGATACTGACTGAACACATTTGAATGCACGAATTCATGGTCAAACCGTAGCAAAAAAGACAAATCCTCCTGATCACAAAACACTTTCTCATTTCATAAGAGTTTGCACTAAACCTCGCCCTTCTAGAGAGTCAAAACGTAATTGGCGATTCATCAAATATACGTTATACAACTATTTTCAATTGGCGTCTCATAAACGCATTAAAAAGAAACTGACTTGGTGCACATAAATCTTATTGGACTGGTTGTAGAAAAGATCCTAGAAAACATTGTCTAAGCATAGTTTACAAAGACGATGCCCGTCTCGATAGCATAGATTCTAGCGTGTCTGCCGCATGTTCAAGAGGTGCCGAGTTCGAATCTCAGTCAGGTGAGTTACCTAGATAAGGTTTTTCCTGGCCTTTTCTTTATTCTGAAAGAGGAATGTTGGGTAAGCCTAAGCTCTATGGACCCTAGGCTCATTTGAGCATCATTTCACCCATTTCATTCATCGTCCAATATGACAACGTTGGAGGATGTAAATAATAATAATAATAATAATAATAATAATAATAATAATAATAATAATAATAATAATAATAATAAAATGTCTGAAGTCGATGTTTAATCGAGGACATATTCAGCCTGAAATTCGATTTATTTTCCTTTTCGTTTTTGGAAGTATGTACTGTAGACCCAAGACAAGAAGGCAAGCTAGAGGAATGTGTAGCGTAATCACATTTGCTGGCCCAACGGTGTTTATGCTCACCTTCCCAGTATGACAAGGATGGAAGGTTTGTTCAAAATACACAATTGTCACATAACTCACCGCCCGCCTCAGTAGCGTAGATAGTAGCATGTCTGCCTCACGTTCAAGAGGTCCCGAGTTCGAATCTCGGTCAGGGTGAGTTACCTAGATAAGGTTTTTCCAGGGTTTCCCCTTATCATGAAAGACGAATGTCGGGTAACTCTAAGCTCCATGGACCCTGGGCTCATTTGAGCATCATATCACCCATTCCATTCATCGTCCGATATGACTTAAAGTTGGAGGACGTAAATTAAAAAAAAAAAGAAAAAACCAACAACAACTCACCCATACATTATACCCATCGCTGCATTTACTGCAACAAACATTAGATCTGGCAGCATGGGTGACTCATACACTCATTTCCTAGTAAACAGATCCATTACCGGAACAGATAAACAGTTCAAGCTCCTCTGCCTTTCATTCCCCACTACCCTTCTTGTCGTGGGCATACAGTATGTATACCAACATCCCCATATGACAACTACGGCCTTTGTAGTAACCTCGCCCCACCAGTCATGACCGGATTCATTTCTCAGGTGGAGGCACCCAGAGGGCGGTGTCCATTACCTGCAATGATAGTTTGATATCGAAGATAACGGGAGGCGAGTGGACGTACAGTTTATACCGTGGACTCCGAACCACGTTGGGCATATGGCACACTTCACATGAGCTAGACAGAGGTGAAGGTATAGATAGGGTCGATTTAAAATCGACACCCTAGAACCGGGAATCGAACTCGGACCGTCAGCACGAAAGTCGCCAACGAAACCACTGCTCTACCCCAGCGCCCCCGTTTTTTAAAATTAATTGTATAATTTTGGAAACACAGAAGTTAATAGCCGTGCAGCAAAGCACAACGTTGCATTTCAAACTGAACCACTGTTTCACAAGCATGGAAGACTGAATGATGCAGAAAGAATGTGTTATTCATAAAATGGACGAAGGCTCCGCTCCCCAATTTCTTCTTTCCTAATGGATAAAAATAATTGGACAAGAAAAGCAGTCGCAAACAAAACGACAAATCTAATGGAAACTAATTGTTCAGTCACACCAGCCGTGTGTAGGGAATGGTAGACCCAGACTAAAAAATCCACTGCCATTGCCGAAGTTTGAATCACGGATTCCCGTTCTCCGTCCGGTTGCTCTAGCCACTGAGCTACCATGGCCAGCATGCCAGGACGGCATTCAGTAAAGCACTAGGAGTCCTCATATACACATAAGACAACTACCTTAATGGCGACTATGCTGTAAGTCCCGGGCGTTATAGTTTAGACCACTATTAGGTCAATTAATGGAAATTAAGGAATTGTCTCGTGTGAATATGAGAACTCCTAGTGGTTTACGGCTAAACTGCCATTCAATTAGAGAATTTAATGTCGTGCTGGCAGGTTGTCTTGGTAGCTCAGTGGTTACAGCAAGTAGAGAGCGACCAGAAGTTCCATGGTTCAAACCCCAGCTATGGCATTCATGCCCGATTTCTCCAACATTTGTTAAGACTTAACACGAGTTTAGCAATAGTTATAACAAAAATTGCATTTCACCAACAAGTGTTAGCTTAATACTCGTGTTAAATATTTTGTTAAACTAACAAGTCATATTTCTGTTGTTAAGTCCTTAACTATTGTAAGCAGTCAAGTTGGTGAGCCTGAACTCAGTTGTTGATGTCGATTTGCTATGTTTAAGGCCGTCTAAATGGCAGTCGTAATAGAGTACGACCTATGATGAGAAGTGATTTTGAGGAACTATCAGAAGAAATTTTCTAAAGAGATGCACACTGTCGAAACAAGTTGCTATGAAGGTTACTGCGGAAGTGCAAGAGAGGTTAGAACATGCATCGAAAGGAATATGGCGATCTCGCCATTGCTTCAAGTATTAATATATTTGCTATTTTATAATTCGCTTAATTATTCGGATAATGCACTGTCCACCTCCCGTCGTGAAACGTTCAAGTCTCTCGTCACTTGTCCTTCGCTCCTCGTTTTAAATTTACGTAATACTGACGTTAGAACATGCATCGAAAGGAATATGCCGATCTCGCCTTTGCTTCAAGTATCAATAACTTTGCTATTTTATAATTCGCTTAATTATTCGGATAATACACTGTCCACCTCCTGTCGTGAAACGTTCAAGTCACTCGTCACTTGTCCTTCTTCGCTCCTCGTTTTAAATTTACGTAATACTGACGAAGTTGTTTCGTGTTTCTTGACACATGCATTTGAATTAAATTTTTTTCCCACGTGACATCGTTCTCTTTTACATTTACCGCATGCGTCCTCTTATTTTCCACGATATCCTTATACTTCGTCACCAGTTCAATTAAGAATTCTTTGTTCATGGATGAGCAATTTGCCTCATAGCTTTTGTTTACGATTTTGTTTACCCGCCATTTTTTCATCTGTATGCAGGCGAAAATTAAAACAAAAGCGCATCGCAGTACGTTCAGAAAATAATACGACTCATCCATAGCCTTCTATAGCTGTAATATTTACAAGTCTCTTGGCGTTAACACGTGTTTGTTAACATTTTCATAAAACAGGTTGGTGAAATGCAAGAAATTTAACAGCTTGTTAGTGCTGTGACAATTGTTACGTTACATTTTAAGATCTGTTGGTGAAATCGGGCATCAATCTGACTCTAGCTTCTCCAGACCATCTAATGACATGGTGGGCAGCTTCAAAGGTGACTTCTATGGTTATCTGTTTTTGCTCAGTAGATACATAAAATTCTGGAAATACATTGTGTTAAATTATTGTTAAAAAGATTTTTTTTTTTTTTCGTTATCTTCTCCAATATATGCTATTGAAGCGTAATGTTTAACATGAAACAACGCAGACATTAGTTCGATAAAAATGTTTTCTGCACGTTTGGCCACGATTACTGTAGAAACGTGCCCTGGTAAATACACGTTTGGCATGAATGTAAAGTTGTGTTAACTGGAACTGACAAGGGTTGCATAAAGGATTCTTTCTTACTGGTGTTGTGATTTCAGTAATGCTACGTTGAACTCCATAAACGTGCTAAGGTGTCATTTCAGCAATCCACCCAAAGTGTTATTCAACTATTTGTCATGATTGACTTCCTGGTTGTCTTGAATTGAACACTTATCAAAAATAGCAAGCCATCAGCACTTCTCTTACAAACTTAATACCCAAGTAACGGTTGCCTGAGACTTTACATGAAAACGCAATGTCTGCCGAGTCATTAAGCCAGTAGAGATAATGCCGTTATAAAAACACTCAGCTCCCAGAAGTCAGTAAAATTGCTTCAGGGCGAGCACTTATCGAGATGTGCACGCCTATTTGTAATAAAGGACTTGATTTGCTTACGAACAGGCAATTTCGCAAGCTTGGACCAGTTTTATTGTTACTCTATAAAAGTTATACGAGATCACGCTTGTGAATAATTAACCACTCTCTCAAAAAATATTCCTAAAGCACAAGGTGCTCACCATGTTAGCCGGGATCATTAACTCATGGTACATATGCAGTACCACCATTTCCAAATAATTTAATGTGTCTTTTTAAATGGTTTTTATGAACCCTGGAGGTGCATTTTATGAACTAGCTCTCATTTCTGGTATTGGTTTTATTAGATTCGACGCCTCAGCTAGAAGCACCCTCTGTCACAAATATTCACGAGATATGTACTTGAAGCTTTAGAGAAAGCTATTTAAATTTGAATACAATCGATGTATTGTACCATGCATGTGATTTCTAGTTCCCATATGCTTAGTTTACATCAACTGCAGTGATCCCGGTATGTCTGATTAATACATGTTCTTTCAGTAAGACCAGGTCGTCGCAGAGCAACTCAGACCGCCTTTGCCGATTAATTAAACAGTCCATTGCCCGATTTCACCAACAGATGTTAAAATCGACGTTAACAAATTAAAATAACAATTGTCACAGCGCTAACAAAGCTGTTGAATTTCTTGCATTTCACCAACGTATTTTCTGAAAATGTTAACAAATACGTGTTAACGCCAAGAGACTTGCAAATATTACAGCTATAGAAGGCTATGGGTCCGGCGCCGTGGCGTAGCGGGCTAAGGCAGCATGCCTTGGTCCCTGGCCACGGAAAGTCACCCGCGTTTGATCCCACCCATGGGGTGCGGATTTTAGGTCCCGGATATAGGACCGGTGCCCACTCAGCATTGTGAGGAAAGTGAGGAGCTTATGTTAGGTAAGCAACCCTGGTCATGAAAACCAACGTTTGAACTGGGGGATACCGAGATACTGACCACATCTCCTCCCCGTATCGGTTGGATGATCGTCCACCTCTGCCGTGCGTAAGTGGGCGTGAGGCCGGCAGGCGGGTTGGTAGGCCTTGGCCCTCTAAGGGCTGTAGCGCCATGGGTTATTATATTAGAAGGCTATGGATGAGTCGTATTATTTTCTGAACGACTGCGATTTGCTTTTGATTTCATTTAGTCTGCACATAGCTGAAAAAATGGCGGGTGAACAAAATCGTAAACAAAAGCTGTGAGACAAATTTCTCATCGATGGAGAAAGAATTGTTAATTGAATTGGTGACGATGTGTAAGGATATCGTAGAAAATAAGAGGACGGAAGTGCTGAATGTAAAAGAGAAATATATCACGTGGGAAAATATTGGGAACGAATTTAATTCAAATTTATATGTCACTACTACAAGCACCAAATAACTTGTCAGTGTTAAGTAAATATAAAACGAGGAGCGAAGAACAAGTGACGTGTGACTTGAACGTTTCAAGACGGGAGGTGGACAGTGTATTATCCACATAATTCAGTGAATTATAAAATATCAAAATTATTAATTATTGAAGTAAAGGCGAGATCACCATATTCCTTTCGATGCATGTTCTAGCCTCTCTTTTACTTCCGCAGTAACCTTCACAGCAACTTGTTTGTACAGTCTATACCTCCGTAAAACAGTTTTCTTCGGATAGCTGCTCAAAATCATTTCTCCTCATAGGCCGTACTCTATTATGAATGCCATTTAGACGGTCTTAAATATAGCAAATCGACATCAACAGCTGAGTTTAGGCCCACCATCTTGACTATTATAATTATTAAGAACTTAACAACAGAAATTTGGCTTGTTAGTTTAACAAGAGATTTAACACGAATGTTAAGCAAGCACTTGTTGGTGAAATGCCATTTTTGTTTTAACTATTGCTAAACTCGTGTTAAATCTTAACATCTGTTGTGAAATCGGGCACAAATCTTTTAGAACTTCAAACAATCCAGTCATTTGTTCAAGGCTTTTGCGTATAGCAGACATCTGTTTTATAATTTAATGCAGGGACTGTGAACACACATGATCGTCTCATACAGTTAAGAATATAGGGAAAAACTTCAGTTTCATATAAACAATTCATCCCTAATTAAATATAGAGAATCTGAGAATGCTTCTGAAATTAAAGGTATCAAGATTGTGACCACCATCATATGGCTTTCTCTATCCCTATCATTTAATTTCTATTCAATTAGATCCCATTTCAAGTGATTCATTTTAAAGCTTGTTTTTCTTTCTCGTACATCCTTTTAATTAGGGTAGATGTGGTAGAAATGTTTATTCGGTGCTATGTACCTCTACAAGAACACACAGGGGCTCATATGACAGTATCCCTACTCAAATTTCTTCGCGTAAACCTAGGAAAAACAAAATGTTAGAACTTTCCAAAGAACAATGAAAATTTCGGGAATGACTAGTCTATGAAAAACAGTATTCGATAGTAATTGCGTGTTTTTAACCAATTTTAGTTCTAGAATTTCTTTAAATACTTTCATTATAGGGTTTCTTATATAAAATTTCACGAGACATGAGCTCACAAGCTACGAGTATTTACAGAAACTTCAAGATATCCATTTAATGGTCATTTTTATCAAAATCATTACAGCTTTTTTGGGGGGCGGGAGGTGAAAAATAATGAAGATTTTCCCATTTAAGGTGTAGTATTTATCCGAGCTTTGATTTATAATCTGCCTCACATTTTGAAGGACTTTAAAACATATCCTTGTAAAATGCTTCGATAACAATTATACTCATATTTTTAAAAAGCGCATCTCCTTAAAATTTAGAAAACATTTAAAATTAAAATGTGAATTGGCTTGTTTACTTAAACTGAAATTTTGAAAAAATTAATAAAACCAAAGATAATAAAGGATATATCTGCTACAGTCAACGAAAACTTTTGTTCATACTGCACCCTCTCCCCAATCAAACGGATACCCTTCCCCTGAGGCTTAGTCTGAATCACATAACAGAGCTGTGCTTAAGATCCATGCACATCCCCTTCATCTCCGTCACCGGCTTACCCTAGGAGATGTAGAAAGAAGGGCGGTAGGGAATTTGTTTCAACGACATTTTTTTATGTTGGAAATACGGGCACAAACATTTTTCATTTCGTATACCATAAATTCTGAACCCCTTCCTTCCCTAGTTGTACCGTTTATGGCCGTAAAAATATTTTATATTGAATGTTACACCAATATATCTCGTAACAAATTACTTGTATTTCCTGTTCTCACCCTTCCAGAGTTGCAAAATCCTTTGTCCCCTTTTGTGATACCTGGAAGTTAAACGGATCACCCGAAACTCAAATGTTACACTCATTAAACCGTTTGACCTCATGCATATACACAAAGCTCATTAAAATCTGCATGCGATTTGTAGAGGACTTCAAATGGATCTTTAAAAAGCCCTTCCCCCCGACTCTTTTTCAAATGAAAATGTAAAATAGGAAAACACGAAAGGCTATTTCTCTCATTCTCTCTCTCCTCCCTCCCTCTCTCTCCCTCCCTCCTTCCCTCCCTCCCTCCCTCCCTCAGAGATTGGTAAACTTTTCAGTTCTGACAGAGCTGGCCCTATATTGTCAATAAACCTGAAAGATTTAGATGTAATAAAATTAAGATTAATTTTTCTCGAGTTATTATTATTATTATTATTATTATTATTATTATTATTATTATTATTATTATTATTATTATTATTATTATTATTATTATTATTATTATTACTACTACTACTACTACTACTACTATTATTATAGCACAAATTCTGCAGAAAAATAAAGCATTGAGTTGAACTCAAATATCCAAATTTTGCTTAAGCGTTCTGCCATTTGGTTTATCTTTCCGTGTTTTGCTTTAACCTATATTAATGTAGAGAAGTGCGCAATTTACTTTTATTTCACTATTAAACCTCCGCAAATGCCATTATAATTTTGCATTGATGTTTTGTCAAAATGCTTTACATTTCATTTATGTTTTTCTTCAAAATGCTTTGAAATAAATGTTCCTATAAGCCCTACAAAATGATACAAATCATTATCCTTAGCGATTAAGCTACATTATCATGTACTGCACAAGTCCCTGGCAGAAAATAAGCTAACTAATCTTAGTATTGACAAAAATGAGTGGCTGACTAGAAGAACTTGTTCTTTATTTGTCAAGCGAAATCATCTGTTGGAGTTACGGTACTCGGTGCGAAATGGAAATTCTTAGACCTGTATATAACGGTTCCCAACTCTTACTTGCGGCTGTCATCTCATTAATTCAGATGAATGCCCTCTGTGTAATGACCGTGGGTTCTGAAAGGTGATAATGACCTTCGTGCGAGATGGTACTCTCCATTCTTTAGTATTTCCCACGTAACGTGAGGTAAGTTCACGAAATGGAGGAAGTATGGCCCAGGAAAACAGTAAACAAAAACCTTTGGAACACTGTTGCAAAAGGATGTGTTGGGGGGAAACATTCTAGCTACAGTTGCATTGCTACCTCTCTCTTTTCTTTCTGGAATGCCTTATTCGTAATTACAATTTTGTTGACAAGTTTCTTTAATTCCTAAGAGCTTTGCCTTCCTATGTGAATGAAGAGGATAAGTCGTGGAAGTGAGAGCATTTCATATGCAGATTTTTTTTTTAAAATTTACGTCCTCCAACTTTGTCACATCGGATGATGAATGAAATGGGTGAAATAATGCTCAAATGAGTCTAGGGTCCATAGAGCTTAGAGGTAGCCAACATTCAGCTTTCAGCATGAGGGAAAAACCGGAGGGGAAAAAATCCCATATCCAGGTAACTCAGCCTGACCGAGATTGTAACTCGGAACCTTTTGAACGTGACGCTGCCACCAATGTTCAGAAACGGGTCATATGACGAATAACACATATTTATAACGCAATTTTTATTTTTGGTTTGAACAGATATGACGCAAAAAGTGGGTTTTGATTTGAAAGTTTTCTGGACATTTCTTCTCTAACGCTCCCCATATGGTCTATGACCTTTGAGGTTAACTTTATTCTATTAGGCGATGATTGAACCCATTGCTGAGGGATTCGCCCAGAGTGCGTTACCTCAGATGATAGGGGAATGAGAGGACCTACAGCTTTTACCGTGGACTCCGAACCACTTTGGACCCAGAGAATACTGTGACGTTGTGGGTTCGTGAAATTAAAAGTCTAGGTTACAAACACCAAAAATTGCTCTTTATTTCTGTAGAAACACACTTTGGTCAACCCTTACAGTAGCAGAATTACGTCACATACACATTACAACTTGCAAGTTCATCGACCACAAACCAAGTTCACTTTCACAGCTGTTCGCGCATACGAGTTCAATTAACAACTGTACCGCAGTGGCTGGCGGCAGCTTCCTTTTATAGCTTACTCAGTATTCCGGAAATCTGTCGAATGTTCTCAAACAATCAAGACGGCGCTAGAAGAAAGACGTGGAAGTATGCGTTTGCGAGGACAATGTTCAGCGCATTATATCGTATTTCCAAGCAGCTTACATGTGTGTTGTTGTGCTTGTGAAGGACGGTAAAGAGTGGAACAAAGTCTGGTTTTTAAAATAGGCACCAGACTCCCAAAATTAAGGATGCCGAGGTCTTGCTGCAGATCAAGATCTCGCCCCCCCCCCTTTTTTGGGTCCAGAAATCCGTCTCCTTCCCCCCACGTTTCGGCGAGCTTTTATCTCCGCACTGCACTGTCCGTCTCTTTGAATGCTTCGGCCGCGCCTCCTCGCCGCAACAATGCGTTCGCGACAATACTTAATATATCTAGTCAAAGGCGAAGGCCTCGTTAGTGCCCATTTAGCTTAGAAACACGGACCTTTAGCACGAAACCACTAATCTGCCTTTTAAAATGTTGAATGCTGCATTTGTTGAACCTAACGGACCATCTGTCAATTTTTAAAAACCCAAAGTACACTGAAATGAGATGTGTAGTGTTTAACGCCCGCTTTTACTACATACGGCACCGCAGACGGTGACACTGATATGAGATGAAGATGGAGCACCGGTAGAATGAGATGGCGGGGGGAACCGGAAGTCCCGGAGAAAACCCGCCCCAGCGCCGTGTTGTCCACCACACATCTCACTTTGCGGTCGCCTAGGATGGAACCCGGGCCGCCTTGGTGAGAGCCAAGCGGTCTAACCAAAGTACACTGAGCTTTTTGGACATTTTATCATATCTTACGTGCATATAAAAAAGTACGTTTGAAATTTTCATTCTTGGATTAGGTATTTTAAAGCACAAGGTTGCTTGTAAACATGCTCTTTACGATGCAATTTTCGTAACTTTTAAGTACAGTTTCGAATATATGTTCCGTATTTAGCTAGAAAGACAGTTTGCTAGGAAATATACTTTAAAATAATAGATTTTTAAACAAGAAATGTTTGTTCAGGTGAAAGTCTCAGCTTTTGTACGGAAAATTACTTGTAATCTTTAATAATTAATTTATCTTTGCAGGCTCACCATTTCCACAATTCTATGTGTTTCCAGAAGTAACCTTTCACCGCTAAGCCTAGAGTTACAGACTGCTGTTAATGCCATCATTGAGTACCGAACCTGAAGTGTCACGATTCAAAGACTCTTAAAAACGACAATTGATAATTACTTTTCTTGGAATGCAATATACGATCACGAACCCCGCTCTGGGGCTTTCTTTATTAGCTGGCTATCTCGCTCGCCATCATTCGTGACAAAGGAGCATAGTTATATCGAGAGTGGAGTATCGATGATGCTAATCGAACTTTTTAATAGGTGATTGCGCATATCCTTGCAGCGCGCAAATTGCGTTGATCGATATTCAACGTGTGCTGTGTAATGTACATATCCTGCTCCTAAACAGGGTTTCTTGTGACCTGAAGAAAACAAATCTGAAAAATTCTGAAATTTAAAAAGAAATATTTGAATTCTGAGATTTTTTTCTACCATTCGAGTGTTTCTTCGCTGCAAAGTTCAAACTCTACCTTTAAGTTAGGGTTAGCTTCAGAACATTAGCAATTTAACTATACATAGAGCGTCACTCTTTTGAGATATTGGCACAACTACTCTGAAATGGGGTGCAATTTAGGAATTAAAGTAAATGAAAGATGTGCGCACGTGCGTATGAGAGATTTGAGTATGGCACTTCACTTACCAATTTGTTTAGGTTCTTACGTGTGTTAAGAATCCAGGAATAAATAAATAATTCCTAATATCTGCTTCTGGATCATATTTTCTTACCTACTGATAAATAGTTTCTATATTTAGGATAATTTGTTGTGGAAGGAGTTTATTTATTCTTCTGTTTCCTCTTGGGAAGATTAAAAATTAAATACCGATTTTTCATATGACGCTGTTCGTACACATTACACGTAGTCCTTTTTCTAGTAAAATATATTTTGAGTGGTTCTGGGGAAATCAAAACGTGAATTTCTAGTTGTAATGGAATACTTGGTGTATAACTGCTAGAGAAAGAAACGCGGTAAACAGTTGAACATCGATAATGTGTACCATGTAAGCAGAAGTGCGTGTGTAAACATTTGGCAAGCACTACACAAGAGATGTGGAGCTGCTTCCAGGCTCATTAAGATATGTGAGGTGAAGAGATCGGGGTATTCTAAACCTCCTCTGCTAGGTGCAAATGAGAGGTGAAGTGCGTACTCTCGCAGTCCTCAAGTGGCAACACTGCGGGGGTTCCCCCTTAGCAACGCCATCGCTGTAATTAAAATGATGCCGACTCTGATGAGAGGTTATATTTATACCTATGCTGCCTTTCAGCGATATTAAAAAAGTGGGTCCCTCCTGGGATATTGTGATTAAAGTGACGAGGACTTCGGCGAGCCCTTGAGACATGATGAGGCGTTGAGAGGATACCATTTCTTCCTTCATCATCTCCTTGTTCGGTACACTCAGTCTAGAAAAGGTATCCGTCATTATTAGCGGATTAGTCAAAATTAACTGAAAAAGGCAAAAAAAAAAAAAAAATTATTTGAAGAATTAAATTGTGCATGCTCATTTCAAAATATCACAGCAATTAATTATATGTCTTAAATAATATCTCACTATGTAATTCATTTACTAATTCTCTGCCACGTATTTAGAGGTAGAGGAACTTTTGCGCTGCACCAAAACATTTGATACTGAAATTTCGAGGAAATACATGTTTTGAGGTCTCGAATAAACAGGGATTTTTTATGAAAAAAGCTCTTATCTATGGGAACAGCACAACTCCAAAATACCAAACTAATTTGAAAGATACACACACCACGTGATCGAGCATTTTAAAGTAAATTTCCCATCCTAAAACTATGCAAAACTACATTGTCTTTATGGGTGCCAGGGTAGCGCTGTGGTTTCGTTCGCGGCTCCCGTGCTAAGGGTCCCGAGTTCGATTCCCGGCTCTGGGGTTGGCGATTTTAAGTCGGCCCTATCCACGCCTTCACCTCTGTCTAGCATATCTGAAGTGTAACCAATGCGCAACGTGGTTTGGAGTCCACAGTAGATGCTGTAGG
This sequence comes from Mantis religiosa, assembly GCA_030765055.1. Classification (NCBI taxonomy): domain Eukaryota; kingdom Metazoa; phylum Arthropoda; class Insecta; order Mantodea; family Mantidae; genus Mantis; species Mantis religiosa. Next base: position 16,880,297 of record CM060947.1, on the reverse strand, counting down.
TCCTCTCGCCTCACTGACATCTTCACTGTCACCCTATCATTGGAGGTAATAGACACTGCCCTCTGGATGCCTCCACCTGAAGGCCAAAGGTTGCCATGTGGGTAGTGTTGGAAAACATACACATACACACACACCTGGTTGTAAGAATTTTCTCTTTTCTTTTGGAAGGAATTTAGTAGGTGTCTAAACTTTTATGTAAGAGTAAAGTCTTAAGATACAGACCAAAGATTATTAGTTATTGCACAAAAAAGTAGATAACTTTTTTTTCCTTTCTTTCTTTGCGACATCAGCCCCTCCTGACTTATCCATTATTATTGATTTGATTTTTCGGTATCTCCCCAGGTTTTTTAAAGTACTGCTGTCGCATCTCAGCTATTTCTTGCAATGACATAGAATAATTTGGAATTTCAAAGCCATAATATTATTGCTACGGCTTTTATATATCGGACTACCGATTCGGTTTCCTCTATCCCGTTCGTACCCACAACGAAAGTGTAATTAAAATACGCTGTAAATATTTATTTTGCTTAACAGGGAAAGATTTCGCAACAACTTTATGCATATCTGATATCAAAATAAAGTAACCAGTAGAGAAAATCATATAAATGTAATACATCAGATTTTTATTGAAGAATTTTTATGAAGAATATCAAATATAATGTACATTTTTAATTTTCTTGGAACAACTTGTGATGTCTCTTCATCCTGTTGAATTTTGTATAACTGGTAAACCGTATTATCTTAATGCACAAAAAATGGTGGATCTTATCAAAGCATACATTTATGCTAAATAATACTTTTATGGAGATAACTATTTTTGACATATTCCTTGTTATTAGTTTGAATTTTCAAATGCCTATACTTTTCTCAAATAAGAAAGAATGGAATGTGAAAGCTATCATCGCAACGATCAACTCCTTAAAAGATTTGACTGTCACTTAAGCATACGATATTCACTTATTCCCATTGCACGTATCAGAAAATATCTAATAAAAGTTCTACAAACGTTTATCTCGATTAACATGAAGTAGATAGTAGAATACAGGTTTTTAGGAATGGTTTTAAAAGAGTGGGTAGAAAATATCGTGTGAGTGCCCACAGATTTTCTTAAGAATTGCAGCGACACATTAGCTTGTTTCAAGCATGGTATGTGCTTAATCAAAAGCCACGAAGTTTAACTTTTTAGAAGTACCTGTCTGATCATTTTGGCAGATGTAAGGTTCAGATGATAATTCCTTACAGTAGGTTTCTTTTGAAATTAGGTGAAGTGGTTTGTACTTGCAAGGATTTTACGTCGATTCCGTAATTTGTTTTCTCAGAGAGTTGTCGAGCATGGCCGAATTCGAAACAGACTGCAGACTGAACAAAACAATTTTTCTTCTATTTTCTTACTATGAAAACTGTGGGAGCGTTTTAATTTATCCAAAAATTTTACTTCACTAAACAAAAATTTTTGAGATTCCCTGAATATCCTACATTTGTTAAAAAAATGTCATCATGCTTTATATCCCGTTAATATTAAAGATAATGAAAGGACTCTGTACTTATTAATATAAATCTGTTTGTTATTGAAGCATCAAACATTATTTGGCTGTCCCCGTAGTTCAGTCGGTAGAGCACCTGCCTGCCGTGCTGGGGGTCCCTGGTTTGATTCCCGGCGGTGGTGGTGGGTGCTTTTCTCCGAACAAGATAATTCATCATCTTCCCCAGAGTCTGGAAGTATGAAGGAGAGTGTCAATGTGTGCGTGATCTAATGATTAAAACGCAACGAATACGAGTTAACACCTTCGATATGTAACAAAAGAGAACGGCCGCCGATATGACTATTGGAGTTAAAGGCGGGGTACAAATGGGACAAAAAAAAAACAAAAAAGAAAAAAAAACATTATTTTAGTGTAATAAGCTGCTGAAATATTTTGAGTAAGCTAAACATGTTATTTTCTAATTAATTCACGTTAAAATGTTTGTACTCTTTCTCGTAAAAACATGGCAGTCTCTAAGCTTCAGCAGAATGCACACTCCATATGTTAAACTGTATTATTAAGAAAGTTCGTTACAAGTTTGCTTATAACTCTGTCTTTCCAAATGCAAGAGTGGTAAGATTGGAGTAAAGATGTACTACTAAACATGGTATGTAGCTTTCATCCATAACATACGCATTTGGGAATGAAAAACCTCTTTTTCCATGTGGGCGAAAGCAAAAAATCGATCGTTAAAAATCGAAAATATCGCAGTTGATTGTAGTTCAGAAGCTGATGTGAATGACCTTTATACGTAAGTAATATTTTAAAATATTCTCTTTAATTTGAATACTTTATGAAAGTGGTACAGTCCATTGGCAAACAATGTCGACTGCTCGACTGTGGTATCCCGTGTCTCCGTTCACATAGGACATGGTGGTCATTTGAACTGAATTTGCATCGCTGCTTATACTTTTCATCGAGATAAGCCTCATAAGATAACACAAGGCTGATAAATCCTGTTAAGGCCTCCCAAAGTAACCGAAAGCAAAATCACACATTTATAGGGGTATTTTTTTATTTTAAAATTGTTATCTATTATATGGATCGTTCAAAAATTAGTGACAACGCTATCTGCATTTGGTGCTATCAGCGGTAAATCATGTAAGCTGATGACAATGAAAAATAAGAGCATCTAATGTTTGTTAGCTGTAGGTTTAAAGGCAATTTTATTTATTAAGACATTTTAGTAAGTTTAATTTAGACTTATCTTTAGTGCTCTAAATATGTTAAGTAAATACAAAAATGTTTCATTAAAATTCAGGCTATACGAGATATCAGCTCGACAGTGTCATACAGAATTATTGGAAGCTTGTTGTAGACAGACTTTACCATATGGTACCGCGGCTAGGTGGGTGAATGCATTTCGTAGAGGAAGAGAAGACGTTTATCAAAGACGTGGAGCTGGCAGACCGCAATAAGCAAGTGATGATGTACATGTGAATGCTGTTAGAGCACTCCTGGAAGAACATCGTTGTTGGACTTATATTGAACTTCTGGTACGATACTCCACATACTTAAGAACTTAGAAATGAGAAAAATCTGCGCTCGATGAGTTCCACACAATCTTACAGGGGGAACAATGTGGCAGAGGATGGGAACACTGAGATTACACTTAGGACGCCATGAACGTGAAGGCGAGCGGTTTCTTCGATGTATCATAAGATTAGATGAAACCTGGGGTCGATGCTACCAACCAAAATTAAAGAGACAATCAAAGAGACATTGATTCATCACGGAGAAAAAGGTATCGACAAGGATAGGATCCATTAAGGTAATGATCATTGTTGCTTATGATTTTGAAGGTGTTCTAATCACTCGGTCACTTTATGGAAGACCATTTACGACCAGCTGTGCGTTGTAAACGTTCAAATCTCCTGAATTCTCATCTCATTGTGTTACATGTTGATGCTCGCCCTCACTTGTCTGCCTCTGTTAATTTACTTCGCAGATGGAACTGGTAAATTCTGGAGCATCCTCCATACTCCCCAGATATGAGCCCATGTGATTTCGACCTTTTTGCGAAAATGAAGTTATCACTTAGAGAATTTCGCTTTAGAACCAGACAGGCAATTATAGCAGCAGTAGAGCAGCCTGTTCGAATATTACGAGGGCTGTTCAATAAAGAATGACCACTTATTTTGACAACGTACCTTTACTCATCCTCATAATTTTGATGGTCCTTCTCAAAATAGTCTCCCCTGAATGCGATGCACTTGTCCCAGCGTTTCTGCCGGTCTTCAAAGACATGCTGGAAACCGTTTTTGAGAGATCCTTAAAAATCGCCTCTGTAGTATTGTCCAGTTACTGATGTGTGTGCAGGTACAACATGCTGATAAACCATTCCATGAATATCAAAGAATGAGATGGCCACAACTTACCCAGCAGATGCAACCACTTGTGCTTTTTTAGAGGTTGATGATGAAGGAGATTTCCACACTGAGCTTTGCCGTTTGCTCTCAGGATCAAAATAATGTAGCCAAGTTTCATCAGCAGTGATTACGTTTGAAAGAAACTCCGGATCTTCCTCTAACATCGACTTTAACTTCAAGCAGACCTGCATGCGAATGTCCTTTTGTTCGTGTATCAACAGTCTTGGAACCCATCGCGCACAAACAGGTCTCATGTGTAATGTTTCTGTCACCAACGTGTGGGTTGCTCTCAATGAAATGTTCAGTATTTCAGAAAGTAATCTTAAGGTAATTCGTCGATCCTCTCTCACAATGGCAACAGCAGTGTTGATGTTTTCTTCCGTAAGAGCAGTAACTAGAGCACCGGGTTCACCTTCCTTTGAAATTGATTGTCTCCCCTCTTTAAACATTTTAAACCACCTTCGAGCTGTGCTGTAGGGAAGAACAGGCTCTCCATAGGCCTCCTGTAACATTGTGTAGGCCTAAACTGAAGATTTGTTGAGATGAAAGCAGAATTTCAAATCCGCATATTGTTCCTCGCGTGTTACCTCCAATGCAGCGGTAGGCGATACTGAACATGTCTGAACTTGCCTGGTTCTCACAGGTGGGAACCAGGAGTACCAACATTGAAACGACTACGGCATGTTTGTTTCACATTAAGCTAACAGAATGTAAGATTGAATTTTAGTGCGAAAAAATATGACCGTAAATAAATTATGATCATTCTTTATTGAACAGCCCTCGTAGGACAAGACGCTGTTGGTGGCATCCGGCGGCTCCCTTATGTTGAGGCGAGTTCATGTTGGAGGAGATTACTTCTAAACAGTGCAATAATATGACTGCTACAAAAAGGTTTTATTTGTTGTTAATTCAAATGTTGCCACTAATTATTGAATGACCTTTGTATTTGGAATGGTTGACACTTTTAAGAAGCATGTTGCTCAGCCTTACATTGCTTACTTGCCAACGGACGTCAACTATTTTGTGATTTTATAATCTTTCAATTTTATGATCAACATATTGAACAGATTTTATTTTGTCGAGGTAGGCAAAAAGTCTTGTTTTATCTTTTAAGTGCTCTAAGTAGACGACACATGAACAATATGTTTTTGAGAAAAGTTTTGAAATGCTTGTATCTTTAATTCATTAGCAATCAGTGCTATACAAATGGGCACCATAGTTGAAATTTAATAAGAATACTTTGCTGACATGAGTTTAGTTAAAATGCAAGTGAGCCTGTATGGTTTGGAACTAATCACATGATAACCGGCTCAAATCAAATCCCTTATTGTTCCTCATACAGCCCACATCCAATACACCTGTTAACGGCGAACAATGGATTGCATGTCGGTCAGGTATTGCGTGATGAGCAGGTTGATGCTATCTTGCCGGCTAAATGCATTGCAATGGATTCCATAAATCAGTGATAACGTGTTTAGCCCTTTATAAACTCTATAGTCCTAATTTAGCGAGGTAATTAAGGAGAAATTGGAGCATAACACCAGATAACAAGTCTCTCAATAGAGGAGTACTTAGCTGCTTAACTTGTCAGCAACACAACAGAGGGGTTGTGTGACAAAGAGACGCTTTATCTTCTGAAATTTGAGAGTCTGTGTGATGCATGTTTGGTCGTGATGTAAATGGACCGTAAACCGCTTCATAAAAATGAGAATGTGTGCTAGACTAATACCTAATACCATTAGTTCTGGAATTATGATATCGGAAGCACCTGGGTGGGTAAGGGTTGAAAGGTGCAGGTCTAAACAGCAGTTACTGTTGCAGGCTAAGAAAGCATTTTCACTATGTTTGTTCTCCTTGTTGCTCTCAACATAGTCGGACAGATCTGTAGACATTAGCATGCACTTATTTTTGGTAGAGAAAATCACCGTAGTTCATGTTCGCTCTCAACAAAAATAAAAATGCCCTCTGAGATTTGATGTTCTCTTCATAGGTGGACTAGAGCATACAATTTGGAGGACTCAGTCTCTAAGCTTAGTAACTAACTACTGTTGAATTATATCTGCCTAAGAGTTTTCATGCTGTTGTGGGATATACGAGGGTGGTCTGAAAAGTTTCCGACCTCAACATTAAGGTAGCACTCGTAAATAAAAGCCAGTTCATCTGTTGACAGTTACTCACCAAAGTTTCAGCCATTTTGGACGCTCAGTTATGTAACGGTCGTTTGAGTGAGTTGATGTAGTGTGTTTATGAAAATGGACAAAATCGAGTATCGAGCTGTCATTAAATATTTGTTTTTGAACGGCAATGCGCCTATGCAAATCAAAGATGAGTGGTATTATGCGTATAGGAACTCTGCACCATTATTTACCGCAGTGAAATTTTGGGCAACTGAATTTAAACGTGGCCGTAAGAGCTTAGAAGGCGAACGTTCGAGACGTCCAAAAACTGCAACTGTCGACGAAAACATCGCCAAAGTTCACCAAATGGTGCTAGACGACCGCCGAATTAAAGTGAGAGAGATAGCAGAGGCTATGAACATGTCAAAAGAACGGATTTCTCACTTACTAAATCAACATTTAGACATAAGAAAGCTGTCCGCGCGTTGGGTGCCGCGTTTGCTCCCGTTAGACGAAAAACGTTTTCGAATGAACATTGTCAACGCTCTGTTGACGCAGTTCAGGCGCAATAAATCCGGGTTTTGGCGCCGATTAATTACTGTAGATGAAACTTGGATACACCGTTATACGCCCGAAACAAAAATACAGTGCAAACGGTGGACTGCAGAAAGGGGAACCGGCTTCATAAAAAGCAAACATTGTTTTTTTTTTTTTTTTCGCCTGGGAAAGTGATGGCGACTTTTTTTTTTTTGGGGGGGGGGGCGGATAGTCATGGAGTTATTGTAATCGATTATCTTCAAAAAGGAAAAAAAAAATCATTACAGGAGCGTACTACGCATCATTACTTGACAAGCTGAAGGCAGAACTTGCGGGGAAAACGGCTACATTTGCAGAAGGAAATCCTGTTTCACCAAGTCAATAATAACACAACCTCAATCTCGCACCTCAGCGGTTGCAATGGCGAAAATCCACGAATTACATCCACCTTGCAGATCTAGCCACAAGCTACTTGTTTTTTATCCCTCGTCTGAAAATTGCGCTCGGAGGACAGAGATTTTCGTCAAATGAAGAGGCAATCACCTTCGTGAACAATTGTTTTGCAGAGAAAAGCGCCGAGTACTATCTGGACGGGTTACAGAGATGGGAGCATCGGTGGGAGAAGTTGCAAGGAGACTATGTTGAAAATAAAATAAAAAAATCTGAAAAAGTGTCTTGTATCTTTATTAGGTCGGAAACTTGTCAGACCACCTATGTATTTACTGTTAACGATGGAAGTAACATGTTTAAAAAGGCTGTTTTGGAAAAGGCTGTTTTTGTTGTAACATCTTTCTGCATGCTAGGCAATTAATATACAAAGGTATTGGATGTAGTAGTAAAATGTAATTCAAATTTCATTAATTCAGAGGAATATGGATAGTAACTAAAACGGGCAGATATTAATGTTGAAATTTAAGTTTGGTTTCAAATGAGTACTAACATAAATAACAATCAGCTCCACTTGCATTGTTGTGACTTACATTCTTCTTCTACGTCTCTTCCTTTCCGGTTTCTATCCTTATATGCAGTGTTCATTTAACGCGCTGTTTTAAAAATCTGTAGTAAAACTTTTATGTTTTAATGCTAGTACAACTTTAAATAATTAAAAGTATTAATTAGTACCCGAACTTGTACATTTCCTTGGACGTTTTGTACTAATATACTCCACCTATTGTAGCAAGAAACCAATATTCTTCTTCCGAGCATGAAGTAATGTGTGTCCTTTATATGCAAGAGGTCCTGAGGTCGCATCTCCTTTAGAATGAGTTGTTTTCCCACGTACTCCATCGATCCATTAAGCTCCATCTATCCTGGTCGCGTTTGAACATAATTTCACCCTCCCGCCTCTGTAGCGTAGGTGACAGCATGTTTACCTCACGCTCAAAAGGTCCCGGATTCATATCTCTGCCAGGGTGAGTTAACTGGATAAGGGTTTTTCGGGATTTTCCTTATCCTGAAGATGAATGTCGGGTAACTCTTAAGCTCTATGAGCTCTGGGCTCATTTGAACATCACTCCACTCATTCTCCGATATTATTAACTTTACGGGACGTTAATTAAAAATACCTTTCTTTGACTCAACTGCGTAGTTATAGGGCGTTAAAAAGTATTTTGTGACTTAAAATAGGCACCATTACTTAAATATTCATACTATTGAATCTGTATACAATCAGCATTTGTCAAAAAGTACAATGCTTTTTTTTTTTTTCTAAAACAGAAGTCTTGAGTATTTCGACAAGTTCAATTACTGCCCCATTACATCTCACCTTTGCAACAGGATAATTTGCAAAAGGCGTGATGTTGGATGATTATTTACTCTCATCTTTGGTGACGATCTGGCGTAGATGCCTTGAGGCTCTGGTACAATGAGTCTTACCTCGGGTCGTAGTATCGGAGGGAAAGTAATCTATGCTACAATTATTGGAAAATAAACTACAATTCCTCTTTAAATATTGTGGGATTTATTCCACGAAATCATTAATAAATTCTGTTACAACTCTAAGTGCCGTAGATTCTATCCTTTCACAAAATGATTATTGTTGCATCGGTGAGTTTTAAGTTTCTGCAAACTTGCAGAGCGACACACACACACACACAAAAAAACGATGTTTCTAGAACAACTAAATTACTTCTATTCTGTTGGTCCACGTTACCACATTACGTAATTACATAATTGTAATTACCAATAGCAACACTATTATGTAAGTTGTATCATTCCGTAGCCTACCCAATTTCATAATTCCTATTTTGTACAAATTATTCTTTTCCAGAACAATTCAGGACAAATTCTTAAATATTTGAAAAATGTGAAATAATCATCACACCTTTTAACAATCAAATTCGATAAGAGAGGATAGTTGTTAAGTTTCACATCAGCCCATAACCAGGAACCCAATTTTGAGGCTTTAAAATGCCGGAACACCCTCTCTCCAGGACTTTTAAATGTATGTCTGTTTAAGGGTGAAGATGGACAGAAGGTTGGATATCTCAGGTAAAACATCTGTATATGGAGAGGAGAGAAAACCTCAAACGTCCTGCAAGTCTGGAGGTAGTGCCTACACCGTACTTACATAGGGCATGTAACTCGATCAAACAAGATTTTCTTACTAAAAATTTCATGAAAATGTTTTAAATCCTGAACAGGCAACTTTACCTAATTTCTGGATAAGTTTCAAGAACGTGCACTTTTATTTCATTAAATATAACGAGGTGTATACGAGAGAAGTCCAGCGCCGTGGTATAGTGGGCCAAGGCGTCATTCTTTGGTTCCCTGCCACGGAAAGCGCCCAGGGTCTATCCCATCCCTGGGGGGGGGGGTGCAGGACGGTGCCTACTTAGCATCGTGAGGAAAGTGAGGAGCTACGATAGGTAGCGGCCCTGGTTGCGAAAGCCAACATTCGGGCTCGGGGTGCCGAGATGCTGACCACCTCACCACCCCGTATCGGTTGGAAGATCGCCCACCTCTACCTTGCGTATGTGGGCGTGAGGCCGGCAGTCGGATTGGCAAGCCTTGGCCCATTAGGGCTGTTACGCCACGGGTATACGACAGCATGAAATTTCAGGAGTTTCAAGGCAAGTGTACATGGCGGCAGGGAGGGCGGACACAACAAGAGCAGATTTCTCTCAGTAGCTGTGTTTCTGACTGAATTATATCACTATTTCCTTATATGGATTTTATAAATAGATCGCTTTCCTGGAATAGTATTTTAAGATCCCTCCACCGGTTTCCATAGAATAGCACTGGTTTATAATGTATTCCCAGTACATGTGCTAGGCGGTGTTTATTGGCCGTAAATTCACTTTGGAACTCCTCTGGAGTTCTGTGAAAGGGGAAACTGCTTAATTCCTGGCTGAGGCAGCGGTAAAACTGTCAAGTAACCGGAAACATTAATGTTTGTTACTCCTTTAACCAAGGTCCATTAGTGGCAAGTGAAACTCAATTAAAACTGTGACTATTAAACGAGGAAAGAGTTTAATTTTTTGTTTCTTTCTTTTCAGGTGAGTGTTCTCTCAGTCCAGTGCTGCATTTTAGTAAATATAAAGATAGGTGAGTAGGACTTTTAATGGAATATAATGTTGCTAATGAAGTGGTTTACATGAAAAGTATTGAATTACAACTATCCCTTTTATAAAGTATAAGAAAATATCTAATGTAGTTTCAATGCAAAAGCAGTCATGAATTTTGTTTGCGCGAAATTATTAATTTTTTTAATGAATACTTGTTGGCGAGTATTTAGTTTGGATGAATCAGAAGTACCCCGAAAATATCGATTCAAGGAATATTTTTAGCTTTTAAACTTAGATTTCATATTCGTTAAATTGCAACACTCCTTCGTTGACCGCCTCGTTTACGTAAATGGTAGCGTGTCTGCCTCACGTTCAAGAGGTCTCGAGTTCGAATCTTGGTTAGGGTGAGTTGTCTGGATAAGGTTTTTTCAGGGTTTTTCCGTTATCGTGAAAGATGAATGTCAGGTAACTCGTAAGATCTATGAACTATGTGCTCATGGAGCTCATTCATCGTCCGATATGACAACGTTGAAGGACAAATAAAATCCACCTTCATTGGCTGAATAGAGTTCGTTGCTACCCCTCTTCCACCCAGTTGATACATATCTAACTTCAGCCAGTCACACAGTTTAGGGTAAGAGTATCTATGCGGGCGGTACAACCGGCCTCTCTCCTTACCGGGAGCTAACAAGCTGTTCCCGAAAGGGGCGGCGGGCGCACTCTGGTGCTCTTTCCAATAGGGCAAGACAGGTATTTACAACCCCCCCCCCCCCCATTACAGGCTGGAAGTGGATACGCCACTTACACGCGTCAACCCATGCGGGAAGAATACCGAAGAACCTCGGTTGGGGCGCCTGGTGATCTAGCATACCTACTACTAGCTCTGCAGGCTACTGCCCGGGAATTTTTAGGCAACCCTCTACTCTCTTCGGGCGGCCGGAGCCTGGCTGAAAGTACCCGATCTCCCACGGGTATCGGAAACACATTGACCCCTCGAGTCCAACCCAATCCGAACAATTCCCATTCGGGAGGAGCTCGAATGTTCGGCCCGAGGTTCCTCAGGTAACGTCAGAGGTACCTCGAGTGCTAAGGGTCCGCAGCGTCCGCACCACGGTTGCTGAAGGAGACGGATTCCCTCCCGTACGGAGCCAGACAGCAAAATATCTTTTCCACGTGAAGGAGTTGGTTCCGCTTTACTTTAGTTGGTTGTCAGTCTAATTTTAAAATGGTCTATACTCTGCCACGTTGTTTTGAGTTCGTTAATGGACAGTTTTGCTGTCACCTAATCAGCTTAGATTACTCCAAAGCTGCAGCACAAAATTAAAAAAAAAAAAAAAAAAAAAAAAAAAAAAAAAAAAAAAAAAAAAAACGGCTCCAAAATAGCCTTTACATTGGAAAATGTTAAATAGTTTTTAATTTGCTCGAAACGGGTTCTAACGATTTTAGTTAAGGTATTTGCATCTTGACTTTTCTCTTAACCTGTAAAATTATCTGCAATCTTAATTAATTTTATTTAATGTTAAAACATAAAAGATAAGCAAAATTTACTAAAAGGAATACATACTCTTCGTAATGTGTCGAATAATGTTTGTGTGGCATTAGTCGTATTCGAAACTTTGATTATACATTTAATTTTTCCCAGGTTGAACTATCGTACAAAATTTATATGTAAACTGTCATAAGCGAATCTCCCCCTCCCCTGGCATGAGTTCATTTGTAACAAGTGACGTAAGATATGCGATCAGTTGTGTGTTTTCCTTACTGTGTGTAGCCAAGTCCATATTAATGAATTTAAAATTATTTTTAGCCGATTATCTCAAGACAATGTGAATCACTTCTATATAAATACTAGTACAATAATCCACAAGGAAATGTGTGAACATAATACATGAAGAAATTCATGAAGTGTGACGACACATCAGAGGTACAATGTTCAGTCCTGTGCCTTGTGTAGTGGATTCATGGACTAACGTCACAGGGGTTCGAACCCACCCATGCGAGTGTGAACTTTTCGAGCCTCTCAGCTCTCTAAGGCACTTCAGCCACGCCAGGGGAAGCATAGTGCTGACCATATCTCCCGCATCAATGAAATGACACCCCCTTTTGCCATGCACATATGTGCGTGAGATCGGCAGCCAGGTTTTACCAATCAGTTAACAAAAGATACAAGTATCCAAGCATTTTAGTTGTTACGTTTCACAATAGGAAATGCAGCGTCTGCATACATGCCTTTCTGAAGCGTTTCGTGTCCTTTAGAATCGTTGGAGGTTTTAGAAATGCATATTAAATATTCATATTTATGTTTGCGTGCTGGTAAGTGTATTTGCCTTCTAGTGCCGGGACCAGGACGTCCTACATTTCACTTTCTTTAACTAGAATTTTAAAGAGGTCACGGAGATGTAAGGCGGTCGCTTGAAAGTCAAAGTCATATCTTAACCTCAAAACGCAGTTTACGCAGAACACGTTAGTTTGGCTTCCTGTTCATCTAAGATCGCGCTTCTTCTGTTCGAAAATATTAAAGGGACACTGAGACTGAATTTTTAGGTTACAATAATACTTAGGATTTTTTAAATTTTTTATCAAATAAATATTCTGCAGCCTTCACTTAGTGATTTTGGTCAAAACATTTTTCACGATCCGTATTTGAAATCACATGACTGTCTCTTTAAAGTCCACTAGACCCACTCACTTCCTTTTTCGCTATGCATTTGTTTCTGTTTTACTTATTTACGAATTTAAAATTCATTCCTTGTATTTCAGTTTTATTCTGATTTGTATATACATTTGCATGTATAATCTGAAATATGCTATCTAAAGATTTAGGTATGTATTTTGGGATTACTGTATCCAGGCCTGCTCTCTCCATATGTTTGACTACAGTAGTAGTCAAGCGGTCTTGACTAACTCTCGCTTGACTACAGTAGTTACACCGCTTGGTTCTCACCAAGGGGGCCCGGGTTCGATCCCAGGCGACCGCAAAGAGATTTGTGGTGGAGAACACGGCGCTGGGGCGGGTTTTCTCCGGGACCTCCGGTTTCCCCCGCCATCTCATTCCACCGGTGCTCCATCTTCGTCTCATGTATCATCAGTGTCACCGCCTGCGGTGCCGTATGTAGTAAAAGTGGGCTTAAACACTACACATTTCACATTCTCTTCTCCACACAATGAACAGTTGTCTAGTTCCCTCTCTTGACCTATACCTTTCAAGTTTCTCACTCCTGTTCTCGCCCAAGCAAACCCTTCTGGCTCTACCTTATTACAGATGTCTATATATTCTTCCCTCCGCCAGGTTGTTTTTATTTCTCTATATAACCTCAATGAGCTTTTGTCACTTGTACTGGCAAAAATGTCTTGTCTGTCAATATCCTCTAATCTTAACTTCTTTCCAGAAGCATCTATACCCATACACTGCATTTATCCAAGAATGACCCCTACCTAGCTTCGACACATCATTCATTTTATGTGCCCAAGACCCTCCCCAGTTACTTCTCCTTTGAATATGAAAACATTCTTTAATAATATTGTCATCTTCCAAGTTAGCGATTCTGTATAAATATTTAATTGTCCTTGACAAGATTTTAATTTTAGTAGAATGCCTGCCTAGTACCAATTGTGCTGCCCCATTAGGCGATGCTATCGGTAATCCCAATATATATTTATAAAAGGATCTATGCACTCTATCAGTATCTCTCCAAGCCTCATCTACTCCCCATACCTCTGATCCATGTAACATTCTGTTTTCTACTACTACCGTTTAAATCCTCTGCAACCATTTGACATTTATATCTGACAGTTTACTGTAGCATGATCTTATCACCTTCATGGCCATTTCGTTCTTTCCAGCTACCATCTGAACTCAACCTTGTCCCCAAATAATCAAATATCCTTACCACCTCTATTTCTCTTCTATTAACCTCCCATTTCTCATCCTTACGCAGCCTGTACCCTTTTTTTGAAGACCATAATCTTGGTTTTGTTTTCATTCACTTTCAAACCCCATTTATTGCAATAAGAATTGGCTGCCTCAATTGCTCTTCTCAGCCTTCCACTTAATATGGACCTAACTACTAGGTCATCTGCAAACAGTAGCCCCGAGATTACTTTATTGTTAATAATTGGTGAATGTACCCTTCAACTTGATATCTCCCCTAAAATACCATCGATATATAGGTTAAATAATACTGGACTAAGTTTACAGCCCTGCCTTATAGAGAAAGTAACGTGACGGCTTTTTATTGGTCTTCCCAAAATTCTTCAAATCCATAGGCGACACAAAACCTTTTCCGAGAGTCGCCATGCAAGGTAAGGAACGTATTGGGAAATTTCTTCTAGAGAAGGATGTGACGCACCTTTCATCGAAAAGGGAGTCAGGGGCCGACAGGAGGATGTGCTCACTATCTTAGTGATGAACTCAAATACGAAAGAAAGGAAGTGCGTTAGTGTGAGTTACGAAATATTCCTATACTGCAGTGATGCTGACCTTAGAGGCACAAATTGATTTTCTTCACCCTCTTACATTTTCCTTTCACTTCAGAGGAGGCTGTGGAATTCAATAGGTTATCTAAAATTGTAAGGCCGATCATGTATGCTTTAGGCTATCACTAGTGGCTGATCATTAGCATTTTTTACTTTCTCTCTTGGTAGTTAGAGAGAAGTTATTCACAGGTCGTCAGCTGTGTGTAGATTCTCCGTAACAAACTACCCAATTTGTAAACAAACATTGAAAATGCTTTTCAAAATTATTTAGATGATATTTCAATCATATCCCCAGGAAATTGTAAATGTTAAGGATCGTTATCAATTGGGAGGTATCTCTAAACCCCAATGCTTGCTTTTATTGTGAACTTCTGATTACCAAATTGCAAATATCTTGAAGAACTCCAACTCTTTACATTGATACTTTTACACGAAATATCGCACTACACGTGTAACATTATTTTGTATTAATGAAAATTCCTTTATGTTTGCTCACTATTTATCCAGAATAAAACAACATAAGTTGTACAGTTGCTACAGTGCTCAGTGTAGCGTATAGAAATCTGGGATTCATTATTCCTAACTCTTTTAACTTCAACGATATTAGACTTCTTGTTACATTATATAATTCATTTGTAAGATCCAGACTCGAATATGCTTAACTAGTATGGAGTCCTTATACCGCCAAATTTATTTAACTTTTCGAAGTTATTTAATACAAATTTCTAAGGTACCTATGTATTTTTCAAAACTTTCCATTATTTTCCTAAGTTCATATCATACGATTCATTGCTTCATTTATTCGACTTTAGAAGTCTACCACATAGGAGAAATTGTCAGTTATTGCTTTTCCTTTGCAAATTACTTCATAATATTATTAATGACCCTAACCTAAACCAGTTTATACGTTTTACGTTCCAGATGTTTGCACCTAATAGATTTGTAATATTTTTCTTCCTCATAAGGTTAATACTGATTCCTATAAATATTCACCTTGCATAGAATGCAGTCATACAATAAAATACATCCCTTAAGTATTGATCTATTTAGTATGAAAAACGAATCTTTGCTTTATCTTGTGATTATTTATCACCAAAAGTAGAATGACTGATTTACTGTACCTTTGAACCAATGATACCAACTTGTTTGTGTTTTTGTTTTGTCATCATTTGTTCTGTAATTAATTTTGTGTTGTTTCTCATACATTTTCTTCATATTGTTATTTTGTAGTGAGCATTGTAATTGGGAAATATTTAATGTATATATTAAATAAGGTGATTTATGTGGCAGGAGTCTTGGAACACATGTGAAATGCACGTCATATAAAGCAGGGATCACATTAAAAAAGTTTATGCTCTTTGGATTTCTTCTGAAAGAACGATTTATGCAGGACCAAATACTAACTAAAAGATTTAGCAGCAGAAGTAATGAAAGAGCTTTAGGAGGATTACCGGTTTTGGAGATAAGATTGCAAAAACTAACTGAGATAAGAGTCAGTGGTTATGCAAGGACTTGCAGAATTAATCTTTGACACAAGTTCTGAGTCGACGGCTTTACAGATAATAATAATAATAATAATAATAATAATAATAATAATAATAATAATAATAATAATAATAATAATAATAATAATAATTAATGCTGAAGCACCTACAGTGCTCATCTGGCCAGTGGAATTTGATGTTCATGTTGCAGAGACTACAATCTTCTCTTTAATTGCGTCTGTAAAATAGTGCAGTATAAAAAATTGCTTATAACTTTGCAATATCTTAAATGCTATATTGGTTGGATAACTAATACTTAATACTTTGAAGGTTTACCTCATCAACTATACTAATGCCTTTTTCAAATGGAAGCTTAGTTTTATATGTATCTGAACTATTATGTGTGTTAATAAGTAATTAATTTTTATTTTAAAATGGATTTTAATTTTATTCTTTATTTTATATCTCTTCTTTAGATAATAGATATTGTCAGTATTTAAGGACCGCCCCTAAACTTCTGTAGAACAATTGGTTTATTAAACTGAAACAAAGAATTAAAATGGAGATGCGCTTGATCCAAATAAATACTTTGTAAGACATTAGAACATCATAACTTTCTGAAATAAAAACAAAATTTTGTCTCACACAGAAATAAGAGTACAGTTAAAGAAACATGACGAGTTCCTTTTCAAGAAATATGCCAGTTTGACAGCCATGTACTTTGGAGATACGATTCCTCCAAAGCATATGCAACAAATTCATTACTTAAGGAGCATTGAGACTTTTTTTTTTAATTTACCTCCAACGTGGTCACATCGGATGATGAATGAAATGGGTGAAATGCTCAAACGAGTCCAGGGTCCATACAGCTTAGTTACCAAACATTCATCTTTCAGGATAAGGAAAAGCACTGGAAAAAACCTAATCCAAATAACTCTCCTTGACTGAGATTCGAACTCGAGACTTCTTGAACATCAGGCAGACACGCTACCATCTACGCTACCGAGGCGGTCGCATTGGAACTGAAAATTTGGGTGAAGAGATAAACTTTTCGATTGTATAATGATACTTATATAAATTTTCCATTGTTGACTGTGAATCAGTTTGGTCAATCTTCCACGATACAGCATATTTGACATGTTAGCGACTTATTTAAATCACCCCTGCGCTTCATTTTAACCCGACGGAATCCTTTTGTGGTGTGTGTGTTTTCTGTTTTACAGTTTTGCCCATTATTTTGTATATGCATCTATTATGCAGTTGTTGAGAATTTATTCCTCTTGATTAGTATTGCTTGAAGTTCAGTTTCAGAAACTAAATAATAATGTAACGTGTGTTAAAGCTTTAATTGTCTAATTGATTGTTGATTAAAATCAGCATTAGGTTGCTATAAAATAAACGATAATCCCTCTCTTTGATCCATATTCTTTAATATTTAAGGTCATATTGACAATTCCTGAGAAATTATCGTTTTACTACCGTGTTAATCTTGGGGTTTGATTTTAAGCATTAAATTTGCAGATTCACTGACTTATTTCCAGACTAGAGAGGGTAGAGAATAATCCTAACTGAAGAAATATTACCATCCTTCACGGGATAAGCGTGTTCTACCATAAGAACACTGATTGAATACAAGTAGTAACACAAAAAGCTAGATTTTCCCTTCTCTCCACCCTGTGTGATACTTTTCAGATTGTTTCCAGCATCACTGCCCAATCCCAGAGGCTTGGCTGACTGTCCACGACACTTTTGGACGGAATCCGTGCTTGTAGTTCAGTCACGTTGTGACAACAACATTCCTGTCCCTCTGGTCATACACAGCTTGCATACTAGAACACACTCTCTCTGCTTGTGTGTCCTCTTCATTCGCTGTGGGGCAAGCTTCAGGCATCCAAATGTGGCAGTGAAATCACGACACGAACCCATGGACCTTCACTTTCCTTGACGTGACCGCTCCTTCTTTGTGCTTCAGAAAATTCTTCCCTCTCAGCATCTATGTGTGTACATATTGAAACTATTTGCTGATCAACTTGCAAATTCCTTTCCATTGTGGAAATAGAATTATCATTTTGCCATCGGGTACGTTCACAACAATAACTGAACTGTGAATTGCATATTCATAAACTGTTATTGTTGTCATCTATCAAAATTATCGAACATCAGAGCAGCCTTGATCATCAAACTTCTTTCAAGAAACGTTTAATACCTCCTCTCTTATCAAACTCTTTTCACTTCATATCCTTTTGAATCCAAATTCAAGAACTCTCACAACTTACGATTCCTTCCATTGTTTCCATTTCTGTGAACTACTAGCAGCTTCTTTAGCATCGAGTATCTGGTCCAAAGAAGAGAATGTTTTAACCAGATTCCCAAAGTAACCATAAATAAAGTTTCATTCACACTTTCTATTCAATTTCCTAATAACCAACTTTCAAAATTAGTATCTTCCGTATGTTACAAATGTCTAGATCACTGACAATAGCTTATCAGCATTTTCTTTAGCTTTAGTTAAAACTTGAGTAGAAATTTCACCAGACGAAGATTGGTTTATTAATTAGTTTCAAGGAACATTTCATCGTGTGGAAATTCAAATATGTGGGATCCATTAGCCATGAAAGTGGAAGATGCGAAGCGGATGTGGGTCACAGAATATGCCAAATGCAATAAAGATGTTGAATTGAATTTTATAAAGTAGAACTATTTCTAGGCAAATCAAGAAAATAAGCTTATAAAATGTAGTTGAATCGATATTAACATATCGGAAAGAAAGGTGGCCTTATTGAAAGTCAGACAAATAGTGCTCAAATGTTTGGGATAAGAAGAGGAACTAGAATATTTAGATTGGAAAGGTAAAAGAATGAACAGGTAAGAAAATTAATGGATATGGAGGAATCGCTGTTAGGAAGGATTGAGCAGCAAAGAACCCTGCAGTCGGTACTTGACAAAAATGAGAGAATAAAGAGGGCGAAGGATTATACTGGAGTTTAAAAATTAAAAATGATATTGTTTGTTAGCGGTTCTTTCAATGGGGAGCATCGTATCACCGCCGCCGGTGTGCGATTTCATCCCGAAGGAGTTTTTGTATACACCAGTAAATATTTTGACATGGTGCGGTATGGTCTGGTTTGAATCTGCGACCTTGGAATCAGTAGACCAACGCTTAACCAACCAGACCGAAATTATACTGGAAAGGTCACCACGAGGAAAAGGGAAACGTCCACCATCAAGGAAAATGTGAAAAGCTGGAGTAAATCAGTAGGGCAAGTGAGGCCTGAAGAGAAAGAGGGGCTTGAACTGTTTGTCTGCTCTGGTAGTGGATCTGTGTACTGCAAAATGAGTTTGAGAGTGCATATGAGTCACCCATGCTTTCAGATCTAATGCTTGTTTCAGTAACTGTAGTGACACGTCTTATGCACGGGTGAGCTATGTGACAACACTGTATATTTCAGATAAACCTAGCATCCGTAGCATACCCGGACGGCGAGCATAAACATCATGTGGATAGCAAAAGTGATTGCATTATACCTTCTTCTGCCTTGCCTTCTTGTGTTAGGTCGACAATATTTGAATGGATGATTGAGAAATATCGCAGTAGAGAATTAAGAGCAACCATTGAAAACTGCAGAAGCCCTAAAAATAGGTTAGAAAAAGTTAATCTTGGGATCAACTTTTAATGTGGAGTTCTCTAAAGGAAGTTACCATAGTCGAGTGGTCAGGACTCTTGATTGTGCCCGCCTCGCAAGCGTAGATGGTAACGTGTCCGGTTCACGTTCAAGAGGTCGCGAGTTCCTATCTAGGTGAGAGTGAGTTGCCTGGGTAAGGTTTTTCCGAGGTTTTCCCTTATCCTGAAAGACTAATGTCTGGGAACTCTTAGCTCTATGGATCCTGGGCTCATTTGAGCATCATTTCTGCCATTTCATTCATCTTCCGATATGCCTTAATATTAGAGGAGGTAAATTTAAAAGAAAATAAACCTCTTGATTTTCCCGAATTCGATTCCCAGCTAAGGCATGGATTTTTTCTTTAATTAGAACATTTCCCTATCCTTCACAATTTATGTGAGAACATGTGCTCGTGTTTAAGTTAGAAATGGAGTAATGTTAATGACTAAGTGTAAAGCCCTCGATATGACCATTAAAATAACAATGGCCTATACATGTGAAGCAATAATGATAAAACAAAAATTACATCATTGCACTGTATACACCAAGGGCATTATTTATGAGTATGGCTTCGGGTTTGTAAAATCGCCCTCGGGGAGTAATTGTTAATTTAATATGTGCATGTACCACTCTGCGGCTGGAAAATGACTTTGGATCCATCCTTAGGACGCTCCCAATACAACCAGCGATGAGCTCAACCCAGTTATAAAGTTGTGCGTAACTTTCTCGTCATGTGTCACCGTGCCTTTTTCCACCAGCTCAGAATCCGCTGATTTCCAACATTGCATTAAGTTTGTGAAGGATGACATCATGTCGCTAGGTTGGGGTAAATGGGTGTAAGACATTTGTAATTGCTTTGACATTTTTTAAGAGTGGCGAGAGCTGCGCGTCAAGAAATGTAACGCCTGCTGTCAGTTGCAACCCCGGAAAGCTTTCGGAAGAGTTCCGACGGGTTTTTTAATACAGTTCTGCGTGTTTGTAAAAGAAGGAAAACGTGACCTACATTAGCGAGCAAACTTGTTGACTCTTCCCCGCGCTCTTAAGGGTGACGTCTGTATACCTGAATAATACTAGACTTTTTCTTTCTTCGCCCCCTTTTTTTGTGAGAGAGGGAGGGTAATCGATTCTAAGCAATACTACAACCAAACGAATGTATTTTTAAAACGTGCTCTTTATAAGCATTTCACTTCGTCTTAACATGCCTGAGATCTTATAAAATAGGTTTCATGGTAGTGTGGCGGAGATATGTTGATGATGTTTTTGCTATCATTCCGGAAAAACTTAGAGAAGATTCTCTAAAATTATTAAACCTGCAAGATAATCACATCCAATTTACTATGGAAGTAGAAAGAGACAACACCCTACCCTTTTTGGACCTCAAGATAACTAGAAATCGTCATGGTGTAGATTTTGGAATATACAGGAAGCCCACACACATAGATAATTACATAAAGAAAAATGAATACAACCCAGTTTCACATCAACTAGCTGTCTTGAGAAGTCTAATTCACCGGCTATACAACATCCCACTGAGTAAGGATGAATTTTTGAAAGAACAACAACACATAAAAGACATAGCGGTATTGAATGGATTCAACCCAGCCATCATAAGGAACATGATGAAGAGAAAAGAAAAACTGAAGATAATATAAAAAAATACCACTCTCACACCACTTAAAAACACAAATTGGCAATATAGAAAATTCACCTACCATCCATGGGCTTTTAGAAAATTTGAACGAATCTTCAAAAGACTAAACTTAAAACTAGCACCCCAAAACAAATTCAGTCTGAGGAACCTGCTAAATAAACCACTGAAAAATACAATCCCCAACAATTTGAAATCAGGAATTTATCAGATTAATTGTGAAACCTGTGAAAAAAGCTACATAGGAAAAACTAAGAGAAGCTTGTTAACCAGGCAAAAAGAACACCAGAGGAACATTAAGTTGAAACAAACAGAAAAATCTGCAGTTTCACACCATTTTTGGACAGATAACCACAACATTGGCCACAAAATTAAACTGTTAAAATCTTTAAGTACACCCATAGAATTGGATATTTGGGAAAAAAATATTCATAAACAAAAACCGTGATAAAGTTATAAATTTTGAAATCCCGGCATTAAATGAAATATTAAAACTTAGTGCCCCTAACACCAGATGGCAGAGAGATCGGAGCTCCGTAGTAGTGGAAGAAGAGGAAGGTTCATTTAGTCACCAAACAGCTGAGGATGAGATCGAATGATCTTGAAAACGTTTCAATTATACAACAACAAGTAAGTGAAGTTGAGTGTAAACATAGTGACTCATAAATCAAACTCAAATATCATGGTAGTATATTAAATATGTTCTCCAAAGTGGGAAATTCTAATTAAACTGAAATAATATAAGTATCCCACTTACTGTGTTCATGGAAGTTTTATATAATACAACGTTACAAGTATAATATTAATGTGATATTATTTCTACCATGTTATCTCAAAATGCCAATAATATGAAAATTTAAGAAGCTATACCAACTAAGGAAAGGAAAATAGCTATAAGTTCCATATTGTTTTAATCACAGTATAAGAATAAGGAAAGCACATGTTTGTGTAGTAAGCCTTTTCCGTTCTACTTTTCTTCCTCGTAAGGGAAAAGCTATTCTTTTCCACTCAAACTTCAATTTTTAGATTTTACCCGAAATACACATTTTTTTAAGAATTAAGAACAAGACCGTTTTCAGAAAAAAAGGACTATGTGTGTTTCTGTAAACAGTATGGCTCGAAAATAAAATATAGCATAAGTGTGTCATTCCGAAAGCAAATCCCATAAATTTCAGGAAAATTTGACGTTCACGTCACTCGATTTCTGTGACTTAAAATTTATATATTATGTGAAGAACAAAATCACATTTCATTATTTGCAAGTAATTTAAAGCATTGAATGTTCAATCTTTGAGCTGATCGTTCAGAAAAATATCTTAGGCTTATTTTGAATATTGAAATATATACTTCACCTAAACAAAAATAATTGTTTAATATTTGCTATTTTCACAGAGTCTTTAATTGTAAAAACATTATTATCAATACTAACAATCTACTTTAAAATTCTGCGAACCATTTTGAAAATGAAAATATTCATATAGTCCTAGAAAAAGATCAATTGGAATTCCAAGTAGTTATAGAAACATAATTTGCTAAATGGTGCAGTTGTCTAGCAGTAACGGTGCAATTTATACCAAAGTGGGTATTTAAGTTCATTATTTTCTAAACTACCCTTTACTTAGAATAATTTTTAATTTTTTTCTTTTTGATTAAATTATGCACAAGTATTTAAGATATTAACATGACAAAGTATACATATGTGTTGAATTTTGGAAATAGCAAGGAAGGAACTTTTTATAAGTAGTAAAGGTTAAGAAATGGACATAAAAAATTAGAATCTTTGAAACATATAAAATGTTTCCAATTACATTTTTGTAACCAAAATTTCGGAAATATTCGTTATTATGATTTGAAGTGTTCACTGTAGTGAAGTGCTGTCACAGTCCATTGTTTCTCATGACGTCCTGGGAAGGGTCTGGAACATAAAGGCCAACTTATAACCACTCGCTTTTAAAATATATATATTGATTCTATTTCCTCTATCCCATTGTGCCTGCGATGAAATGTGCAGTGAAATTATTTTTGCAAACGTTTGTCTCCAGTAGAAAAATAACCCTTCGTATGAATTTTTGGACAACCTATGTAAACGTAAAAGTAAGTAGGGAACGTCATATGAATGTAACACAACATTTTTCCGACAATCGCAGGGAGAAAAGAAAACACCGATTTTTTAAAAATAGAAATGACACGTGTGGAGGGAATACGAGCGTTGGAGGTGACAGATAAAAAGAGGGAGGTAGGGGTGGAGAAAGAATAAATATAAGAATATTTGTATTTATCGTACGGAGAGGTGGTGGCAGTGATGGAAGACGAAATGAGAGAGGTACAGAATGGAAGAGGCAGACTTGCAAGAGATACGTGCATTTAACAGAATAACGCAATCAGAACCGAAGGTTCCGTTAGTAGTGTATGATTAACATTTTTAAAAATGCTAGCAACATTTTAATATTTGTATCTTCGGTCTTTATATTCGTCTTAATATCTGATGTTGTAATTTTAAGTTCTTAAAGATATATATCTCCGTAAATGAAAGTACGTTTAATTTGGTTTTCTCTTATATTTTCCAATAGAGATTTAAATTTTCTAAACGAATAAAATTTTCAATCATACAACTTTGAAATTACTTCGCAGCTGGATAACAGCACAATTTGTTACATGATTATACGACGAAGTAAATTCTAGAAAGACATCTTATTGTAGTAATTATGTATAAGATCTTCATCTTAAATACTTGCCACTTATTATTTCATAGTCCACGTATCGCTAAACAGCATCTCGCACCATGGCAAAGGTCTGTTGACAGTGGCAAAACAAAAGAATTGTGCATGGCCGACTTCAAAAGTCACGCTCAGTTGCAGAAGTGGTCGCAAACGGTACATAGTTTGTGGATGCTCCGGTAAATACGAGGCTCAGTGATGGACAGTTACTCCAAGGCATTAAGCACCCAAATGTATTACTGTTACTCTTAACGTACTTTACAGCTAGTGCATCGCATCGTGTCATTTGGAAATTTTTACCAAAAGCTTTCATAAGGAAAGTGTAAAGAGAATTCGTTTACCAAAAAGGGTTGTGCAGACTCGGATGGTTCCTCCTAAAATATTGAAATTTGATGCTATTTTGAACATGTGTTACGAATAACAAATTTGTGAGTTTCAAACATACGGCATGCATGGGCGATATTGGTCATCCAGCGGTCAACTCTTGGGTGGCGCAAATAAATCGTTACATAGCATTTAGAAATAGTATACTAAGGTGGTCTGAAAAGTTTCCGACCTAATAAGGATACAAGACATTTTTTCAGAATTTTTTTAAATTATTTTTTGTTCAACATAATCTCCTTGTAACTACACATTTCTCCCAGGGATGCTCCCATCTCTGTAACCCGTCCAAATAGTACTTGGGTTTTTCTCTAACAAAATAGTTGTTCACGAAGGAGATTGCCTCTTCATTTGACGAAAATCTCTATCCTCCGAGCGCAGTTTTCAAATGAAGGAACAAAACGAAGTCGTTTGGGGCCAGATCTTGTGAGTAAGGTGGATGCTCAAGCAGTTCAAACCGTAGTTCGTGGATTTTCGCCATCGCAACCGCTGAGATGTGAGACGGTACGTTGTCTTGGTGAAACAGGATTTTTTCTGCAAATGTGGCCATCATTTTTTCCGCAAGTTTTGCCTTCAACTTGTCAAGTAATGATGTGTAGTGTGCTCCTGCAGTGGTGTTTCCTTTTTGAAGATAATAGATTAAAATAATTCCATGACTATCCCCAAAAATAGTCGCCATCACTTTCCCAGCGGAAAAAAAACAGTTATTAACTTTTTTTTGAGTCGGTTCCCACTTTGCAGTCCACTGTTTGGACTGTATTTTTGTTTCGGGCGTATAATGGTGTATCCAAGTTTCATCTACAGTAATTAACCGGCGCCAAAACTCGGATTTATTGCGCCTAAACTGCGCCAACAGAGCGTTGGAAATGTTCATTTGAACACGTTTTTGGCCTAACGTGAGCAAACGCGGCTCCCAATGCGTGGACAGTTTTCTCATGTCTAAATGTTGAATTAGTATGTGACAAACACGTTCTTTTGACATGTTCATAGCCTCTGCTATTTCTCTCGCTTTAATTCGGCGGTTTTCTAGCACCATTTGGTGAACTTTGGCGATGTTTTCGTCGGTAGTAGTTGCAGTTTTTGGACGTCCCGAACATTCGTCTCCCAAGCGCTTACGGCCACGTTTAAATTCAGCTGCCCAAAATTTCACTGTGGTAAATGATGTTGCAGAATCCCTATACACAGAATCCAACTCATATTTGATTTGCGTAGGCCTATTGCCTTTCAAAAACAAATATTTAGTGACACTCGATACTCGATTTTGTCCATTTTCATAAAAACACATCAACTCACTCAAACAACTGTTACATAACTGAGCGTCCAAAAATGGCTGAAACTTTGGTGAGTAACTGTCAACAGATGAACAACGAAATTCGCTAGCTTTTATGTACGAGTGCTGCCATCTTCATGTTGAGATTGCCCGCCTCGGTAGCGTAGACGATAGCGTGTCTACCTCACTTTCAAGAGGTCCCGACTTCGAATCTCGGCCAGGGTAAGTTACCTGGATAAGGTTTTTCCGGGGTTTTCCCTTGTCCTGAAAGACGAATGTTGGGTAACTGTAAGCTCCATGGACCCCAGACGCATTGAGCATCATTTCACCCATTTCGAAATCGTCCGATATGACTGAATGTTGGAGGACGGAAATTACAACAAAAATCATGTTGAGGTGGGAAACTTTTCAGACCACCCTCGTAAGTGTTGTCTTTATGTTCCTAAAACCACTTGAATAAATGGAAGTGTTACTAGATAAGTTGGTGAACCAGCGTTATGGTTCTATTACAACTACGTCTTTGTAGGTGTTGGATACGTTATATATCCTAAATTAATTTTAAGCATGTTCACTGCTGAAATCGCTACTTTGTGTGAATTTCAGTCAGTTGACTTGAGTGTTTTATCATAAAAGTTGGCCTGTGTGCCTAAATTTTGAAGAGTATAGTCTTCAAAACATTATGTTGATTGTAGATTGCCGTACGTGTTGAGGAATTCTTAAGGGATGATTTCGTAATTGTGGCCGGCCGACGAAGCTGGTTGTTATATTGGTGGTGCGGGTGAGAGGCAGTCCGCAGAAGTAAATATCGCAGGGAGTTAACATTCGTCAAGAAATGTTTGGCAGTTTTCAAAGGAAACTGAAGAGTATAATGGATGGTGTTTTCACTTCCTCTTCAAAAGCTTTAGTTATATTATTGCTAGTAGTTGTTGATAGCGGATGACACTCAGAAACTTAATTGAGAATATTATCTTATTTGCTTGGTACATTTTCCACAGTTATACATTGCTTTTTTATACTGTAACAACTAATTTTGTAATTAACTAGAAATGTTTATAGCAGAAAATGTTCCTAATCTGTCTTTCTGCAGTCTGCGGCATACCCGCATGTCTAATTTCAATTGGTTGATGTTTAATTTTGATTTGGGTTCTAATTGGAGCTATGAGATCTCTTGTTCTTCAGGTGAATGGTTGTAGGAAATGGATTTGTTGTTTGTTGGCTGCTCAGTTGTCTCAATAATACACTGGTTCGTTGCAAAAATTGATTTAATTCTCAATCAATTCGTTGATTCAGATTGATTGGTAGCGGTGACCACCTGTTACTAAACTTTCTAACAGAATTCTCTTAATTCTTTATACGGCGAATACTTTGCTATTATAAACTTCTTCTGCTGCTTCTCTCACGCTGGGTGTGTTATTCTTGACTTCCCTACATTTCGGACTTAGAAATCTTTACTACCTCTTCTTCGTGCGCAATAACACGTCTTTTCCCTCGTAGTCTGACTGTAGAAGTGATGTTTCGTCTGCTCTGCGATTCAGTTCGTACTTTATTCTGATCCCTACTCTAACCCTTATCACATGACCAAAATAACTCACCCTTCTTCCTATTTCTCAAATCTTACATTATTATTGGTTTCTCATTTTATTTCGATTTTTCTTTATTGGTTAGCAAAACTCATCGAACTCATTGACGTTACATCCCACCGTGAGTTGGGATACGCCTACCCTGGGCTCTTTGTAACGGTATACATCGTTATCGCCACAGCGAAGTAAATCCTTTTAGGTCTTACGCCTGACCGCATCTTGAAAACCTTATTGTTCCTACACATTTTTGCTTATAGTTCTCAGACATTGAACCTTTCCTTAAACAAAGAGGCTAACGGTCACCTCTTCCTGTCTCCCCGACTTGTGTTCAGATTTTACAGAAATATTTTCTCTCCCTTACATGGATTCTAGCATGTTAGTTGTCTTAAATTATATTCTTGCCATCTTATTCTTAATTAAGCCGCTATTTTAATCACTACTCTAATTTCATTCTGATTTCATATTAATATAACAATATTTTATATTAGTTTAGCAAAGCATTTTCATTAATTTATCTTCTCTTTTAATTCTCGTGATTTCAATTAATTCGCCACCTCCTAATCGCTGTCTGATACTGCGGTTACAAGTCATAATCGACGAAAATGAAACTAAATTGACTTAAAGAATTAATACGCATGCTGTATCGATTTCTTTAATGTTTTTAAACTATTATAAAATGTATCTCCAACACAGGGGAAATAATACCTGAGATGAACGAATTTCCTATGACAACTTTTGAGCCATAGTTTAGTCATATAGAATCTTTCCTCTAGATTCTAGAGGAAGACTTGGACACCCATTGTAACTATGGAAACACCAGAAGAGGGCAATAAAATTCATAAAAAGAGGCAAGTATTTTGGACCTATAAAAGGAGATGAGACTAAATGGGAGGAATTAAGAATTAGGCGTAAAAAACATAGGTTGGTAGCATTATTCAAAGCTAATGCTGGTGTAAAGGCATGGGTGGACGTTAGTGTAAGGTTAGATAATCCAGATTATTATGGACGAAACGATCATAGGTATAAAATTAAGGGTAGAAGATACAGAACCGACGTAGGAAAATTTTCTTTTGTTAATAGAACCATTGAAGAATGGAATGAATTGCCTGTAGCAGTCTTTCAGGGCTGTCCCCTGTCGCTGAAGAAATTTAGAAAAAATCTAGATGGTTTATAGTTTAACTTTTAAATTATAATGGTATACAATATGTAAATAGAGAAGTAATTAGATATGTTTTAAGTGACTAAAGTTAAAATAATATCATGTTTGTATTGTTTATTGTGTTATTGTTGTAAATCTAGTATTTGTAATTTGATCTGTATTCTTAACTCTGCCACCGGGTAGTACCCAATTGCAGTGCATAAATACATACATACATATTCATTTAAAGTTCTCAAAATTGCGAAGTAGTCGGATACATATTGTAAAGGAATCGATATCTTTGTTTTCCTTTTAAATGACATTTGTTTGGGGGATGTTGAGCGCAGTGGTTTGTTTAGAAATTGCATCTTGTCCTCTGTGGAATGTGGGATAGCTTGAGGAATGAAAAGCCAAGTTCACTGCGCCTTGTTAGTGTCAACATTGCCAACTTGAGTTATAACTTTAGCTTCCAGAGGACAATGCTATACAACACAGCTCCCATGTTGGCGTGAACGCCCTTGTCTCGCTCAAGAGGAAGAGGATGTTGCCAAAACCCGTTATACAATAATTCTTCCGTGTTTGTGCCAAATCAGGCAGCCACAACAGCTACAAACCCGAATAATGGTAAATAGGTGCTGTGTAGTCCAGCGTATTCAATAACCTCAAACACTGTGAAACATTTTTTTTCCCCTGCTGACGCTTTAAATTCTAAACCAGACATTTAAATGGAAATACAGAGATGTTTGCATAGAGTTTTGATGTTCCAAGGAAGATGTTGCACAAAAGTTAACCTTTGATTGTAAAGTATTGTAAATAGTTCCAAAATATTGATTATGTTAAATTTATGACAAAAGTTTTAAGTAATTTAGTAGAAAGTTGGAGGAATTACCTTTCTGTAAGAGTACCCGTATAACCAAAACACCGTCCGATATAACTATCGAGTAATATTAATTGTAAATTCAGCACTGTAATATGTATGTTTTAATATATCTCCGATTATTTCATAAATGTACTATACCAATTGTAGACGTTTTAGAAAAGTAGTAATGCTTTTATAGATGGAGTAACGTGTTATTTTACCCACGATTACTTCATAAATGCCCTATTCCAACTTCAAAAGCTTTTGAACAGTGACAATATTTTTTTGGTTGGATGCTGAACAAGAATGTTTTCCCCTGGTGGACTTAATTTTTTATGCATGACCAGTTTATCATCTTTCATCGAAAAAAAACGAGATATCTTGGTTGGAGACTTTATAAGGTTGATATGCTCAGCCCTTAGGCTTTTAATTTCGACTCCTTAGACTGGGAGTAACCATTTGTTAATAAAATGACTTCATGAATGGTAAACCATCCTGCTTAAAAAGATAGATACCAACCAGTGGATATGTACATCTTCTCCTCAGCTGTCAGCAATGCTGCCATCTTCGAATCTAGAACTATGCAATAATAATAATAATAATAATAATAATAATAATAATAATAATAATAATAATAATAATAATAATAATATAATTTTGAAAATTTTATAAAATCAGTGACAAAGGGAGGCTGACATTTAAGGAAGCTGCTCCTGTATGTGTGCAACTCGTGAACTTCGGTTCCATACTTGTCTGAATACGGGTAGCTCTTCCATAAACGCCACAGCATGCTTCGTGCACGTATAAAGTAAATGGTTCTTACAAGCAAAATGTTACAGGTGTGCATAGTCAACCTGTAGTATTCTGTATGAATGTATAAACACAGAAAATTTATGTGTATGCTTTCGTACTCTGCCATTCAGTTCATTCCTATTGCATTGTCTGTTAGTATTGAAGATTGGGATATTGGAATGGGGTAACCCAGGACCGATAATTTCGTTGAGTATTAACATCAAGTGTGATTTGGACAGAATATTAGGATCTTTGCCACTTTAGCTGTACTGTTTTCAGTTTCTTGCATTCAAATTTGTACAATTTGACCTGAGACAATGAACTTCGTATGTTGACTGTGTAGGAGATGCCGAAAATGATAGGGCAACATGCAACTTTCAAAACCTACCCCTTTTAACTCATTAATTACGTAACATAACCTTTATTTTGAAAATTTAACTTGTGTTTGTTGCGTAATGGGTGTTCATAACAACTAAACTAGGTATGTAAGGATTTAATAAATCTATTGTATCAAAGTTAGAAAGTATATTTGATTAAACATTACATTTACATTTAAAATAAAAGTTTTGCACAAAACGCCGTGCGTGGGTTTGCCTTTTTGCACTTATATTTCGTAACATCTATAAATGTCAAAAGTAATTGAGACGTAACGATCCGAAAACCCCAAGTATTTCAAGATTAGCGAGTTTTAAACCACTCTTGAGTTACAGTACCCCAAAAACCACATGACTTCTAACGTTAATAAAACCTAACACACCATTTTGAGACTGGCTACGCGAAGCTTTACGGTAAATAATTATGATGCAAGAGAATCAAGAAATGCTTTGTTACGAGAAATTAACAAAAACTCATAAAAAGGAGATAAGTTTTTGGAAGTCCCTCAAACGTGAGTGAAGCATTTGTGCGAACATAGCTTCAGAAATAGAGATCTGTTTTCAAAACAAAACTGCAATCAGCAGTTCCGTTGCTTAAATTATTGAAATCTAATCTAGAATTCTCCAAGTCAGACTCAATCTTCTCTTGATATTGTGCGTAATCGTATCCTTTAACAAATGTGGTGATCTGGAGATTTGTCTGTTATATTTATGATGCCGTATTGAGTGATTGGAGAACAAAACCTCTTCATAGTGAGAGACGATATAGCGTTTACCGTATCAAGTAACGTGACAAAACGTGCGAACACTGTACCTTGTTTGAAATGGCGATATTGCAAACGCTTTCTATCAACAACCATACACCACACAAACCGTGTAGTGTTTTCCTCTAGTAACTGGATAACATTTATATCACAACTCACAATTTGGAGCTATTTGAATTTCCAAAAGTCACTTAAGATTCCAATATACCGATTTCAACACATCAGCCGAGCATGAATATCAAAATCAGGTCTAAGTTGAAAAAATCCTGGCACTCCCCTATACCTACTTTGATTTGTATGCCTATATTACTTGTTCTGGAAGTTAAATACACAACGTTTCAGAGATTATGTACGCTCACTTTGGTTTTTCATTACTAAGCCAGACTATGGGTCGCGATTAATAAAATGTAGGAAAATAGAAGAAAGATGTTTGAAAAAAAAAAAGTAGGAAAAAGTTGGCTTTATAGCAGTCTGTAGCAGGCTGTTGCGGAGAATCCGTGCAACGTTGCCATGTATGTTCCACCGCCGCGATTGCCGCGCTTTTGTTCACAACCAGGATTTATCGTCATCTGATCTTTGGATTCGTTACTTACTATACCATTAGCGTTTGATTAGGTTAATATTTGTTGTATATTTTTCAGTTGATTCCTAGTGAAATACATTTATGCCTCAATTTATTACATTTTCTTAACAACTGGCAGCACTTTACATTTAACCTAAATATAATACACTTAATAATTAAGGTTACTTTAATTAGACATGGGTTCAACAACAGCCATAGAGGAGTCCTGGTTGGCCTGTTCAATGCCTTTACAGGAACATGAGTCACTGCTGCTTACCCTAATGATTAGAGTTCGATATTATCCTGCAGCTGACACATCGTCTAACAACTGAAGTACGGCCCTTGAACTGTCATACCACATCTAATTTTTTTATCCCCATGAGAAGAGGACCAGGTTTGTGACTTGCGCCGTGCAAACATTTGCCCTAAACATCCCCAATGGATGCCTTGGTTTTGGAGAGGTTTTGTGTGTAGATAAAAAATAATTTGATTATTTCTTTGACAGCTTTGTCGATGGAAGTTTTTACGTGGACTTGTAGAACGGGAAATAGCCAGCGACATTTTCCATTGCCTGAAAGAAGAGTCCAAACACTTTGTTTTACACTTCATTTTTTGAAGGAAATATGTGAAAGCAAGTGAATAATCTAGATGTTTTTTTCATTGCAGTGTTTTCGGTTTAAAACCACGTTTAAGCGTTCGGAGCGAGAAAAACGTTAAAAATCTGCTTTCAGCATATTTTTTAAATGTTGTTATTTAAAAAATGCACAATTAAGTATAAAATATCTTTTGTCTATACCATCGTATTCTTCAATATATTTCATACTGAAAAGCACGTTCCTATTTTACCTTAGATGCCTTTGAAAACACACGCATTTGGCAATGACGCACTTGATTCTTCCATAAGAAAAGCATGGCCCATAAAGCCCATTGTGAGGTGAAAACAGCTACAATAGGTAATGCAAGATAAGCGAGGCGACCTTCGCATTGAACATGGCCAGTACACAAAGTTCATGTTTCGTAAACACACAAAACACAACAATGGCAGCCGGCCAGCTTCCAATGGTCCTATTCCATATCTGTGTTGTCCCTAGCCCTACACGTGTGTTCGTGTTATTTTAACGATGACTCGGGTTATTTAATGGCCTTTGTTCGGACCGTATCGTCACTAAATGTTTCCATAAACTACCCAGCATGATAAAATACAATGTCGAGGTAATGTACGACTCTTTATAGTTAAACACGTGGAGAAAAGAATAACTGGGCCGTTATTTATTTACAAAAACATAGCATAACTAAAGCTATAGTTGTGAGGATTACAGCTTTTTTAAATTCAATGTCTTAAATAGAAACTTTCTACTGCACTATGTGTGTGCTGTTCAGTTGTTTATATTCAAATGGGCCTTAAACTTAAATCTCAGAATCGGCTTTCATTTTGATTTTGCAATTTTGCGAATAAAACATGGATACAGCTTTTCTTACTTGCTTTTTCTGCTCGTAAAAAATCAGACTTCATCTACACATTGCGTAAATAACAATCTACACATTGCATCACTATCATCATTCGCATTTCTACATTAAGATCTGTTCCATAAAATGTTGCCCTGTCTAGACCAATTACGTTACATTAGCTGCTCTCAATGAATAGTTTATTCCGCGAAGGGAAATAGTTACTTGTTTTAGATGAACATTCATTTTAATATTTTCGAAAATAATTGTTAACATTTTAAAGAAACTCCCATACCACAAAGTACGTCTTAAGGCAAGACTACACTAAAAATTCCCCAAAAATGTTGAAAATGATGGAATTATCTTTTTTGGCATTTTTTGTAGATTAGGGTTTGTAGTAATAGATGGCGTGCTATTTTCACCATTTGCACCATTTTATGCCATCACATGACAATTTAAAGATACCTTTAACAATCGTTAAAAGTAACAATCATTACTTTAAAATTTATTTTCTGAGGAACTTTCTTTCTAACACTTTTCAGTATACAAAATGCCCCACGCGTCAAGGTTTTTCATTTAACTTGGTGAAATTTACGGGTTACGTCCATAATATGTAAATAAGCAACTCCACATTCCCCTTTTTCTGTTAATGTTCATGTTTTGAAAATTATATGGTATTAAGCAATAAAACATGTTAATATTTTCAAACTTTTGAGAGCTAACACATGGGAAATATTTTAGAACAAATTCTAGAAGAATATTCCAAAAAATAAGAATGTGAATCTTTTAAAATTGCTCTGTACTAGCCAAAAACAGAAATTCATTAAAAACTCAAATTTTTTGACGCGTAGAACATTTTTAATTTTTACAATATTTTCACAAAAATAATTAATGAACGATTTGGTGTAGCAACATAAAAATGTGCATGCAAGGTTAAATTGATACTCTAATTATGTGGCTAAATTTTCATAATGACAAGTTTATTATTATAGAATTTGGAATTTTCAGTGTAGCCTTGTCTTAAATGGAAACTTTTGGTTAAAATGTATGTCTTGAATGAATTGTCTGGAAATAGTCTCAGAAAACTTCGTCATTCTGAATGACTTTGTGTAACTGGTAAACCGTAACAGAGAAAATATTACTACAAATAAATGATAGTTACAGCACACAATTTACATCTAATAAAAATGTTTTTGTCATTAAGCATTTGTTATTGCTTTTGATTTACAAATGCCATTATTTTTTGAGATGTTAAGGTTTTTTTTTTTTTTTTTTTTTTAAGCAGAAGAATAAATATTTAAGCATCCTTAAAGTAGATAGATATAAATAAAAGCATAAGTATTTTTAGAGTTTTAATGCTAGACCAAATCTAGTCTTAGATTACGAAGAAATATACTTGGGGATTAATATGCAAAATATCGAAGTTCAGAAATCATCATATTTTTTTTTTTATTTACGTCCTCCAACGTTAAGTCATATCTGTCGATGAATGGAATGGGTGAAATGATGCTCAAATGAGCCCAGGGTCCATGAAGCTTAGAGTTGCCCGACATTCGTCTTTCAGGATAAGGGAAAACCCCGGAAAAACGTTATCCAGGTAACTCACCCTGACCGAGATACGAACTCGGGACCTCTTGAACGTGAGGCGGACACTCTACCATCCACGCCATCGAGGTTGGCTCTTCATCATACATGGTATTTTATATCTGATTTGACTTCTAGTGTTTTGATTTATTTTTTAATATCTTCGATGAAATTTTAACTTTCCACTTTCATTTTTGAACAACTTATGATAAAATGTCAAATAATTCAGTTGAAAATTGTAGAAATTAACAATTCAGAACTGAATACCCATAATAGGCCTACAAAGAAAATGCTTGTCTTTATTTTCCCATATAATAATTTTCTCATTTATGTTTTCTAACTGAAAATTATAAAATTAACACTCTTAAGTAATGAATTATCGTCCGTAAATTTCAAGACAGCTAGATCAAGGGATGCTGTCCACCAAAATACTGTGTGTAAAAATAGTGTAATGAATTTCCGTAATTGAATATAATGTAACGAATTCTCATGAAATTCTTCAAATTTCATTGTATAACTTGGTAGTTGCCATATTGTAAGTTAAAGCTTGTAACATAAGTTCATGATAGAAACAGCAAAAATTACATCTCATTTTTATGTTGTGCTTAAAGCCACTTAATCTTCTGAAATGTCTCCTTTTGTACATTTTCCCCTCTCATTTTTCATCTGCCAAGTTGGAGAAACTGTATTAGAGAAAGGTTAATCTGCGACATTTAGATAATTACTGCTAAGCACACAATTGAAGCACTTTGAGCTAAGATCTTTAAAGCATTCTTGAGGCAAGTAGTGTTGTGCTGTGGGAGGAATGCAGCGGGACTGGTTCTGTGGTTGCAGCACCCAACATGTTATATGGAAGGCATTTCCCCGATTACATCGTAGAGTGCCCACGCACGTCCAGCACAGTTGATTCACATAACCCACTGTGGTCACGAAGCCATGTCCGACTGGAATATGGACAAGTGAAAGGTGGGAGAGCAGGAGAGAGTGCTTGTAGGTAGCTTATGAGCATTGAGCATTCATAACATGCTATTGCATCTCTAGCTAAAGGGGAGGATCGTTTATGATCGGTTATAAATTTGAACCCTAGCTTTTGTTATTGATATCGTCAATAATTTGCTCCACTGTTTACTTGGCGTAGAAATGGAATGATATCGAATTCTAAAATCACAAAATAGAGCATAAACATGAATCGAACCATTTTTGACAAAGAAGCAGCGAAATATATACCATAATTTGAGATTCCTATTAGAATGAAGACGATTGTGCAGTGGCACGTCCAGCTCAGTTGATTCACATAACCCACTGTGGTCACGAAGCCATGTCCGACTGGAATATGGACAAGTGAAAGGTGGGAGAGCAGGAGAGAGTGCTTGTAGGTAGCTTATGAGCATTGAGCATTCATAACATGCTATTGCATCTCTAGCTAAAGGGGAGGATCGTTTATGATCGGTTATAAATTTGAACCCTAGCTTTTGTTATTGATATCGTTAATAATTTGCTCCACTGTTTACTTGGCGTAGAAATGGAATGATATCGAATTCTAAAATCACAAAATAGAGCATAAACATGAATCGAACCATTTTTGACAAAGAAGTAGCGAAATATATACCATAATTTGGGATTCCTATTAGAATGAAGACGATTGTGCAGTGGCAAACCACTTGACGTCATAGTTACAGACCGCACCGTGGCTAAATGGTTAGACTGCTCGACTCTCACCAAGGCGGCTCGGGTTCGGTCTCAGGCGGCCGCAAATTGAGGTTTGTGATAGACAAGACGACGGTGAGGCGGGTTTCCCCCGCATCTCATTCCACCGGTACTCCATCTTCATCTCACGTATCATCAGTCACCGCCTCGCCTGTTAAGCACTACATATTTCATAGTCACGTGATTTAGTGATAGTCTGTTTCAACGTCTATTTGTATGACTTGTTACAGTGAAATATAATTTCGAGCTGTAAATCAACTCTGAAGGAGACAAAATGGCGAAGAACAAGGAAACATCGGTATCATGTAGTGCTTTAATATTTAGCAATAAAATACTGTGTTTTTAGGTTTGCACCAAATCGGCATATGCTTTCCATCCACTCCCCTTATCCCTTTTCGCAGCTGCTGAGCGGCAACTGTCATGCACCGCCTTTTCCTAACATTGCAGGTGCGATGTTAAGCACCGGTTGCCTTTTAGATGTGAATTGAAGTTTATCATCCTCACAGAACTTACAGCGACAGGCAATACTTAGTTCCTTCAACCACAGTTGGAATAGTATGACGTCTTCCCTATTTCGCACGGATTGTTAAGTATCATGTTTCCAGTTAGGTTAGGACAGTGGAGAATCATACTAAATTTCGTACTCACTGAATAAACACGTGGCTGTCCAATTATTAACCGTCACTTCACTAAGTGTCACTGTCACTTCGCTAATGCGATCTAGTTCAACTTTTCTGTCACTTCATTTTCTTCGTGACGTAGCAGTGTAATGACATACGCACTACGTAGCCTCTTCTTTCGGAGGTTTACTTGCTTTGTGGCCTAACACAAGACAATAACAGCAATCCCTACACGACACAACAGTCGCCATAAAATGATTCAAGAACATTCGTTTATATCACAGAATAGTCTAGAATGTTCTAGAAGAAGTAGAAGGAAAACTTTTAGAATATTCTGGTTATCTGTCTAATGCTTGCGGTGGGCGAGAGCGCTATTTATCTCTTTATGTTTCCAGTTGCTTGGTGACGTTCTAAGACGTTGTTGTCTGTTATTTTAGTATAGCTATGGCTCGTTGGGAATTATGTGTGAAACGGCACGCTGGTCTTTTGAAGCATGGGAGAGACAATATGTTCATTTAGATTGTTCTTTGGTATTTAGTACCCCGCTTCTTTTTTTTCTGAAAAAGTATTGAAACTTCACAAACAGGTTGCTTGTACCAGATGGCGATATTGCAAACGCTTTCTATCAACAACCATACACCACACAAACCGTGTAGTGTTTTCCTCTAGTAACTGGATAACATTTATATCACAACTCACAATTTGGAGCTATTTGAATTTCCAAAAGTCACTTAAGATGTCACTTTACCAGATAACGTGCATCTGACTACCAAGTATATGTCACGAGGAAATTATCATTTGCATACCCTGCAACACTTGGCCACGGTGTATATAGTGGTGATAACCCATGTAGTGACTACCTTCTATTCTCTGGCAAATACCAGAGGCGTAACATAAACATAAGGCCTGAATCTTCCCTTTCCCAGTTTTCATTTCATATATCATGAAGTTAAGGTATGTGGTACCATGTGTATTAAGAACGGGCGTTAAATGGTATTAATAATACTTATAAAAAGCATTCAACTTCAGAGGTTCAATCTGGCCATTTGCTATAAATACTGTTCATAAACTTGTATACTTTTAAATAGTCAGAATAACTGTCCCAAGCTCTTTTTACTGCAATTTGGAGCGATTCAAACAGTAATTATTGAGTTTCATAATGGTTTTCCTGCACTGAGGTTTTTACTAACAAGCAGATCTTGATGGGCGCTCCTCTGTAGTGGTAGTGCTTGCCGCACGTTCACGAGGTCCCGAATTCGAATCTTGATCAGGGTGAGTTATCTGGATGAAGTTTCTTCCGAGGTTTTCCCTTATGCATAACTCTAAGCTCGATGGAACTTGGACTTATTTAAGCATCATCTGACCCATTTCATTCATCTTCCGATATGACTTAACCTCAAAAGATGTACATTTAAACAAATAAATATCTTCCTCATATCTTAGTTGACATGATTACGACTCTTTTAATGTGCTGTTACATGAACCAATAATATTCACCGGATTGATTTGAGTTGGTGGTTGTTAATAGCTTGCTAAGCCACATTCCCCGCAATAATAGCTTCAGAGATTATTGCATAATAGGGCAAGGTTATACTTAAATAAACTAGAAAGTGATTTAAAGCAACTGTCATATCTCCACCTACAGCTTTAGTTATACTTGTCTGCAAACCACCGATGTAGGTGTTTGATTTACTGTTATAATTATCTTTTTAAAATAAAATAATCTAGTTTTGTTGTGATAACCATGAATGTGGTTGATTTTATTATTTAAGATGTCATATTCATATTCATTTATTGCATCCGTAAATCATACACTCATGATGTGGAATTGTCAAATTACTAACTACACAAAAAATAGTAACAAAAAACAAGAATTACAACAAGTTGTTAAGCATAATAACCAAATTAATAATTAAAATTTGCATTCCTTTTATTCCTACGCTTTGTCATTTAAATACTCTTCTACTGAGTAGTAACACTTTTGTAACAAATACTACTTTGATGTGTTTTTAAACTTTGTGAAGGACTCAATGTTTTTTATTTCAGTTGGCAGTTTATTGTAGATATGAATTCCGTTGAATTTAAAACTGTGCTCATGAATGTCATTGCTTTTTTTAAATTTATCTAAGTGCGTTTTAATCTGTACTATTATTTCTAAAATGTAAATGCTTGGTAATGACAATATGCCTAATTTTTGAACCATTGCTTACAACTATCTTTTCTCTTTAAATTCATCATAATTCTAATTACCCTTTTTTGGATTCTAAATACTTTGATAATGCTACTACTATTTCTCCATACTGTTATACCATAAGAAATTAATGATTGAAAATTTGCAGAATAGGCTATAAAAGGTGGTGGGAAATTGCAAAAGAGGCAAAACTTGATTTAAAAAAATGAAAAGAGAGAAAAATACTAAGAGCCTATGGGGAAGCTGAATACTAAAGCAGCGTGAGATGTTCAGCTGTTATTTATATCGGTACGTTGTTCTACTTCATTTCAGGTGTTGCCATTTCCTATCTTTTCTGGGTGTAATGATACCGAGCGGGATGGTTCAGGCGGTTTCACTTGGGCTCCGCATACGGGAGGTCCGGGTTCGATTCACGAGGCTGGCATACCTGACCCATGAGTTTTTTCGGTGGTTTTCCCGGATCACCAGGCGAATGCTGGATAGGTTAATTACATATAAGGAATTCCCTGCCCCTCCTTTTCATCTAGATAATCATTTCACACCATCTCTCATCTGGTGGCCTCTTTCAGGGTAGAAGTGTCGGCGGGAGTCTTGGCGTTGCATGGCAGGATGATATGCTCCTGGTAAACAATTCCTCCTCCAGTAGGATGGTCTCGGGATCCGGTCTGGTGGCCATTTTCTGGACCATTGTAGAGCGGGATGCCGGCTGTACTGCTCTGCCGGGGAGTTTCCAACAGTTAAAGTGTAGGCACCCTGCGCTCTGCACTAATGTGGCTCCTTGGGACGGCCGCCCTCTGTCTGCTCTCGCCGCATCCTTCCTCCTGGGGGTGCCCCACTCGGAGACATAGGTACAATAGATCCAGTTTGATCCTCCGTGTCAAAACCCCTCCATAGCGTAGTCCAGCCCAGTCCAGTCTGGATGTAATGATATTTTAGTGTAAAATGTTATCGTGGTGTGAGGTATATTCGTCATAAACTTTTATGCACACGTGTATATATAAATAATTAGTAATTAATTTTGGTAATATTAATCTAAGTTTCTCTCTCTTTCCCCTCCCCTCTCTCCCTCTCCTGAGGTTTTGCTGTTACAAACATAAACATATTCAAAGCCTCTTTGATAAACATTATTGAAAATGTATGATCGATTTTTTGTTCTGTTTGTTTTGTTGACGTTTTCGTATACTGTCACTAAGCACCTCTTGCCCGCCTCGGTAGTGTAGATGGTAGCGTGTCTGCCTCGCGTTCAAGAGGTCCCGAGTTCGAATCTCGGTCTGGGTGAGTTACCTGGGTAAGGTTTTTTCCGGGTTTTCCCTTATCCTTAAAGACGAATGTCGGGTAGCTCTAAGCTCCGTGGACCCTGGACACATTTGAGCATCATTTCACCCATTTCATTCACCGTCCGATATTACTTAACGTTGGAGGACGTAAAATTCAACAACAAAAAAAAAGATAAGCACCTCTTGTTTCATTTTAAATTATTCCTAGGCAAAAATATATTGTGAGTAATGTAGCGAAGATTGGAGAATCACTTTATGTATATAATGACTATGTGAATATGGGTCGATAAATGACGAAAGCTTCATCCTAAGGGATTGAACAATCAATCAGTTCTTTAGAAATGTATCTCCGACTTGACAATTCCTTTCTTCTTACATCATTCTATTCAACCCTTACAATACGTCAGGAAAGGAGGTCAGCAAAGACGTAAGACGTGTTTTTGTCAGTAAAGAAGGCATACAAGCGACCAGCTGCACTGAGAAATTCATTACTTCCGCTTCGTGATGGGATTGCTTTAGCAAAGCAACGAACCCGAAACCTTGAAGGCGGGAATAATGTGTGCAGTGCAATTTATTGTCACGATGGGTGTGTCCTTACAGATGCTATAATTCATATACACTTTCGCTGCACAATATCTGCACTTAATGGTATACGCCCTGTCACACAAAAATATAGCGATAGGTGCAGAATTCTACCTCCAGCGTAAAACAAAAGGCATATAGACTACGTTTATTTAATGTAAATAGAGATAAACTTTTGTTGAAATGATTTTATTGCATATTTTCTTGTAGGTACAATGGAAATAGAAATATACAGTAGATTTAAGCTGTAGTAATATATTTTAAGAGTTAGTTGGTGTGTGATGACTTTGAAATTTCATTCCCTTTCTATAATTAGGAGGGAAGAAATTAATCCAACTTGAGAAAAGTATTGAGTATTCGAAAATTCAAACAGACAATGAATGTCTCGGAAATTGTATAATTTCTATTTTTTTTTTTTTTTTAAAGGAAAAGAAATGTACATTTTTATTTATTTTTTCAATCATATCAGTGCTACATATGAGGGTTTTCGTGTGTGTGTGTGTGTGTGTGTGTGTGTGTGTGTGTGTGTGTGTGTGTGTGTGTGTGTGTGTGTGTGTGTGTGTGTGTGTGTGTGTGTGTGTTAAGTCATATCGTTAAGTCAACGTTGTCATAT
Organism: Mantis religiosa; assembly: GCA_030765055.1. NCBI lineage: Eukaryota > Metazoa > Arthropoda > Insecta > Mantodea > Mantidae > Mantis > Mantis religiosa. Next base: position 16,838,518 of record CM060947.1, on the reverse strand, counting down.
CGGACGATGAATGGAATGGGTTAAATTATGCTCAAATGAGTCCAGGGTCCATAGAGCTTAGTTACCTGACATTCGTCTTACAGAATAAGGGAAACCCCTGGAGAAAACCTTATCCAAGTAACTCATCCTGACCGAGATTCGAACTTGGAACCTCTTGAACGTCTGGTCACGGAAACCAACATTCCTGCTGGGGGATGCCGAGATGCTGACAACATCTCCTCCCCGTATCGGTTGGATGATCGCCCATCTCTGCCGTGCGTAAGTGGGCGTGAGGCCGGCAGTCTGGTTGGTAGGCCTTGGCCCTCTAAGGGCTGGCGCGCCGTGGGTTATTATATTACCTCTTGAACGTGAGGCAGACACGCTACCATCTACGCTACAGAGGCGGGCGCGCGCGCGCGCGTGTGTGTGTGTGTGTAACCGCCAGCTTTATTATAGTTCTTTTTAAATTTACGTACAATGTTATATAGGATAAAATACGAAATGGGTGGGGTTCATAGAGCTTAGATTCCGACATCCATATTTCAGAAGGGAAGACCTCAGAGAGGGAAAACCCCTTATCTAGATAACTCTCCCTGACCGCGATTCGAATTCGTGACCTCTTAAACATAAGGCAGAGACGCTGCCAACTACGCTACAGAGGCCGGTACTTGTGTTTGATTTTTTTAATTACGACATCCAACGTTGTCATATCAGACGATGTACGAAACGGGTGGTGATACTGAAATGAATCCATGGTCCATAGAGCCTAGAGATACCAGACATTCAGATTTCAGGATAAAGGAAAACCTCGAGGGGGGGAGGACCCTTGCCATATGTCACTCTGACCGAGATTCGAACTAGGGAACTCTTAAAGGTGGGGCAGACATACTATCCCCACACTACTGAGGCAGGCACTTTTTGTATGTGTTGTAGTTTGTAAGGGTTGTTCTTCATACTTTTAACAAGTAAAATAAAAAACTGAAGAGTAATTTGTTACTTCATAGAAGCATTCTTAAATATTACATTATAATATATTCGGTCAGCTATTCCCTCAAATATATTTGAATCAATTTCGGAATTATTTAACTCCGACTACCCGCGCTTTGTAATTCTGAAATGCCTAGAAACAATAATTGAGGCGTATTTTAATAAAAGATCGATGAGTTTTAACTTCCTTAATTAGAATATTTACTGTCCATTTTCTCCTCTCGGAGTTGCTTCTGGTAGGTGAAAGAAATTGAAGAAATATTGTAGAGGACAAGATATTAATGCATACTTTGATACTGCAAATATAATAAAAATCTATATGACATTTTAAATACTTAGATATATTCGTATTAAAGTGAAATGAAATGTGTAATGTTTAACGCCCGCTTTTACATGTGGCACGGCAGGCAATGACACTGATGATACACGGTGGAATGAGATGACGGAAGAAACCGGAGATCCCGGAGAAAACCCGCCCCAACGCCGTGTTGTCCACCACCAATGTCACTTTGCGGTCGCCTGGGATCGAACCCGGGCCGCCTTGGTGAGATATCCCTATTACTGAAATGAAAGAAAATGTATAGAATACTTCGATACATTCCAAGTATTTCATTATACTTGTCTGGAACTATTTTAGTTTACTATACAAAATATGCACGAAATTATAATGGGTGAGAAAGTCGTGTGATTGATACACATCTGTCTTTTTTTTTCTGACAGGTGAAAGAGTATCATTAAGGGTACACTCTAAATGTTTAGCGGCTAGAAAATGATATTAAAGTGTCCCATAAGGAAAAAGTTATTATAACGGGTTGCGAGCATTAGACTGTGGAAGACGGAAGCTAAAGTGTCCTCGGGTCACGTGCTATGCCACAAGCTGGTGCAGGAAGGAACCGATATTTCCGGGAAACCTGCAGTTCCGTCACTGAGATCTTACGGTTTTGTGTAGCTAGGACATCTAATTTGTCACAGTGACGAGAACACGCGCTGCTATATTACTGCAGTTACTTCATGGACCACCTGCTAGGATAACGCACTTTCAAACTTGCTTCCGGATTTCCTACTTTGTTAATGACAACTATTGCAAAAGTCGAGATGTATTAGATTGTCCCTAGCTCTAAATAAGAGTAATTTTTATAAATGTACCTTGTTTGGGTGTTTAAACATTTCATGCAGCAGTTTTCCTGTGCTGTAGTGAATAAAGGGTAAATGTATTGTGTGCTGTATATGATGGAATAAGGGGTTTTAAGTTATCCCATGAAAATTGATATTAACTAACTTCCTTTCTCAATTTCTGTCATGATTTTCTGCAGGTTCTCCGTTTTACTTGAATGCCGAATACATATAAAATTGAATTGATTACACACAGAGACAGAGAGATAGAGAGAGAGAGAGAGAGAGAGAGAGAGAGAGAGAGAGAGAGAGAGAGAGAGAGAGCTTGTCATGCAACTTGTACAGCATTTGGATATATCGCAGGAATAATTTATTCAATTCAAGTATACCAATTACGAAAATAATTCTATTCTACTTTCAAAGTTCTTATTTGAAAATGCGTAAAGGGTGTATCTTTAATAGAATATGGAAAACATGAATTTGCAGAAAAAATAGAAAAATCAAAATACGATTATTCACTAATTCTAGAAACTCCCTGAAATATAGTCATTTTCAGTGTCTTAAATTTTAGAGTATATGATAATTTTAGGATCAAGAGCGGAATATCTAAGGAATCATTACTAATAAAAATAAAAACTCAAATATTGTATGATTCTTCAAGCTGAATGTGTGTTAGGGGTAAGTCAATGCCACACTTGAAGCAGTCCCAATTAGGTGAAATTTCGTGAAAAAAATTCTTCTTGGCTGTGGAAGAAAAGAAAAAATAACCTTCTAAACACAAGTGTTATATTCACCACACTTTTTTCGTTTTCAGATATGTTGTTTATAGAAGTGCACGCAAAAGAGGGAAATTTTGGGATTTGATAATAATGCCTATTTGCCTAAATTGCGGTCGTAGTTTACTTCTTATACCATACCTCTTGAGAGGTAGCAAAGGATAGACATCTGAAACCTAATCTCAGGTAATGCCATAGACTACTTTGTCTACATGGCTTTATTTCCAGAAATCAGGAAATTTAAATAAAAAAAACACGTCTTAGCAACGCCCAGAAATTTCCTGGCTGCTATAAAAGAATTGGCAGCAGAGAGTCGGAGATGAGTTAGCGTAAATTGCAAATAAAGTTATAAGCCTTAAAGTAGTTTTAATGTATCACCAACCAGCATGTTACGATATCACGTCGGCTCGAACTGTTAATCTTTGGGATGTATCTAATTTTATGACAAAAAGCAATCGACATGACAGTAAACTTACATATTATTAGTCTCTGCTTTCAAAACACCTGAGTCAGAATCTTATAAAATTGTGTCTGTTCTTTGTCTAAACTAACCTCACAAGTTGATAAAGACTTAAAAGGTACTGGGAATTAATAGCTCATGAAGGTGATTCGAAACAGAATAAAAATGGTCTTTATGTCCTATGTCAACATCTGTATTCAGAATGAAAACGTACCACGTATTAGTACCTTCTGTAAAAGCTAGAACATCTTATGAAACGTTTAGTATTTAAATATTTAGATTACGTCAATACTTCACAATTGTATAAAATGGAAATCATATAAATGAGTGACATGTAGTCATCGATGTTACTGCTTGTTTTGTAGGGATGAAATTTACGACAGGAATATTCGAAAATGCTGCTATCCAAACACTTTCCAAACATAATGTATAAAATAAACGTGATCTATCCTATAATCTTTAAGTGTAGTAACTTCCATTCGTATTTAATACGGAAAATCCGGACAGAAATTGTTCCGCGGATATCCGTGCACGAGTCGTGATGTGTGGACTTAATTTTTTTCGATTTCAGAATGTCACGTTTTCACTATATTAGAGAATAACTTTTGAGTAGAAAGTACTTATTTTAAATATAATTCATTTTTAAAATGTTATAAAGGAACTGGGTACAGCAATATAATGTTCAAAATTGGCAGGGGGTGACTTATTTTTTCCTTCATTTCAATTAACTTTGCTTCATATGGTTTGTGGTCATAATGATAAATCGATTCTGTGGCAAGAGTATTTAGGGAGTTGCCCAGTGATAGTCTTCATAAATCGCCAGACTTGTACGTATCAAGTAGCCTTCTGAAAAGAAGAAATTTCTGGATCCTAGCTGGGAATGGAATGTAACACTTGGGTTGGTGGATTTGTTTTGCCAGCGATGGTGAGTTATGTAAGTAAATGTCAGTGTGGGATGGATGGTTGTGTAACAGCCCTCGTTGAAGAATAATAATTTTTGCCAACTGAGCTGCCTCGTAAATGAAAATGTAACAGTTGAATAACGTATTTCCGCTTCACTCTTACGTGTAATACAGTGCGATCCATATAAACCGGAACCATTTCAATTGACCATAAAAACGCCCAGGTTTGCTCCCAACCATGGGGTGCGGATTTTAGGTCCCGGGTATAGGACCGGTGCCCACTCAGCATCGTGAGGAAAGTGAGGAGCTTACGCTAGGTAAGCGGCCCTGGTCACGGAAACCAACATTCCGGCTGGGGAATGCCGAGATGCTGACCACATTTCCTCCCTGTATCGGTTGGATGATTGTCCACCTCTGCCGTGCGTAAGTGGGCGTGAGGTCGGCAGTCGGGTTGGTAGGCCTTGGCCCTCTAAGGGCTGTCGCGCCAGTGGTTAACCTTTTTTAATAGGACACACGTGCAACCTTGGGAAAATATAATACACAATTGGGAGATTACATTACACTATTTACATCTCAGAGAAAATGTTGGAAGTGTCCTCCACCAGCATCTATACATGTTTGTACTCGTCTCACCATATTCTCTGAAGTTTTACGGAGATGATATCTAATTGAGAGAAGGTTATTTCCAGCAAGATGGAGCAACGTGCCATACATCTGACACCATGGAACTTCTAACCACTTTCTTTGATAATCGAATAATCTCAAAAGGTCTGTGCCCCCCCCCCCCAGATCCCCTGACCTGACCTCACCGGACTTTTTCTTGTGGGGGTATCTAAAAAATAGTGTTCAAAAATAGGCCACGGACAGTTTATGTTCTCAAGGAATCCATTCGAACCGAAATAAGTAATATTGGCGAGGATACTCTCCGTAAAACTTCAGAGAATATGGTGAGAGGAGTGCAAACATGTATAGATGCTGGTGGAGGACACTTCCAACAGTTTCTCTGAGATGTAAATAGTGTAATGTAATCTCCCAGTTGTGTATTATTTTCTCCCAAAGTTGCACGTGTGTGCTATTTTTTGTTCAAAAGTTATGGTATATTGAAATGGTTCAGGAATTGAAGCTGTTTCTGTTTAAAAAGCATTAATTGTTTCATTATCGGATGCCAATCTTAGTTCGGTCCAGTATCGTCCATAGAATAATAGAATGGAATGAGGCCATTCATTGCGAAACACTAAGGGAATTAGCAAATGTTTCACCAACCGTAGAAAAATGGGTCATTAACAGATTACATTCAGATAACCGAGGTTAAAAAAAAATGTGCAAATCGTATGTTATCTTGTTACACTACATGTGTAGTCGGTTAGGCGCTGACCTACTGGTCCCAAGGTCGCGGGTTCAAACCTGCCCCAGCCCGATGGTTTGTAAAGCGCCAGTTTCGTGACAGTAGATTTGCTATTAAGCAGCAGTAGTCCTGAGGGACGAAATCCGCCACACCGGATACGCTGATATGGTCGTGGCAATTCATGGCGTCGTTAACAAATAAAATATTTTATATTCTATATCTTTTCAGGAAGAAAACCAGGTGAAAAGACGATTTGAAATGGACGTTTCGGGAGCGTACATCTCTCCCATCATCAGGATATTTTAAGAAATGTTATAAGCACAAAATGTATTACTGGATATAACACAAATATCAACAAAGACAAAACACAACCAATAACTGAACAAATGACTGTTTCAGTAAATTAAATCCCAGATCAGGAGATGGCGTGAGTGTAGAAAATTGTGTCAAAAAAACGTTACTACTTAACTGATTATCAAGCTGTGTAGATCTGTGCTTCTTAAGCCAACTGATATACATTTTAAGACCGGTTTCCAAGAGGAGCTGAACTGAAATCCAGCATCACGATTAAGCGTGCTCCTCTCGGAGGAAATGACAAAATCCTCCTTAACTCTCCGTTCCCAGTAACTGTTGCATTTTGCCAAGATGGTTGTCTCCCGAAAGTCGGCTCTATGGTCGTTGTCAAAACACTGCTCTGCCAGCCCAGACTTCTCAGATTGCATTAAACGAATGCCCCGTTCATGTTCGTTTATTCTGGTAGCGATGGTCCTTCCGGTTTGTCCTATATACGGTGTCCGACATTCACAGGAAATACGGTACACTCCCAGAACTTGTTTGATTTTGTAATTTACGTCCTCCAACGTTAAGTCATATCGGATGATGAATGGAATGGATATGATGATGCTCAAATGAGCCCAGGGTCCATAGATCTTAGTTACCCGCCATTCGATAAGAACCTTATCCAGGTAACTCGCCCTAACCGAGATTCGAACTCGGGACCTCTTGAACGTGAGGCAGACATGCTACCACCACGCTATCGAGGCGGGCGCCCGGAGCAGGGAAGTCTAGTTTGTCTTTCACCGGTCTCAACAGATGTTTAATCTTCGGAGGTGGCTTGTGGATGGTCCTGATGTTGTATTTGGCGAGAATTCTGCTGATTGTGCCTGATAGATTGCCGGTAAGCGGGATGCAGGCTGTAGCGCTAGGCTTATCTGGCGCTTGCTGTATTACAGGTTTCCCTTTCCTAGCTTTGGTGATCGAGGCTTCAACGTCATATTCGGAGTAGCCCTTTTGGCGAAAAGTGAGTCTCAGGTGCTGTAATTCTTGTTTTAAGTGGCTGGGATCAGAGATAGACGAAGCTCTGTGGGTCAGTGTATTGAGAACTCCCAGTCAGTGAGACATCCTTGGAAACCGGCCTTAAAATGGAAATCCGTCGGCTTAAGAAGCACAGACCTACAAAGAAGTTACGTTTCTTTAACGTAATTAATTTTCTACGCTCACGCCATCTCCTGACCTGGCATTTAATTTATTGAAACAGTCTTTTGTTCAGTAATGTTAATATTGGTAGTTTTGTCTTTGTTGATATTTGTGTTAGATTCAGTAATACATTTTGTGGTTATAGCATTTCTTAAAATAACCTGATGACGGGAGCGATGTACGCTCCCGAAACGTCGATTTCAAATCGTCTTTGCACCTGGCTTGTTTCCCGAGACGATCTGAAATATATTCGTCGCCAGGAAAGCTTCAGGTCTTATTTTAAAATATTTTATTTTTACACCCATTAGCTAAAAGCCAACATTCCCACTTACTCATATAAATGGTACATAAAGTACTATAAAAGTGAATTCAATTTTAATATGCCATTCCAAAAAATACAAAAAGGTATTCGAAATTAACATATTACTTTCTCGTTTATTTATAAGGTTGATTCCTTTGACACCAATGTTTCTAAGTCAGAGAATATGTTACTGCAAATAGAAAATAGAGTACAGTTTATAATGGTTTCATGGTAAACCACCCTTTTAAGGACTGTTCCTACTGTGCGGTCTCATTCGATTTAATTTGATTTAGAAATACAGATTTGGGGATGTAATAAAGAGAAGTTTGAGTTTACATAGCTGAAAGAAGTTCCAGGAAGAAGTGACAAGCGTGGCATTTTCCATGAAGAGGTGCCGACACATTAGATTGACGTTTCCTATGAGGAAATTCTAATCTGAGGGGACAATGGCTGCTAGCTGGAGGGTTGGAGAGGGAGCCTTTAACCAAGATGAATGCAGCGAGAGCTAATGAACGGGAAAAAATCCATAACCCTGGTCAGAACTGAGCTTTTGTGAACATTAAACCCTCGGGAGCTCTGATTAAGAGCGTCTGCCCCACGCGGAGTAACACGTTTGGGTGCGGCTGAATGTGAATGAACCCTGAAATATTACTCTACGTTTGTTTTGCCATTTCTATCCGAGAAATAGATGCCTTTTATGTTCCCTAGAATCTAAAGCTACGTATTTGTTACGCGTTTGAAAAATGTCTTTCATAGAAATAGTATTTCTGGGATGAAACTTCCTCTATAAAAAAGGCGGTTGTATTTTTTTTAGCAGAAGATATATTTTGGCTCGTTTTGTGAGCTCGGTATGTAGTATTTTAAATACTAACCAAAAATGCCACAAAGTGCATTATTTTTAGTGTCAGCGTCGGTGCATACCTAAACTAAATTGCTTTGGCTGGAGATTGAAAAGTTGTAATTCGATTGATTCTGAGACGTTCAACATATTAATCACATGCGCGCCCGGCTCGATAGCGTAGGTCTTAGCTTGTCTGCCTTACGTTCAAGAGGTCCCGGGTTCGAATCTCGGTTAGGGTGAGTTACCTGGATAAGGTTTTTTTCCGGAGTTTCCCTTATCCTGGAAGACGAATGTCGGGTAGCTCTAAGCTCCATGGACTCTGGATTCATTTGAGCATCATTTCACCCATTTCATTCATCGTCCGACATGACTTAACGTTGGAGGACGTAAATTACCAAAAAAAAAAAATATATATATATAATGATATATAAATAATAATAAAAGGAATCATCACATGCGTTAATCATGTAAGGTAATAAATTGTTATAGAAATATATTTTAGGTTAGGCTACGTTACATTAACACTTAAATTACTTGGTTTTCGTCATTTGGGATGGCAGGCTGAATAATAATAAATTTTGAAAATGAATCGTTCTTCCACACTAGTCGTGTGTAGACAGTGGTTTGGATGAGTAGAGACAAAATGAAATTTAAATGAAATGTGTACTGTTGAACGCCACCTTTTACTACATACGGCACCGCAGGCGGTGACACTTATAGTGCATGAGATGACGGGTCTACCTATCCAAGTCATTGCCTGCAGACGGCTAGTGTGGAAGAACGATTAATTTCCATCAATTTAACTCATATCGGGAACTATGAAGCCTGGAACTCACTTACTTAAAACATTGTAAGTCGCCACAAAAGCTGCGTATCTCATTGTATATGAGAACTCCTAATGGTTTACCGGGAAAGTGCGAGTCAGTTGGAAAATTTAAATTTTTGTCTCCTGTTAACCTAAGCTGATAACATTGAGAACAAAGTAGGTGTGTAATATTTGAAATCTTTTTTATAGCTTTTTCTTAAAAACAAAAACAGAAATCTGGTATGTTTCAACAAACCTAGTAGCAGTTTTTCAAATAAAAAGCTTGGAGATCATTGGAAACAGATTTGCATTTCGTAAATACATCTTTAAACAAATAATAAAAGTATAGGCGTCCAGCGTTAATTCATATTGGACGATGAAGAAATGATGTTCAAATAAACCCAGGGCCCATAAAGCTTAGAGTATCTACCTCACGTTCAAGAGGTCCCGAGTTTGAATCTCGGTTGAGTTGAGTTACCTGGATACGGTTTTTTCCGGGGCTTTCCCTTATCCTTAAAGACGAATGTCGAATAACTCTAAGCTCTATGGACCCTATGGACGCCGGGCTCATTTCAGCATCATTTTTACCCATTTCATTTATCGTCCGATATGATGACGTTGGAGGACGTAAATTACAAATGATAATAATAATAATAATAATAATAATAATAATAATAATAATAATAATAATAATAATAATAATAATAATAATAATAATAAAGCTTAGAGTTACGTGACATTCTTCTTTCAGGATAGTTCGATATTCGAACTTTGGAGCTCTTGAACATGAGGTAGACAATACCGCCTACACGACAAAGGCGGGCTTGTGTTATACAGTAACAAGAGTTTAAAAAGGGCTCGCTCTTATGGAGACAATTTTCCTTATTACATAAAGTACGTTGATGACAAAATCAGGCGAGCACGTAACAGGATTTGAGTGCGACCCATAATTCCATTTACTACTCAGTAAAACGTTCATGTGTTACAACTTCATCAAATACAGATAATGGACTTTGTGGGACGCTTTTCTGAAACTAACTCACTTAAATAGGACATACAGTGCATAGAATGAATAAATGAAAATCGCGGAATGGATATTGTACCGGAAAAAAAGACACTGAAGGCGTGAAACGATTTAAATATTCCTCACAAATGTATTAAGATAAACATAGCGAACGGAAGTGGATACAGAAAGTGAGGTATTGTGTGTACTTAAATTTTGGGTCAGGCGATGTATCAGAACTCAGATTCTTAGCTTAAAGTTTCCATTTCAAAATAATCGTTATTATTGCAGTCGGACTTACTGGAGCTTCTGAAAATGCGCGGTGTGTGGCTCTCCCATAGATCCGGCAGTAGGAAAACTTTCGATGACATTGTAAATCTATATATGGTTCTTTCAAAAGCTTGTGAAGCTTTAATGTTTTAAAGTAAATCGGAGACAAATGGCCTAAATCTGTAAAAGTAATATTTAACTTGTACTCTAATAAGAGTGTAAAATTTTGTCAGTTTATTTCGTCAGAGTTTGTTGTAAATACCATCCTTATCTACGAGGGCTGTTCAATAAAGAATGATTTTTGTTTTGTTTTGTTTTGGTAACGTACCTTTTACTCATCCTCATAATTTTGATGGTCCTCAAAATAGTCTCCCCTGAATGCGATGCACTTGTCCCAGCGTTTCTGCCAGTCTTCAAAGACATGCTGGAAACCATTTTTGAGAGATCCTTCAAAATCGCCTCCGCAGCCTTCACCACTGCTTTTGATGATGGGTAATGCCTCCCACGAAGGCGTTTCTTCAAGTTAGGGAATAGAAAAAAGTCGCATGGGGCTAAATCCAGACTATAGGGTCGGTAAGGGATGCTTTTCACGTTGATTTTTGCAAGATATTCAGCAACAACATTGGCAATATGCAGCCGCGCATTATCGTGGTGCAGCATACAGCCTGCTTCATGGAAATGTGGTCTTTTGCTCCTGATATGGACTTGCAATGTTTTCAAGACATCCCTGTAGTATTGTCCAGTTACTGATGTGTGTGTAGGTACAACATGCTGATAAACCATTCCAGGAATATCGAAGAATGAGATGACCATATCTTTCCCAGCAGAAGTAACCACTTTTGCTTTTTTGGGGGTTGGTGATGAAGGAGATTTCCACACTGAACTTTGCTGTTTGCTCTCAGAATCAAAATGATGTAGCCAAGTTTCATCAGCAGTGATTACGTTTGAAAGAAACTCCGTATCTTCCTCTAACATCAACTTTAACTACATGTTACCTCCATTGCAGCGGTAGGCGATACTGAACATGTCTGAACTTGCCTGGTTCTCACAGGCGGGAGCCAGGAGTACCAACAATGAAACTACTACGGCGTGTCACATTAAGCTAACAGAATATAATAAGATTGAATTTTAGTGCGAAAAATTATGACCGTAAAAAAATTATGGCCATTCTTTATTGAACAGCCCTCGTATTTCAAGAAGCATTGCGCTGACGTAAGAATTTTGTATTTGGAGGGGAAAAGTTAACTAGAGATGTAGTAGAATTCAGAACTAGTGTTAGAATTACCCTATCTCCTGAAATAATTGTGAATGTACTAAAACTGCAGTACAGTAAACGTTTTACTTTTCAGTGTAAAGAAAAAAAGATTTACCAAAAAGTGTGTCTTCCCTGTAGGGGAAAGAAAATACACTTAATATAGCGATATTGAACCCAGATCAGGTTAAAACATTAAAAGTTCCCCCAGCGGGAATGGAACGCGGTACCCTATATTGCTACCCAAGCGGGCTGGCGGATTGACACCTTGAACCTATATTTATATTCAGCCGTTTTGAATACACTACATGTTTAACAGCAACGTTTTGCAAGCTGCCTAAGTAGCAGGCGATCTCTAGCATTCGTACTACGAGATCAGAATAATCCTCATACATAGTTATTACAGAGGAATTAAATCACGAACGTGGAACAGAATACTGATTTAAAAGCATTAGCTATAATTAAATTTTTATTAAGAGTTTATAATGCAATTTGATCACTATGAACTGTGTTTAATGAAGCATTCACTGCTCTTTAAAATGTAAAAGTATTTTCTTTACGCAAATAATACTGAAGAATGTGTATGGTTAGCATTATTATTCATCCTTTTGAAGTATGCATTGGAAAAGAGTTTAATGATGAAACCTGGGATTCAAATACTTACGATAGTAAGTTGCCACAAAGGGTGTATCTCGGATACGAGAGCCCTTAGTGGTTTATCGGGAAAATATGAGACAGTTGGAGAATCTAATGTCAGAACGGCACGTTGGCCATGGTAGCTCAATGGGTTAGAGCGACTGGACGGAAACCAGGAGATCCGTGGTTCAAATCCCGGCCACGGCTTTAAATTTTTCATGTCGACTCTATCTAGCCGTGTTAAGTCTTAACATCTGTTGGTGAAATCGGACATTAAAGTTTGAACTTAAGCTATTTGTATTATCTGATGGTCCTTTGGTTTCAAGCATCACAGCTCCTATTTGAACGCAAGCAGAAAGCAATTTTGATTTCCCTAAATAAATTAAATGTAACTCGATAGTGTTATGGTATCATAAAAAGTCAGGTCCATGAAAACATCGACTCTAATGCACTTGGATGTGTTGACAGAGAAATGAAATACACAGAACAGGAACATCCTGTGGAGTCTGCCGGAAACGTATGATTATTGCCTTGAGTTTTACCCTGGCCTGACCCGAGGTATGTAGAGGGGAACATTTTGTATTCATGTGCATCCGCTTTACCGGTTTTGTAGGAATGTTATCCCAATTGCCATCTAATAATGGCGTGCCACGCAATACAAAGGCGTGATTAGGCCACAATGCATCAGTAGGGCAACAAACCAGCAAGGATAGGGACGGCACGAAAAAGAAAACATATATATGGGCCGGAAACGAAAATGTAAACAACTGTGTTATATAAACGGGCCGCTATACATCGCTGAGATCGCTGGAAATGTTACAGTTACTGACTGATACTGTGATTTTATATGTACTGTTCCTTTATTGTTACATTAGAAAGTAACCATTATTAAAGCTGCTGATTTGTGAAAACTTGTTCATTTACACCAAAGTACTAAGGGAAGGATAAATATGTTCAGGTGAATACTTAATCGAAACCTTCTGTTATGCACATTTATCCAGTAAAGTTGTTTGACTTTTTGGAATGTGCATATGAACAGTTTCTGAAAGTGAAAGTCGGAACTTTATGTGGAACATTTTGAATAAGTAAAAGGTTCTGGGGGAAAATATCTCCAAAATCAAAATTTAAACTGTCTGCAAAAATGGAGAAAATTGTGAAATAACTGGGATATTTTGGCACACATTCCAAGTGCCCGTTTTTCGAGATTTTCACAAAATGTTTCAGTGGTACTTATTAAAGCAACTTTTTTGAAAGAGTGAGAAGACAGTGTTTAATAATATCTCAAGTTACAATGAGGTACGGGTATTTGTCTTTTGAGAAATGCGCCTACCCAGGCAGCCCAACAATCAGCTCTGAAGTTTACTAGGCAAACATGGCAGCCAAGACGGGTATTAAATTGTTCTTTCCTTGATAAAGTTTCGACTCAGAAAGTTAGCAAGTTATACAAGTTCAGTATAACTTCGAATCAGGAGGCAGAAAACTATTGAGACTAGGTAAAGAAAGCATGTGAGGAAGAATGGGACGTTTTTGTGACTGGATTGAAAACAAACATATCAGGAATAAGACGTGAAGCTTTCCTGGCGATGAATGCGCTCACTTTCTTCTCGGGCAGCCAGCCAGGTGAAAAGATGGTTAGATATCAACGTTTCTGGAGTGTGCATCTCTCTCATCATCAGGATATTTATAAAATGTTATAACCACAAATGAAACACTGGGTATAACATAACTATAAACAAAGACAAAACACTATCAAAATTCGCATTATTGAACAAAAGGCTGTTTTCAGTAAATTAAATGCCAGGTCAGGAGATGGCGTGAGTATAGAAAATTGTGTCAAAGAAACGTAACTACTTTACTTGATTATCAAACTGTATTGATCTTTGCTTCTTAAATCGACGGATTTCCAGTTTTAAGGCCGGTTTTCATTAGGAGCTGAACTGAAATCCAGTATCACGATTAACCGTGCTCCTTTCAGAGGAAATCGCCAAAGGCTCCGTAATTCTCCGCTCCCAGTAACTGTTGCATTTTGCTAAGATGGTCGTCTTCCGAAAGTTAGCTCTATGGTCGTTATCAAAACAAAGCTCTGCCAGCCCAGACTTCTCAGGTTGCATTAAACGAATGCTCCGTTCATGTTCGTTTAATCTTGTAGCGATGGTCCTTCCGGTTTGTCCTATATACGGTGTCACACGTATGTTATTACATTCCCTGTGAATGTGGGACACCGTATATAGGACAAACCGGAAGGACCATCGCTACAAGATTAAACGAACATGAACGGGGCATTCGTTTAATGCAACCTGAGAAGTCTGGGCTGGCAGAGCATTGTTTTGATAACGACCATAGAGCCAATTTCCGGGAGACAACCATCTTAGCAAAATGCAACAGTTACTGGGAGCGGAGAACTAAGGAGGCTTTGGCAATTTCCTCTAAAAGGAGCACGCTTAATCCTGATGCTGGATTTCAGTTCAGCTCCTCTTGGAAACCGGGCTTAAAATGGAAATCCGTCTATTTAAGAAGCAAAGATCAATAAAGCTTGATAATCAAGTTAAGTAGTTACGTTTCTTTGACACAATTTTCTATACTCACGCCATCTCCTGACCTGGCATTTAATTTACTGAAAACAGTCTTTTGTTCAGTAATGCGAATTTTGATAGTGTTTTGTCTTTGTTTATAGTTGTGTTATATCCAGTATTTCATTTGTGGTTATAACATTTTATAAATATCCTGATGATGGGAGAGATGCACACTCCCGAAACGTTGATAGCTAATCATCTTTTCAACTGGCTGGCTGCCCGAGAAGAAAGTGAGAACATATCAGCAAATTCGAACCTGAGCATCTTGAAAACTAAAAACGATTAGGGTACTGTGTCCTGTAATTCAGCTGCATGTATTCAATATAATTATACCATAAAATTAGTATATTAAGTATCCAAGAAAATAATTTTTATTAAATAAATTAGTGTTATGTAAACTATATATTAATATTAAAACTTTGAAGTCGCATGTATTGAAGATAATTATTTAGAATTAAATTTACAATATTTACTCCCGGGAAGAAAACAGTGAATAACGGATTTCGCTGTCTTGAAATCAGTTCATGTGTTACATAATTAAAAGCTAAATTCAATATAATAGTGACAACAAGAAATGCTCTTAAGACCATTTCATCAATATTCAAAGAACGCACTGAAAATCATGCATTAGTTGTACAAAACCTGCACCTTGGGGAGCATTTTAAAGTGGCAAAAACGTAGAGAATTTGGAGAAAATAACATTTTAAAAGTTCACCCACAATTGCATCTCGATTCTATAACTCATGAGCAGTTTCTTAAGAATGTTTAAAACAGGCAGATGTTTCTCGAAATTATGTTGGAAATTCACTGTTGAGTACCCATAAAGAAATATTAAAAGATATTGTAGTTGCTAAATTAGCTGTAGTGATATAAATATATGCACAGCTGACATGCACCTTATGAAATATATTGCATTTACATTGCATACACTTCATTGTTAAGATTGTGCTGCTGATTATTATTAAATATATAGTACTGATGATATTCTCTCAGAAGTAATCCACAAATATGTAAACCTAAACCATTTCAATAGGCCATAATTTCCCTTTGAAAGCTCACAGAATGTAGAAATTTGTGTTAATGATCTCAGTGGCTGTGGGAGAATTAACAAACCTGACAATCTTTGACAGTCTTTTTTTTACCCTTGCTCCATTTATACCCCGCCTTTAACTACTATGGTCGTATCGGCGGCCGTTCTCCTTTGGAACATACTGGAGGTGTTAACTCGTTATCTTTTGGTTTTTAATCATTAGATCACGCACACATTCACACTCTCATTCATACTTCCAGACTCTGGGGAAGATGGGGGAATTATCTTGGTCGGAGAAAAATCCCCACCCCCACCGCCGGGAATCGAACCCGGGACCCCTAGCATGGCAGGCAGAGTTGACAGTCTTAAATGTGCAGTCATAACAGTTTTGGTATCTTCAAGACATTTGTGGAGCAACTGGATGATATCGAATTGAGAGAAGGTTATTTCCAGCAAGATGGAGCAACGTGCCATACACTTAACGACACCATGGAACTCCTAACCAGTTTCTTTGATAATAGAATAATCTCAAAAGGTCTGTGCCCCCCCCCCCTCAGATCCCCTAACCTAACCCACCTGATTTTTTTCTTGTGGAGTATCTAAAAATTAGAGTTTACAAGAATAGGCCACGGACAATTATTGTTCTGAAGGAATCCATTCGAACCGAAATAAGTAATATTGGCGAGGATACTCTCCGTAAAACTTCAGAGAATATGGTGAGACGAGTACAAACATGTATAGATGCTGGTGGAGGACACTTGCAACATTTTCTCTGATATGTAAATAGTGTAATGTAATCTCCCAATTGTGTATTATATTCTCCCAAAATTGCACGTGTGTCCTATTATTGGTTCAAAAGTTTTGGCCTATTTAAATGGTTCAGGTTTATATGGATCGCACTGTACCTATCAGTAATACTACAGGTTTATGGTGTAACATCTAAACATGATATTGCTGTTGGTACAGTGAATCCCAGAAACTGGAACAATCATTCTGGTCTACTTTCTGCCGCACTCCCAGAGTATAACTTCCATTATGACAGATGGGTAAGAACGATGAGTCTGTATGTCGTGACCGTTATGATTACGTGCCTTGTCCCATTTGAGTCAAACCTATGAGTCAACAATGAAGCCTGGTGAGGTGATGAACAATTTTTCCCATGAGTTAATTGCATTCGTTAACAGTTATTTCCGCAGAAACTGCATTCGCTTAGACAAATCGTGAATGAAAACAGTTAACCTGCGTTGACTGAAGCTGCAGTTGAAGATACCTCTAAAAGGGGTTAACATAAAAAACAGGCAGATAATTTAATGTTTGTGCATTAGAGCTTTATTGCGAACGGCATTTAATATAAATTATAGACGTTTTTTGTCGAATTGGCTGTTTTAGTTGCAATGTCTTGCACAAAATCTTCTGTGCAACACGCTTTTTTCTGAATTATCTATAGCAGTTCTATAAATTAATCATAAAAAGCTTTTTTGTATCAACAAATAGCTAAAACCGAGGATTGTTTATGTCAAATATTTGTACAGGTCGCGTGAATACTTACTTAAATTTTGCAATTGGGGAGTTGTTCTAAGGGTTTCCTGTAATAAAAAGTAAATTTTTGAAATCAAAAGTGGAGAAATAATTTCAAAGTCTAGGAGTATTCATAAATATTTCATATTCATTCAGCTGAAATTATTATTAAATATTAAAAGACAGTTTTTGTTTAGTTTTGTTTGAGCGAATACACTGTCTATATGATGTTTTATTATTAACAAATCATAAATGGTGTTCTTGAGCATCCGCTGTTGATAGAGGCATGCTAACCACAGAGGTGTATGTTTAACTCAACATAGGGTCATAGGTCAAATATATTTATTTGAGTTTTGCTGGCCGACACCAGATTCTGAATTTCCGAAAAAGAAAAACAGATGTCATTACGTAAATATTTACATTATACTCAACTTTATCTTTATTTAATACATTTATAACAAATTATTTGTTTAAGCGCCTTAGTTTCTGTGGAAACAGAACGTTTGTCTGTATTCCTTTAGCACAAAAGGCGTCACTAGCGTGTGATCAAGATTTCGTTGCCATGTCACATGACATAATGAACACTTCCCTATAAGTCTTTGACTTGAAGTACACAGAATAAAGTAAGGATATCTTTCCTCACAGAATGGTTTACTGCACTTCGAAGCCCTTGCGTCTGCCTCACGTTCAAGAGGTCCCGAGTTCGAATCTCGGTCAGAGTGAGTAACCTGGATAAGGTTTCTTCCGGGGTTTTCCCTTATCCTTATAGACGAATGTCGGGTAGCTCTAAGCTCCGTGGACCCTGGACACATTTGAGCATCATTTCACCCATTTCATTCATCGTCCGATATGACAAAAAAAAAAAAAAACCACCTTCGAAGCCCTCCATTCTGTACATATACATATTTTAACATGTGTGAAGCCCCAAAACAGAAGCTAAGCAAACAATCTTGTTTCATCTTTTCAACATCTTCGATAATGGAACTTCCCCGACCGCGGTGTTCGGAGTTTGTTCGGGTTTCCCCAGCCCGGAAAGTCGGGGCGAGGGAGCCCAAGCATTGACCTGATAGAGGAAATCAGGTTTGAGGGGGGAAATAGAGCTTGAAAGCGTAAGTAAAAGGAGGGAAGAGAGAAAGAAGCTATGTTACCTATGTTCGGATACAGTAGTATCACGCGTATTTAATCTTATAATTTTAAGACCTTGATTCACAAATTTTCGTATAAAAATCAAGAGAGTAGAGTCCATTTCAAAAATGGGTTGTAATTCCAGGCAATTATTACACGTTTTCAAGTCATAAACTTGCGTTTGACACCGTAGTTACGAACTCAGGTTTTATTAAACTTTCAGCAAGTTCACATAACACATTGAAGCACTACTGCATATTGGCGAGGAAGCATGTAACCGGCACAGTTTTTGTTACTGCGTTACCGTCTTCGTGACGGAGACTTGGAAAACGTTCGCTGTTAATGCTGCATTCTTTACTCAACCAGCGACTTAGTGGTATGACTCGGCCGAAATTATTCGCCTTATATGGAATACTTTCACACTTGAGACTTGAAGGAACAGAAGTAATGAAATATGAGAAATTCAAAAAATATATATATGTGTGTGTTATTGTTTATCACATTTAAATGTCTTCTTATAAGCATTTAAACTGCTGGTGTTTAGCGTTTACACACTGATGGAGTCTGAATATGTTAGGTAATCAAATAAATTTTTACCTACGTCAAATTTTTGGCATCCCTCTCTAATGAACGAATGATGTAACGGCCATCGTCTTCTTGCCCAAAAAATAGAAGGAAAAAAATATCTGACGATGAATGAAATGGGTCAAATTGTGCTCAAATGATCCCAGAGTCCATACAATTTAAAGTTACCTATCGTTCATCTTTCAGGAAAAAGGGATGGCCCAGGGGGGGGGGGGATTCTTATCCAGATAACACCCTACTCGAGATTTGAACTCGCGATCTCTTGGACGTGATTCATACAGGCCACCACATACGGTACAGAGGCGGGGGGGTGTGATGATCATATCCAGATCATCCTTATTGATGATGATGCAGTTTACTCGCTTAATCTTGTTTATTTGGAAATCCTTCAGCTAAAACGTGTGCTTCGTGCGTAACGAGCAAGAACCCCATCTTACTGGAAACAAAACTCATTGTGCTGCTCAACCTTAGTATTACTCTATACTTGTATATGCATCTACTTTGCTCATCCCTGTATTAATTGTTTGCATTTATATTTGCCCAAGAGTTTGCTGGCGTTACTATTTTACTTTCTGGATGCAGGGAGGAAAAGTTGGTTTTGAATCCTAGGAGGATGGCAAGAATATAAGTTGCTGACCACGAGGCATTGTCATTTCTACATTACGAGGTTTAATGTCTTTTCATAATTGGACATTTGAGACAGCTATCGTGACTAGGGAATTTAAATTCGATCGCTGCAACTTACAGCTATGGATCTTGGGACTCCGTGCTGCTAAAATCCCTTCCTGAAATGGGTGGAGTCCATAATATAAGAGTCATTAAGCATTAAATAAGCGAAGAAAATATACTTTACCTGCCCCAAAGTGATTGCAAAACATCTGAACAACGCTAAGCGTGCAGTCCATTCAACGCTGACGGCTGTGATTTAAGATAATCGGAGACCCGACTTGGATCAGGTTCATCCTTTCACTGCTTTCGCTTTCAGATGTGCCACACCTTACGATAATCCATGCACTTTGTCACTGCACTTTGTCTATTCTTGCTGTAGCTAGGAGAAACTAAAGGCATCTGCACTTATATAACAAAACCGTCTATTAACCTGTTTAACAAGTAGTTTAAAATACAAAATATAAGAATAATTTTCTGAATACCAAAATAAATAGTGGTGTGATTGTTAGATGTTAGTTTTAAATAAAGTGCAGTTTGTTTTTCCCCCTTCCAGAAGTCTTCATTTGTTTCCTTTGTTTCGGTCTTTATTGAACAGTGGTATCAGTAAAGGGAAACCTGGGTTATTGATTTTGAAACAAAACGTTAGCAGCCACGATGAGACACAAAGAATGGAAGAGAGAGATAATGGGATAAAGCATGCATAGCTACGACTTCTAGCTAACAAAGAATAAGTAGGATCATCTCGGAGGAGACAAAGGCAGAATTCGAATGACTAAGCTTCTTGAAGTAACTTTCCTCCTCTAATAAGAGGAGCATTGCATCTTTTAACATCCTAACTAGTACAGCGTCTGCCAAAATGTAAACTCTCTTGTGACATTCGGCTGAAATTTGGTCATCATTTTCGAGAGTTAAACTTGCCAAAAATATTACTTCAGCTTCTGCTCTAGGTTTTAAAGCTTCAACACGTGAGCTTAAATAGCCATGAGCTTAACGACCTCTGTTTACGACCAGTGCTTTTTGTTCGACTGTGATTTGTCTTATACTTTGGTACATTTAAACTGTTGCAAATTAAGTTTTTTAACAATCTGGTAAACGAACGGGTAGAGCCAGACTGAAAAATTCAATACCATAGCCGGGATTTGAACCACGGATCTTCTGGTTGCCGTCCAGCCGCTCTAATCCATTGAGCTTCTATGGCCAATATGACATTAAATTCTCCAACTGACTCGTGTCTTTCCCGATAAACTACTAGGAGTTCTCATAAACACATGAGACAACTACCTTAATGGCGACTTACTATGCTGTAAGTACTTTAAGGCCCGGACTTTATAGTAAACCACTAGGAGTGCTCATAAACACATGAGACAACTACCTTAATGACGACTTACTATGCTGTAAGTACTTTAAGGCCCGGGATTTATAGTAAACCACTAGGAGTTCTCATAAACACATGAGACAACTACCTTAATGACGACTTACTATACTGTAAGTACTTTAAGGCCCGGACTTTATAGTAAACCACTAGGAGTTCTCATAAACACATGAGACAACTACCTTAATGGTGACTTACTATGCTGTAAGTACTTTAAGGCCCGGGCTTTATAGTAAACCACTAGGAGTTCTCATAAACACATGAGACAACTACCTTAATGGCGACTTACTATGCTGTAAGTACTTTAAGGCCCGGGCTTTATAGTTCGGACCACTATTAGGTCAATTAAAGGAAATTGTTATTTCACACTAGCCGTGTGTAGGAGGCACTATGAAAGGGTAGAGCCAGACTGAAAAATTCAATGTCGTAGCCGGGATTTGAACCACGGATCTTCTGGTCTCCGTCCAGTCGCTCGAAATCATTGAGCTACTATGGCCAACGTGCCAACATGACATTAAATTCTCCAACTGACTCGTGAATCTTGTAAACATTTCTAGTAGAAACTCTCAAAAAAAATAAACTTTTAAAAACCTGGCATGTGGTTTTTCGTTAAAATTTTAAATTGACGTAATTAATTTGACCATTGAAGATGCATTATTACAAATATATTTAAAGGTCTCACTTCTTCGGAAACAAAAGATTGGAAAATATTCTGTATACCAGTTTTGTGTATTAGTATTTAAATAATGTTATAATATTCCTATTTTTTCGAAAAAAAATGCAACACTTGATTAATTATAGATATAATAAAATAAGATGAAATGTTTTGTCTCTCAAACTATTAAATATGCCCCTACGAAATTTAAAACCCAAGTATAATTATGGTAGAGCAGCATGGGGAAAAAGGATTGGAGCACATATACATAAATACTACAAGATTTAGAAATTTCGCCTATAAGTACTCTTAAAGGATCAAATTTTTATGGTTATATTAGGGTCGACTTGCTCATTGAATGCTGATATTATTACGCTTTCAAAACGAGCCTGGGATTTACACGATAAAATCGTATTCCATGCAAGCATATTATTGATCGATATCGTATAAATTACTAAATGTTATTGGTTATTATCAAATACGCGACGCCCGCCTCGGTAGCATGGTGGTAGCGTGGCGCCTCACGTTCAAGAGGTCCCGAGTTCGAACCTCGGTCAGGATGAGTTACCTGGATAAGGTTTTTCCGGGGTTTTCCCTTATCCTGAAAGACGAATGTCAGGTAACTCTAATCTCTATGGATCCTGGGCTCATTTGAGCATCATTTCACCCATTCCATTCATCACCCGATATGACAATGTTGGAGGACGTAAATTACAAACAAAATAACAGTATACGCGATGTATGAATCGAATAACCTTCCTATTACTAACCTTGTGGGATGGTTTTGCAGTTTAAGGTTGAAAGTATACATTAATAAAAACCAAAGGAAATGAACGTAGTTCTGTATGCTAGTTGAACAGACGGGATGCGAGTCTTGTTTTATGCTGCCATAATACAGTATCATCCGGTTCCTAGTGCTGCCCATATATTTAGATTCATAAGAAGAAAAATTTCCACGAAGATACTACAAAGTCAGCTTTTTACAGAGGAAGTACAAATCATCAGATTTCATGCCATCCCTACTTACTTTTTATTTTTATTTTCTATGCCACTTTGGGTAGAGGAAGTACGTTTTTTTTCGCACAAAAGTTATAGATCGTCTTTTTCTCCGGTTATAGATCGGCATTTCTTGATGTCCACTAAGTAAGTGTGGAAAACTAACTTTCTGATACGAAATTTTTTTCGGGTTTAGAGTACTTTTAGAGATATTACACATGGTCTTCATGAAAATCGTCCACCCCAAATGGGTGGAAATGGTTAGTTATTTTTTATATTCTCAAAAATCTGCCATATGTTTGTTATGTGACCTGGCCCCGAATATTGATTTGACTTATAACATTTCTTGTCATTCTTTCAAAAAATCACCTGTAATTGAAGTGCATGTTATTTATTAAAATTAGTGTGCCTTAAGTTATAAATGTATACCTGGATGTAAGTGATTCACGAGGAGAAAAATAAAGTGAAAGAATAGTGATGAGATAGTTTAGAAAAATAAACTGAAAATTAAGAAAACTATTTTTGAAACGGAGCTTACTAACCTGTAGCATTAACTCTTGAGTGATCTGGTTATACTGAAGTCATTGCAAATTAGAGAAGTTAAAAGCACAAAGTCATTAGCCACCTGACTGTACACGCTCATTAACACGTCCGTATGTCGTGGTTTGGAACGTGAATTCATAACAGTAATGACAGTGGTTGTCTCAGTTGCCTGGTCGTTAGCTTACTAGCCCAGATGTAAACGCTCCCGGCTTCGATTCTCTATAACCAGTGTTATCCCAATCCTACTGAGTCTGCAAGTATCAGAGGCAAAAGAGAAAAGTCCTTATACCTAATATACTTACGATACAATGCATTAAGTAACAGGATTACGGCGAGGGATAATTTTATTTAGTGTTCCAGAAGTCCTTTTACTGTATGTGTTAGAGAGAGAGAATGCTAGTAATTCTCAATTGAATAGTACAATTTTTTATGTTTTTAATGTTATAGCTATGTACAATGACAGTAATGTAAAATTATTCATATATCAATGTAAGTGCAAGAAAATGCCTGAATACACACGTAAAATGTAAGAATTTGACAAAAATGACAACAAATCAAAAGAGAGAGCGTTGTACTAAAATAGAAAATTGTATAGAATAACCAAAAAGGATTTAGTACATCAGCATTTTCGTAATCTAGGATCTATTATGTCAAACGAGATGGCTGTTATGAGAATCTGGGCCTTGCATATGACTGATAAAATGCATATCTTAATTTTCTGGGAATAACTCAAGGTAATTCTCTCTCATTCCGAATTAGTTGTGTATCATTGGTAAGCCACAAGATAGACAATTTATTATGTTCTTGTGATACAATGTATAGTGAAGTCTGTATCGGCATTTTACTTTTTTTTTCTTTTTTCTTTTTTTCGCGAGAGCAGATGATAACAGAGCTAGCATATAGCGATCCGGCTTTCAAAGATTTGATTATTACCTCAGTCTTTTGTAGTGCCATTTAACTATAATGAAATGTGTAATAAGAACATTTACGCAAAGCGTTTATTAGAATAATAATTTGTAGGAGAGATAGAAATAATCAAAGTGGGTAGAGAAAAGTCATCAGATTTAGTCGTATTTCCTGACATCCCTTGTCAGTTGTACAGGGACGAGCATGAAAGGCTGACACGAGAATGCTGAAACATGCCTGGAGGCACAGAGCTGAGGCACTGCTATTCATGAGGATAAGGAAAACTTGGGGTAGCTTATAAAGAAAGAAAAAGACTTAACGTAGCTGATTACAGCTTAGATTTAAAGTTGAGCTCTTCAGGTAGCTCGGTACACATCCTACCCCCGCTACAAGCACGTAAAAATGACGTCAATTAATGGAACTTACAGTTCACTAGGTCCTGGTCGCATCAGAACTGAAATTTGAAAATGAAAAATATTTGCAGGACTTGAGATTGTGAAATGTCCATATCAGAAAAGAAACTATAGCCCCATGCCACTAAAATATGAGCTTAGGAGTCCATTTTTTCAATGCTGCTTTCAACATTCATACTAGGAAATGAAATAGGTTGAGATAAATGTGAAACACGTGTCAAAAACAGTTTGACTTCTGTTAAAGTTTGCATTTCATGTGTATGGCTTTTTATTCGTCCTCCATATTGAACGATGGATGAAATGATGCTCAAGTGAGCTCAGGGTCCATAGAGCTTAGAATTACCCGACATTCATCTTTCAGGATAAGGGAAAATCCGGGAAAAGTCTGCCCGCCACGGTAGCGTGTCTGCCTCACGTTCAAGAGGCCCTGAGTTCGAATCTCGGTCAGGGTGAGTTACCTGGATAAGGTTTTTTCCGAGGGTTTCGCTTATCCTTAAAGACGAATGTTGGGTAGCTATAAGCTCTATGGACCCTGGACACATTTGAGCATCATTTTACCCATTTCATTCATATGACTTAACGTTGGAGGACGTAAAATTAAAAAAAAAAAAGTTCTGGAAAAATCTTATCTGAATAACTCGCCCTGTCCAAGATTGTTCCTCTTGAACTAGAAGCAAATACGCTACCACTACAGGCTTATGCATGCACATGTTGTGAAACTCTTACAATAATTGGAAGTTCTTACTGCCTTAAAATGTTTTATTTGAAGCAATTGCTTGAAGAACAAAGTAATTTTTATAAGAATACGAAAAGAAAATTATTTCCCAAATGTATTCGAAACATATTTCATTCTCAGTGGCCCGTCTTAATGCTGCCCAGGTTTGCAAGCATATGGGTAGCAACTTGCGAGAGTTAGCCGCTAAGCTTTCGCCGGGCCAAAGCCGCTGAGGACCCAGGTGACTGACCTGTCACATCGCATACGGAGGATGACGGAGTAGCTGGACATTGTTCCATCTCGGTTGCTGACCTCCTGGACGAGTGGTTCCACACCATTTGTTGCTTCATGTGTGGCTCAGACACTGTGGCCACTTACATCAGGCAACTGTCGGGGAAAAACACCATTTGGGCATAGTTTAAATGCTATAAACTATATGAGAAAAATGATACGGTAGTACTGTCTTCTCTCTGTTTCTTTATTAAATCAAGGGATATCTTCTATATTGACGGAGCTATAAGTTGCCTACATTTCGTACACAAATTGGCTTACGAATGTGAAATGCTGGCGGTGGAGAGGTAGGTATGTGATGTCTGCATTACCATTTCCCTGCAGGCGATACCAGTGGAGGTATAAATGTTCTGAGTTAGCATTGATGGAATGATAATTTGCCTCCACTTTTCGTTTCATTTTCGTGTTCTTGGACTTAGAATACCCTCTCACTCTCTGAAGGCTGTTCCTCATTAATATCGTAGTTCAGGTATATAAAAACAAGGTGAGAAAAAGAGTTTTGCAACATTTCTTTTTAATTCACGTCCTCCAGCGTAAGTTTTTGACATTGGGTGACAGTAACAGCATTGGGTGAGTACAAATAAATAAATAAAAATCTGAAATACCCCGTCCTGGTACCTAATTCCTTAAACCAGGACGTATATTTCAAACTTTTAATTTATTGAAATCAAAACAGCGTAATTAATTACATCTTCAGATGAACCTACAACTAAAGTAAAAATAAAGGAAATAAAACTTAAAACTAAAATAAAACCAGAACAAACTTCCTGCTCAACCACCGTAGCAGATCCCTAAATTAAAATAATTTAAACATTAATATAATTAACATTTTTATCCTTTTAGTTTTAAAATACAAATATACCTTACTACCTTTCTTCAATTACTTTTAAAAAAGTTATTAAACTTCATAAATTACTAATAAATTAATTTCATTATTTATATACTGTTATTTAACTATATTAATTATAAATTATAATTACTATATAACATATTATCTGAAATAAAACAATTTAAAATTTAAACAAACAACAAAACTACTCATATCATCACTTCATTATCATTATTATTACAATTATTATTTTTATAAATTTTATGTATTTTAAAACCATTCGATTAAAAAGAAACACACATTTTAATTAACTAAATTTCTATAAAATCTAAAAATATAATAATTTGGGCGAGTACAAGGAATTTCAATAACGTGGCCAAACAAATGACAAAAGTAAGTTAGGGGTGTTTTTTTTATTTTTTTATTTTTATTTTTTTATTTTACGTCCTCCAACGTTGAGTCATTTCGGATGGTGAATGAAATGATGCTCAAATGTATCCATGATCCATGGAGCTTAGAGTTATTCGACATTCGTCTTTAAGGATAAGGGAAACTCCAGAAAAAAAAACCTTATCCAGTTAACTCACCCTGACCGAGATTCGAACTCGGGACCTCTTGAACGTGAGGCAGACGCGCTACCATCTACGCTACCGAGGCGGGCCAAGTTAGGGGTGTGAAGATAGTCGCGAGTTTGAAAAATGAATATAGCGCACCATACTTTGAAAACGTTTCGCAGATATTAAAGGTACGAAATATTTGTCTATAATAGGAGATATAACAGCATGTTTCAGTGCAAGAACAATTCAGTAAATACCTAGGTTGGTTCATCATTGTAACATTTGAAATAAAGGCAATCCTGTACAACTACGTTCAGTCCATTTAAACAGCTGTTTTCTTTGTTTAATAAGAGGTCTGCCTTGGAATCCTCCCTCAAACTTAGGGGCAGGACAAAAAGTACCTTGTGCCCCCCTAAGTCGGCGCCTATGAACCCCATGCTGCGATCAATAGACAGCACATGTAAACAGGGGGAATGAATCACGCCATATCCTCTATTCTCCCCTATCCCACTACAGGAAACAAGTCTTGGTCAATACCTAACAGGAACCTCAGTTATCGGAAACTGCGTCCTTCTATTGCATCTACTAACTGCTGCTAAAACGCGGTAACTTTCCGATGTTCAGAGCACCTGTACTTAATTACTGGCCTGCATCTTCCTCGAGATCTGCCGGATTTACACTTTCTCGTGTAAGGAAGAGCAAGGTCATGTACCTACAGCAGATAACTTTCATCTACTCCAGTGTTTTATGTTTGCTGTAGTCTTCAGTACACAAAGCTTTCTCTTGAGAGTTCATTTCAAATCGTGGATTTTATTTTGTCATTTCATACAGGTACTAAATTCAAAAAATAAAAATATCTTTGCTTACACAAGAACAGTTGTTCCTGTACTGTAAAATAGTTATCCTTTTTCCCCTTTTAAGCTTGTTCTCCTTATGTTAGTTTTGTTGTCCTTTAAGTTTTTCTGTATTTTTCTTTACGTCTAGATATCTCATATTTAAGTTAATCACCAAAAGGTCATATTGAATTTGTAATATCAATACGTGTGTTGAAGTTGGTCATCTGCCAAAGATTCTACACACAGATCGTCAAGAACATTTCCTTAGCCCAAAATACCCTTCACGTGGAAATGTTTTCTATCTTTTTGATGTAATATTAAAAAGTTAGTTGATTTTGCTTATAATACCGCGTGGCTAAGGCATTGTGTATGCCTTAACATATATATATATATATATATATATATATATATATATATATATATATCTTAGCTCAGTCGGTAGAGCACGTGCCTGCCGTCCTGGGGGTTCCAGGTTTGATTCCCGGCGGAAGGGGTGGAGAATTTTCTCTGACCAAGATAATTTCTCATCTTCCCCAGAGTCTGGAAGTATGAATGAGAGTGCGAATGTGTGCGTGATCTAATGATTAAAACCCAACGAATACGAGTTAACACCTTCGATATGTTCCAAAGGAGAACGGCCGCCGATATGACCATTGCAGTTAAAGGCGGGGTATAAATGTGTACGTGATCTAATGATTAAAACCCAACGAATACGAGTTAACACCTTCGATATGTTCCAAAGGAGGACGGCCGCCGATATGATCATTGGAGTTAAAGGCGGGTTATAGATTGAACAAAAAAATGATTATATATATTTTCTGCAGTACTTGTAAATTTTGTTTCATTCTGAATGAATTTGGTATAACTGATTTGAGAGATACAAAAACTTAATACGAATAGGTATATGCTAAAGTGCATGATTTATGGCAAATAGATTCTTTGTGTCAATGATCGTTTCCGAAATATTCGCTGCTCCTGGTTTGGTGAGCTTGATCACCAATCTTTTGTTCGTCTTGATTTCCCAGGAGTTTGGAATTTGAAAGAGACCGCTTTTTAAATGTTTATTATCATTTCAACCTCCCATATCCTCATTGTGCCCACAACGAAATGCGTAATGAAGCATTTTTTCTAAATGTTCGGAAGATTAGAATTACACTAAAGAAACGCAATGCCATACCCGGGATTTGGACCACGGAGTTTTAGTTGTTTGCTCTAACAACTGAGCTACCATTGTAACATGCCGGCACGACACTAAGATGTCTTAACTGATTCACATTTTTTTCTCAGGAAACTACAACTAGAAATCAAATTGATATTTATTAACAAATCTCATTGGTCACTTACAGTGTTGTAAACTCTTACTTTACGTTCCGGCCTTTCATAGTTTAACCAACGATTTAACTATTAGGTCAACTATCAATATAAACTGCCAGAAGTTGTGTAACAGTGTGATAGAAATGTGCTGAAATAGGCCAAAACTATTTTAAAGTAAATAAGAAAGAAGCTGTTTTGTCTTTATTTAAGGCTACCCATAAGTAAAATCTGACAGCTATGTAGTTTATATACAGTTTTTTTTTTTTTTTTTTCAAAATACTGTCAAATTTGTTGACAAAAAGGTTCATTTTACTTTCTTTATACTAATAAATCAGTGTTACATACGATACAGGAATTATAATTCCTTAAGAAAAAAAAAATTAAAAATATAACACATATTTAAATGGTAACATACAAAATGGACATCTAGAATGTTATTAACCCTTAGTTGTTTTAGAAAAAAGAATTTAAAGCTTTATATATGAGTATTTTAATAAATTATCCACAATTATGTGATCTTGAGTGATTTAAAAGTGTATCAGAGACTATGTGGCAGTTTTAAGCCCATTTTCTCCAAGTTTCTGTTGAAAATTTGAACATCGCTTACAAACTTCACCCTTCATGTGCAAAAGTGTAAGAAAAAGCCACAGTCCAGGGAAGAAAAAAACACATCGGAGGTAATTCGATCGTGTCCTTTTGGTTATTTAAATGGTGAGATGTTAAACATGCAGTTGTATATCATAGCTAAAGTTTTAAAGTAACTTTTAAATATATTTCAATTTTTAATGTCCTGAAATTGATCGATTTTCAGTAAAACTCTGCATATACATTTTCTATTTCAAAATGTCACAGTTCATCTGCTATGGAGTAGAAATGCACTGTTACAAAATTTCGAGGACCAATAGCAGCCATTTTATTTAACTTGTTTGTTAGGTAAGCATTTTCTGTGGTTCAAATTTACACAGAACCGTGAAACATTCAGTATTTATTTCTGTAATTTGTATTTATGTATCTATTTGTTGCTTTTGGTTAAATATGTATTGTCGCCGATCGCATTGTTGCGACTGGGGTGGCCGGCGCGCACAAAGGGATAGCGTGGAGATAAAAGCCTGCCGAAACAGATAGAGGTAAGATGACTGGAAGGTTCGTCTTTCTAGTGCAGTCACAAATTTCTGGGACATTGAGTGGAGCTATAAAAGAAGCCGGGATTGCCAGTTGAATCAGTCGAAATGGAACTCGATAATCGTGCACGTGTAGCTGTGTTTTGAAAGTGAACTCTTTTATTTGTGGCTGGTGACCTTGAAGGTCGTGTTTATGTTACGTAATTCTGCTACTGTAAGGGTTGATCAAAGTGTGTTTCTACGGAAATTAGGAGCATTTTGTAATTTCTGCAAACTGAACTATTAAATATAACTGGAAGTTATTTCCGGGCTGTTATGCCGTGGTCTGCTGGATTTGTAGTTACCAGACGTTTCGTCCGCAACTGCGGCGGACATCTTCAGTGGCGTGGTCGTAGTCTCCTCGGAGAAGTTAGCGTAACGTCTGAAGTGTTGACTGTCTGGGCTGCAGTATTTATACTGTTAGTGACCTCCGCTGATTGGACCGGCTGGCGGACGGAGCGAGGGAGTGGGCGGGCTTGGATAGGGATGCTACCTTTTGGTTGGTTCGCTTGGTTTTCTTCTGTTCTGTGTCGTTTCTTATGTTCGATGACAGGGTGCCAGTTGCTGTTGAGCTTCAAAGTTTCTTCTTTCTTATTAAAATTATGTGGATGTTTATAAATTTCAATAGCCTCGCGTTGTAGCCGGGTATGGTAATGTGTTATAGATGAAAGAATGTTGGTGTCCTGGAATTTTATAATGTGTTCGCCCTCAGCTTCAATGGCGTGTTGGGCGACTGCAGACTTTTCAGTTTGTCCCAAGCGGCAGTTTCTTTTGTGTTCGGCGAGTCTGGTGTTAATGCTGCGCTGTGTGGTTCCAATGTAGACCAAACCACAGGAACAGGGAATACGATATACACCAGATGATGATAGAGGCTCCCGAGGATCTTTAGCCGAGCGTAGTAGATTGTTGAGTTGTTTAGTGGGCTTGAAAACAGTGTTGACGTTGTGTCGCTGCAGTATATGTTGAATACGGTCGGTGACATTATTGAAATATGGCAGGAAAACTGTGCCATTATATTTGGGCCTCTGTGCATTCTGTGAGGCAGGTTTCGATCTGGCAGGACGGCAAGCTCTTCTGACTTCTTGGATGGAGTAGCCATTGGATAAAAAGGCTTGTTCTAGGTGACGGAGTTCTGTTCTTAATAACTGTGGTTCGCAAATGCGTGAAGCACGATTTACGAGTGTATTTAACATGGCACGTTTTTGTCTGGGGTGATGGTTTGAAGCCTTATTCAGATAGCGGTCCGTATGGGTGGGCTTACGGTAAACAGTGTGCCCAAGGGTGCCGTCTGTTTTCTTGCTGACCAGGACGTCCAGGAAAGCTAGTTGTCCATCTTTCTCTTCTTCCATGGTAAATTGAATGCGGGGGTTGATGCTGTTAAGATGTAGTAGGAAATCTTGCAGGGCTTCTTTTCCGTGTGACCATACGACAAAAGTGTCATCTACATATCGGAGCCAGACAGTCGGTTTTAGTGGAGCCGTGTCTAAGGCATGGGACTCGAAGGACTCCATGAAGAAATTGGCCACAACCGGGCTGAGAGGGCTACCCATAGCAACGCCATCTATCTGTTCGTAGAACGAGTGGTTCCACTGGAAATATGTCGTGGTCAGAACATGACGGAAGAGTGCGATTAAGTCGTCTGAGAAGGTGTGTTGTAACTGTGCGAGTGCTTCTTGCACTGGGACCATGGTGAAGAGAGAGACGACATCGAAGCTGATGAGAAGGTCGTGAGGTTGTAGTGTGATGCTTTGAATTTTCTGGATGAAATGACCGGAATCTTTAATGAAGGAATCTGTTGAGCCGACGTGTGGTTGTAGGAGGCAGGCTAGATGTTTGGCTAAGGCGTAAGTCGGAGATCCAATTCCACTGACAATGGGCCGCAGAGGCACATCCGGTTTGTGGATTTTTGGTAGGCCGTAAAGTCTGGGAGGCTGTGCTTCAGATTTGATGATGCGGCGTTTGTCCTCTGCTGGTAGGGAAGATTTCTTAATAAGGGCATTGGTGTTTCGAACAATGCGAGCTGTGGGATCCCGTTTGATTTGGCGGTATGTGTCCGGTGTAAGAAGATCTGAGATTTTGTTCTCGTAATCACATTGGTTCAAAATGACGGTGGCATTTCCCTTGTCAGCCGAGCAGATAATGATACTTTTGTTGTTATTTAAGTTCTTTAAGGCGGTCCTCTCTTGAGATGTGAGGTTACTGGGTGGAGCCTTGGCATGTTGGAGAATCCTGGCGGACTCCCGGCGAATTTCATTGGCTGTTGCTGCTGGAAGGCCTCGTATTCCCGACTCAATGCTGGAAATGATGTCCTCCACTGGTAACGTAGACGGGACTACTGCGTAATTGCCTCCTTTGGCAAGCAAGGAAGTTTCATCTGGTGATAATTGGTAGTTGGATAAATTGATTACTGTGCGGCTAGTATCCGGAGTCGCAGAAGGTTTCTTGTTGGCTGCAAGGCGTTCAAACTTCTTCTTGTGGCGAGAAGGTGTGCTGTTCAAGTTGTGTGTCATGGAGCTGAAAGTTATCCTGTCTATGTTATCCCAATCACACATGTGAAGCGAGTTACTTATTCGTAGATGAAGGGCGAGCAACTGAATGTTGTTAGAAGAGAGTTCCCTAACAACATTCAGTTGCTCGCCCTTCATCTACGAATAAGTAACTCGCTTCACATGTGTGATTGGGATAACATAGACAGGATAACTTTCAGCTCCATGACACACAACTTGAACAGCACACCTTCTCGCCACAAGAAGAAGTTTGAACGCCTTGCAGCCAACAAGAAACCTTCTGCGACTCCGGATACTAGCCGCACAGTAATCAATTTATCCAACTACCAATTATCACCAGATGAAACTTCCTTGCTTGCCAAAGGAGGCAATTACGCAGTAGTCCCGTCTACGTTACCAGTGGAGGACATCATTTCCAGCATTGAGTCGGGAATACGTGGCCTTCCAGCAGCAACAGCCAATGAAATTCGCCGGGAGTCCGCCAGGATTCTCCAACATGCCAAGGCTCCACCCAGTAACCTCACATCTCAAGAGAGGACCGCCTTAAAGAACTTAAATAACAACAAAAGTATCATTATCTGCTCGGCTGACAAGGGAAATGCCACCGTCATTTTGAACCAATGTGATTACGAGAACAAAATCTCAGATCTTCTTACACCGGACACATACCGCCAAATCAAACGGGATCCCACAGCTCGCATTGTTCGAAACACCAATGCCCTTATTAAGAAATCTTCCCTACCAGCAGAGGACAAACGCCGCATCATCAAATCTGAAGCACAGCCTCCCAGACTTTACGGCCTACCAAAAATCCACAAACCGGATGTGCCTCTGCGGCCCATTGTCAGTGGAATTGGATCTCCGACTTACGCCTTAGCCAAACATCTAGCCTGCCTCCTACAACCACACGTCGGCTCAACAGATTCCTTCATTAAAGATTCCGGTCATTTCATCCAGAAAATTCAAAGCATCACACTACAACCTCACGACCTTCTCATCAGCTTCGATGTCGTCTCTCTCTTCACCATGGTCCCAGTGCAAGAAGCACTCGCACAGTTACAACACACCTTCTCAGACGACTTAATCGCACTCTTCCGTCATGTTCTGACCACGACATATTTCCAGTGGAACCACTCGTTCTACGAACAGATAGATGGCGTTGCTATGGGTAGCCCTCTCAGCCCGGTTGTGGCCAATTTCTTCATGGAGTCCTTCGAGTCCCATGCCTTAGACACGGCTCCACTAAAACCGACTGTCTGGCTCCGATATGTAGATGACACTTTTGTCGTATGGTCACACGGAAAAGAAGCCCTGCAAGATTTCCTACTACATCTTAACAGCATCAACCCCCGCATTCAATTTACCATGGAAGAAGAGAAAGATGGACAACTAGCTTTCCTGGACGTCCTGGTCAGCAAGAAAACAGACGGCACCCTTGGGCACACTGTTTACCGTAAGCCCACCCATACGGACCGCTATCTGAATAAGGCTTCAAACCATCACCCCAGACAAAAACGTGCCATGTTAAATACACTCGTAAATCGTGCTTCACGCATTTGCGAACCACAGTTATTAAGAACAGAACTCCGTCACCTAGAACAAGCCTTTTTATCCAATGGCTACTCCATCCAAGAAGTCAGAAGAGCTTGCCGTCCTGCCAGATCGAAACCTGCCTCACAGAATGCACAGAGGCCCAAATAGTGTAAAGCTTTATGTAATATATTACATAATGAGAATAGGCAATTCAATACATCCTTAAGACACACTATTGGCTCCAAACCATTCAGAGCTTCACTCATGATAGCTGTATAATGGTTGTATATAGGTAACCGGTTGTAGGGGAGTACTTTTGCATTTTGCACGTGCTGTGCATGCCAATGTAATGACAGCTCCTAAGGATGTGTCTGGGAGAAAAGTGGGCTTGTCGGAATGCAGAAAGAGAGAAAGCCTCCTCCTTTTGTGTAAAATGGACGTAAAGTCTGAAATCTGTTGTTACACCTAGGGGGCAGGCATTTTGTGTTATGAAACAAGTTTATAACGTGGCAGACGGAAAACTTGTCTGCGTTGCACGCTATGAACACGAAAAGTGAAACACGTTTCTTCATCTAGCAGCCCCAGGCGCCGATTGTTGTGTTGTTGATTCTGTCTCAAGAAAGTGAAGCCAATTAGGAGACCGAAAATCTGGTCAATTTCAAAATCGTGAGCACAACTTTATATAAACACAATAGGTTACTATTGTGAAAATAATGTATCGCACTTCAGCAGCCGTGGTTATTGCCAAATCAATAATTTCTTATGATATAATCAAATTGTTCCTTTCTAAATCATTTATTCAGAGAGAATTAGGTGAAATTTAGGTTCTGCTCAATTGTGATCTAGATACTTCAATTTTGGGACACACATCAAGGACATAAAAATATATTCTCCTGAATTACACTTTTAGGATAAAATTAATTTTCAGTATCTTCATCAGAAACCTGGGGAAAAAGCTTACACCCTAAAATTTCTGGGCAAAATTTCTAAATTTCTAAAGCAAAAGTCGTGGGTTCTAAACACTTTTTTTTTTATTCCAAAAAGTAATGCTAATAAAATACTTTGCTTGGCATTAACATTTTTAGGCAGATGACATAACATTTTCAGTTGGCAGGCATGTATTTTATGGATTGCTCAAGTTTTGAGAACGCACATATAAAAGTCTGGAAAAAATGAACTTTTAAATGCCCGTACTAAGATTTTTTTTTAATGTTATGTCATATCGGACGATAAATGAAATGTGTAAAATGATGAGCCCAGGGTTCTTAGAGCTGTTACCCGACATTCATTTTTCAGGATAAGGAAAATCCCCGGAAAAAACCATACTCACCCTGGCCATGATTCGATTTTTTTTTTTTTTTTTTTTTTTTTTTTTTGTAATTTGTCCTCCAACGTTAAGTCATATTGGACGATGAATGGAAT
The DNA here is from genome assembly GCA_030765055.1 of Mantis religiosa. Classification (NCBI taxonomy): domain Eukaryota; kingdom Metazoa; phylum Arthropoda; class Insecta; order Mantodea; family Mantidae; genus Mantis; species Mantis religiosa. Next base: position 16,802,823 of record CM060947.1, on the reverse strand, counting down.
GGGTAAATGATGCTCAAATGAGTCCGGGGTCCATTGAGCTTAGTTACCCGACATTCGTCTTTTAGGATAAGGGAAAATCCCGGGAAGGACCTTATCCAGGTAACTCACCGTGACTGAGATTCGAACTCGAGACCTCTTGTATGTGAGGCAGACACGCTACCATCTACGCTACCGAGGCGGCCCAAAAATTCCATCGTTATCTTGTTGCAGATATCATAGAGATTTGAAACTTTGCATTCGCTTACGTAAAAAAAAGGTGGTATTTTTGCCTATAAAAACAATCCAAAACGCACATTTTGGCCACGGATGGTTGAAATTTGAACCATCGCCCCCTTGAAACATAATACATTTCATAATAGTTTATTTAAAATAAACTTAAAAGCAGTACATATTGCTGAAGACCTCGGTTTGAGTTTATTAAGAAGGAAATTCTGCCCAGTAACCAATATTTTCTCAAGGAAGGAATAAATAAAATTCCAAGATCTTGGCTCATAATTGCTAATATGACATCATAGAATGGTGTGCCAGGAATCATTAATTACGACACATTCCTTAAGTCAAAGATTGTGGTTCGAATTGCATTTTTCAAATGATTCATCAGATTGCCATTGTGTAAGAACAGTTATTAGATATAAAGGAAATTATTTTATTTCAAGCTGATAACTAATGCTTGGTATCTCTGATATGTTAGCAGAATAATCATGTCTGTATACAGAAAATAAAGTGATGTTATATGCTGAGGAGCTTTGTTCATCTGTCCGCCCATGCGTATGAAAGAAAAAATCGTCAATCACCTCACAATAGTCTGAAGAATATTTGTGGAACATTTCAAATTTAATTGACATCGGACAAAAAGGCAACTTAGATAGCCTCCTGTAAATTTTCAGTTTTTAAGCTTAAATTTGCTCATCAGTCCGTGGCTACTGGCAGACTGTGGTCAGCCTGTATGCTGTTGCTCCGTGCCCCCTCTTCAAACAAGGTCTAACCGCAGGTGGAATTAATAGGGGTTTTGTTGGGCTTTAGGTTGAAAGGTAGAAAGGGGGTGCATGTTACCCTCGACTATAAAAAGATACTGCACCTACAGTGCAGTTTCTACACAAGGATTTCGACCCAAATTTGGTTGAAATAGCTTCAAAATTAATGGCTGGTAAGATAACGAGCCTGCAAATCGAGGTGGGCGTTGAATATTATTGAGAGAAATGTGTTTGTAGTTATCTGTAACACCACGACTATTTTGAGAAGGACCATCGGTACGTTGTCAAAAAAAAATGTGGCCCAAATGACCTTGCTGTCGACGGGCCCTAAAACACCACACACTCACTCACTAACTCAAAAAAAAAATGTGATCATTCTTTATTGAACAGCCATCGTATAAGACATTGATTATGCTAGTAATATTTAAATGACCAGGGCACAAGTGGAAGTGTGTAAGAGTAGTTTTTATATGACGAAACCTGCTAAAAATTGTTTGTATTTCATAGCATTACTCACTAAAATGTCTTCTAAATACAAAGCTGTTGCGAATATACCTGGAATGTAATGCTGCGCTTACATTTACGAAGTTTGTGTGTGTGTGTGTGTGTGTGTGTGTGTGTGTGTGTGTGTTGTGTGTGTGTTGTGTGTGTGTTGTGTGTGTGTGTGTGTGTGTGTGTGTGTGTGTGTGTGTGTGTGTGTGTGTGTGTAATTTACGTACTCCAACGTTAATCATATTCGACGATGAATGGAATGGGTGAAATGATGCTCAAATGAGCCCAGTGTCCATGGAACATAGTTACCCGCCATTCGTCTTTTAGGATAAGGGAAACCCCCGGAAAAAGCCATATCCTGGTAGCTCACCCTGACCGAAATTCGAACTCGGGACCTCTTGAACGTGAGGCAGACATGCTACCATCTACGCTACCGAGGCGGGCATTTACGAAGTTACTTGTATTTCGAGTTAACACTTTGTTAACAGTTAACTTTGAATTCTATGCCCTTGCCAATGATTTTAGCAGTCGTATTAACAAGTGGTTGGCACCTCCGATTTGTTGCATGACCTAGCAGCTTTCTCTGGATGTTGCACTAATGGTGTAAGATTATTAAAGGTAGGTAAGTGAATGTTACTGGAATTACAGTAAATGCATGACAAGTGTTCAGTGACATGCAAAACCACGCAAATTTAATGCAACAGCGTGATTCAACAGAAATGAGCAACCATTTAAGGAAGCAAAGAAAACGTTCAACGTGAATCTTGAACATTATCTGTCCAACAAACTCTAACAATGGGGGGTTTATGGAAATCCCAGTAAGTAATTTATACTCTTTTGAGAAATAAGTAGTCAACAGGCAACTGTTACACCGTAGGTCATTCCAAGACGTATTGCTTTCTAAAATGTACAATACAGATCTTCGTGCAGTACTGAATGTTTATTTCGAACTGTCATGACTCAATGTTTTGAGCTATATTTTGAAGGGAATGTCAGCTCTAGGAAGTAAGCATAACGTAGTACACATATGTCCGATTTCACTAACAGATGTTAAAAATCGACGTTAACAAATGTAACGTAACAATTGTCACAGCGCTAGCACTACTGTTACATTTCTTGCATTTCACTAACCTGTCTTCTGAAAATGTTAACAAACACGTGTTAACGCCAAGAAACTTGTACATATTACAGCTATAGAAGCCTATGGATGAGTCGTATTATTTTCTGAACGTACTGCGATGCACTTTTGTTTTCATTTTCATCTGCACACAGCTGAAAAATGGCGGGTGAACAAAATCGTAAACAAAAGTTGTGAGACAAATTTTTCATCGATGGAGAAAGAATTGTTAATTGAGTTGGTATATTGGAAACTAGTTTAATTTAAATGCATGTGTCACTGCTACAAGCATGAAACAACTTCGTCAGTATTACGCACATTTAAAACAAGGTGCGAAGAAGGACGAGTGATTTGAACGTTTCAAGACGGGAGGTCGACAGTGACTTGAAGCAAAGTCGAGATCGGCATATTTCTTTCCATGCATGTTCTAACCTCTCTTGTACTTCCGCAGTAACCTTCATAGCAACTTGTTTCGACAGTCTATACGTCTTTAGAAAATTTTCTTCTGGTAGCTCCTCAAAATCATTTCTCCTCATAGGCCGTACTCTTTTACGAATGCCATTTAGACGGTCTTAAATATAGCAAATCGACATCAACAGCTGCGTTCATGCCCGCCATCTTGACTATTTATATTTGTTAAAGACTTAGCAACAGAAATTCGGCTTGTTAGTTTAACAAATGATTTAACACGAGTGCTAAGCTAACACTTGTCGGTAAAATGCCATTTTTGTTTTAACTATTGCTAAACTCGTGTTAAGTTTTAACATGTGTTGCTGAAATCGGGTATTATGGTGGTGAAATTGCCTAGCAAGCACGGTGTTCAGTCTGTTTTATCGCAATTAAGGTGTTCACTGAAATAAGGCGGAACCTCCTGCTGTCAGGTAGTTTACGCCACGTGGGGAAGTTATTCTGATATATCTGACTGGCTAAATTTGGATATGAATCTATTGTTACTGGATGGAAGCGAGTACATACAAATTTTACTCCAAATGAATGAAGGATGCGGCCTGGTGACACTTGTGTTGCATCATAAGCAGGCTAACGTGGGTCTCAGATAATGGAAATGCATACTTTTATTTCATTTGTTGTTATTTTATGCTACTTTGTATATTAGTGCAGCTTTATGCGATATTACATAATTATTTTGTTGTTTTCTTGTCGGTTGTATCTTTATTTAGTAATCATTTGCACTTGCAATGACCTGTATAAATATTTTAAATTATTGACATTGTACATAAATATAACTTCTCAAACAGACTTGTCATTGTTGAACTGTTTACTCGCATTCTGGCGGTAAAGAATCACGTTGTTATTTGATGATTAGTCTGGAAGGGGTTACATATGGGTGCAGGGAGGTCTATTTCAGGGGATATATATTATTACAGTAATTAATTCATGTTCCAAACTTTGTATCAGTCTGTCATGCATTATGCATAGAGACAGGTCTTTGTTTCGTGTCACAGCAATGAAGTGTCTGCATTCGCAATAAATTTGTTGTGACAACTCAAAAGAGTGAATACTTAAGTCTTTAAAAACCTGCTACAAAAACAATTTTGCTTGCCTCTCTAACGTGGGTGGTTGTCTCACGTTCAAGAGGTCTCGAGTTGGAATCTCGGTCAGGGTATGTTATCTGGGTAAGTTTTTTCCGGGGTTTCCCTTATCCTGAAAGATGAATGCCTGGTAACTCTAGGCTCTATGGATCCTGGGGTCATTTAAGCAACATTTCATTCATCGTCCGATATGATCTAACTGGGTTAAAGAACATTAATTAGAGAGAAGAAATCCTTAATTTTCTTTTTAGATACCTCAAGCGTAATATGGAATAAATACACATTTATGTTCTAAATTATCCTATTAATTTTATACCTAGTTTTTCTACTTGTATATAAGCTACTCATATCAATTAATAAATTAATTTATAACTTTCTGAACAGTTACTTTTAATAAATTTTAAAAGTCTACTTCGCTTTATCTACTTCAGTAAGTAGGATAAGCATTATATCCCAACTAAAAATTTGATGTGGAAATTTCACGGAAGTGTATGTTTTGAGGTTCCCTGAAAAAAGGTGTTTTTACAATCAGTTTCGTATATGTGTGTGTGCGTGCGTGCATGTGCGCCCGTGAACAGCAGAACTAACAAATGAAGAAAATTGCATATAAGTTATGCATCATCCAAGATTGAAACACGAAAATTTTCAAAAAAATTCCCCCCACCACATAGTACCTTTTACATGAAAATGTAAATCTGAAGATTCAAAGTACCATATTTTAAAAATATTTTGCTGACACTCGATATGCACAGCTTTCCGGGACAAACAAGAGCAAAAATCTAAACAGAGAGGTCGATCTTGTTAAAGCACACAATTTATTAAAATACCTTTTGTCTTCACTTTTGTTTTGTTTCCATGGAGTTAGCTATTTCCGAAATATTCCTTGTTATTGGTTTCTGTTTTAAAATACGTATTATTTCCTTAGAAATTTATTAATAATAATAATTATTATTATTGTTGTTATTCCTGCTGGTTATGCAGATAATTTCAATTCATTGCATAGTGACCTGCTCTTAAAAAATCATTATCGCTGGAGATTACTTATTGTCTTTCTACGCTTATACCTATAAGGATTTTTTTAATTTTACGTCCAACTTTAAGTATTATCGGATAATGAATGGAATGGGTGAAATGATGCTCAAATGAGCCCGGGGCCCATAGAGCTCAGAGTTGCCCGACATTCGTCTTTCAGGATAGTGGAAAACCCCTTATCCAGGTAACACACCCTGATCGAGAATCATACTCGGGACATCTTGAACGGGAGGTAGACATGCTACGATCTACGCTACCGAGGCGGGCATAAGGAAATCTTAATGAAACGATTTCTGCAAAAGTTTATCTTGACTAGCGCTAAGTGGTTAGGAATAATAATAATAATAATAATAATAATAATAATAATAATAATAATAATAATAATAATAATAATAATAGTTTTGGAAGATTTGTTAGAGAAATTAAGGCTAATGCAATGGAATTACGCGATTAAAAAAAACTATATAAATCATTTTCTAAATATCTTAGGCCTTCAAAATGCAGGTGGTATGGCATCGGTTAAACCTTCAAAATGCAGGCAAGGTGATATGACATCGGTTAAATATCCATTATTAAGTGGTCGGGAATCAATTGTATTATACTTAGCCCCTTCGGCCAAAACAGATACCTTTTGGACTCTCTGTATAGACACGTACGTGCGCATTCTAGAACGAAGTTACTTTGTAAAACCGCTGAGGAATAGTAACTCATAAACAAAGTCAATCGTGCAATTATACTATTAGCATGAGAGTATTTTGTACATAAACAAAACCACAAAAGCCCGCCTGAGCCTCGCACAGTGATTTCGCCGACGGAGTAGTAGTAGTGTGTCATTTCCCCTAATAGACGAGCAAGGTCAAGGTTACACTTAGTACGTGAAGTGCTGCTCGACAGGTGAAAGACATTAGACACGTGACATAAACATGTGTCGCCGGAAGCACGTTGTTTCCGGCACCACTTGCATTTTCAAGGTAAACCTTCGAAAATGTTCATTACGTGCTGTTTACTTTCCTCATACTGGAAGTTCATAGTGCAGCTGTATCCACTGTCGTTTGTTTTTATACATCTGGCGTCAAACTATTCGTACAAAAACTTTGCAGAAGTAGTTGTGGAATGCAGAAGACTGAAGCGATAGTTAAATGGCGAAAAGTGGGTCGTTACATGCTCTAAAATTCCACTTCAGCAAATGTCAAAAATATTGAAAATCGATTAACCACAGATATCTTGGAAATATTTGTGCCACAGGAAAGGCTTGAGGGAAATACACGTGTTTTAAAGAAATCTCTATATTTTGTGCAGTATGTTTCTGTTTGTAATATACAAAATTCCTTCCGAGTAAAGAGGGCATAACAGGCTACACCACGCAGTGATTGGATTGCTAATGATTCAGTTTAAATAAGCAATCAATAAAAAGCAAGTTTTATTACATATTTTCAAAATGGCATTTGACAGCATTGTACAGCGGGAGAGGGTGATTAGCAGTATGGAGGGAAGACCTCCACAAACGAACTGAGTAGTTAGTTACCTCAGTGTTGAACGAAACTCCAAGGGAAATTATACTATTTCTTCGTACCTGAATATCAATTATTTTAATAATCATTAAAATTAACATATTTTCGTAATATTTAACTGCCTGAAATCTGCACGGTGACTTTTAATTCCCATCAAATGTGTGCGAATACACAAAGCTCTTTTGTCGAAATATATACAATCATAATGCCAGAACAGATCAGCTATGTCTACAATAGTTTGCATCCAGGACATAGAAAATTCTGTGGCAGTCTAGTATTTGTATGTCCAAAGAGCAAGCAGTAAAGAGATAGGTAGTGTACTTTTGTTTGCATGTGTGTTTGGGGATGCATTTTTTAATGTGACATGTACTTAATTTTATCGGGAGTTTCCCTGATTTCGCATCTCTATATTTCCAAATTTATCTATGTGCATTTACAGTAACTTGAAGTGTAGTAAAATATAATTTAAATAGACAGGAAAATAAATTGTGAAGGTACGATGGCTGTTCAATAAAGAAATGTCATAATTGTTCGCACTAAAATTCAATCTTATTATATTCTGTTAACTTAATGTGAAACAAACACGCCGTAGTAGTTTTATTGTTGGTACTCCTGGTTCCCGCCTGTGAGAACCAGGCAAGTTTAGACATATGCAGTATCGCCTATCGCTGCAATGGAGATAACATGCAGTTAAAGTTGATGTTAGAGGAAGATCCGGAGTTTCTTCCAAACGTAATCACTACTGATGAAACTTGGCTACATCAAACAGCAAAGCTCAGTGTGGAAATCTCCTGCATCACCAACCCCCAAAAAAGCAGAAGTGGTTACTTCTGCTGGGAAAGTTATGGTCATCTCATTCTTTGATATTCATGGAATGGTTTATCAGCATGTACCTGCACACACATCAGTAACTGGACAATACTACAGGAATGTCCTGAAAACATTGCAAGTCCATATCAGGCGTAAAAGAGCACATTTCCGTGAAGCAGGCTGGACGCTGTACCACGATAGTACGCAGCCGCATATTGCCAAGGTTGTTGCTGAATATCTTGCAAAGGTCCACGTGAAGTGCATCCCTCACCCTCCCTATAGTCCGGATTTAGCCCCATGCGACTTTTTTCTATTCCCTAACTTGAAGAAACGCCTTCATGGGAGGCATTATCCATCATCAGAAGCAGTGGTGAAGGCTGCGGGGGCGATTTTGAACGATCTCTCAAAAAATGGTTTCCAGCATGTCTTTAAAGACTGGCAGAAATGCTGGAACAAGTGCATCGCATTCAGGGGAGACTATTTTTAGAAGGACCATCAAAATTATGAGGATGAGTAAAGGTACGTGGTCGAAAAAAAATTGATCATTCTTTATTGAACAGCCCTCGTATAAAATTTGGGGTATTTAAAGAGAAACCTCAGTTATTCACAACTGGCCAATGACATATTCGGTTACTATAGAAACAAAATATGCTCTACTCAATATATGTAAAATAATTTTTAAAATTATGCTCATAAATTATTGAAATATTTTTGCAATTCTCCAGTTTTCTTCCTCACCCCTCTGCCATTTTTATAACCATATCTTGGTTTTGTCAATGGCTTTGAGTAAAATATTTTATTGTGGCTTTACTCTTTCAGGTTTGTGTGTTAGACTGCCATAAACTTTGTTTTAAGTTATTTTCCTTACAATATTGTCGCGAATCCATTATTACGAAAGGCGGCGTACGTGAAAAGGGTTCGCGCGGCTTCTTTACACAAAGGAACTGGTAGGCAACACTGTGGAGATAAAGAGCCTGCAAAAGCAGATAAAGATAGTCCGGAGATAAAAGACTTGCCGACACATAAGGTTACACGTCTAGAACGTTCGTGTTTTATCTGGTGACGTGTTAGAGAACATTCTATAACTGTCTGGAATGCATGAATGGTTGTGTATAAAAAGTAGCCATGGCTAGTTGTAAGGACAGTTGTAAACAGAGTCGTAATGAGAGAGTGGTAATTGAACTGGAAGTTGAATGAGCTCTTTGTTTGAAGTCAACAACCTTGGAAGATTGTATTTGTGTATGTTACGTAATTCTGCTGTAATCTGCAAGTGTACCAAGTGTATTTCTACGGAAATAAAGAACGTTTTGAATTTCTGCAACTTGGACTTTTAATTCTACAAATCCACAAAGTCACAATATATTCACCCTCAAACCTATTCATCGTCATTTGAAGGGTGGGGAATAGTACTAAAGAAAAAGTTCCATTCCTAAAATCTATAAAATGCAGAATACGTATATTACGTATTACTCTTTTTTATTTAGATATAAAAGATGAGAGTTTTACCCCATTAATTGGGCGTGGTGGAATTCATTGAGGTGTGCCAGTACTTTCTGTTATAACTGTACGAAATTTCTGCGCAAAGGAAGTTAATCAGAGGCGAAGTTGTGTCATTTCCGGGGAGATAAGCAGAATGTTAACGATAATCCCACAACGTGATTCATAGCGAGCATTGACACGAACCAAGCAATTTAACATAAATACAATATTGGACTCTGACTTCCGCCCCGTTCGTGAAAATATCAGCGATATTAAAGAACATCATCTTCCGGGTTATTATGCCCTATAGCTTTTGTATCTCTGCGGTCGTGATTAACTCTTTTTTGTCGTCGCTTTACGACCGCTAGATATTTTTGCTTCAGAGTGCATACAACGGCTTGGTACATCGGGCAGAAGAAAAAAGTGCCTCCTCATCTTGCAATGCATTGAATTTCTCATTCAGCACCCGCCCATCAGCCGCACTTCCTTTCTTTTTTATTTGTGCAAAATGAGAATTATTTCACGCTTGTGCAGTTAGGTTAGATAAAACCGGTACCAGCTGTGGCCGAAGTTAACCTTCGTAAAAAGACTCAATTTCGTATTCCTTATTCTTCATTTCATGCAATTTCTGTACTGTAAACAGAAACAGGAAACGAAAGTTTGTCATTAATGGAAGTAGAATGTATTTGAAAGCTCAAGTGATACTTTGAATGGTAAATACTAGCCAAACTTTCTAAACCTTACAGTTATAACAAAACATATTTATAAAGTTGACACGTGTATACAAATTTACATTGCAATATCTCTAGTACTTTTGAACTTACTAATGGCAAACATGTTCCGTACGTTAAAACGGTTATTTTTTATAAGCAAATGTTAAAAACTATGGTTTTTGAGAAGAAGTTATAAACTTATGAGAAAGCTCATTTTTAATTTTATATTCTAATTAATGTTTCTCCGCCGCAAAAGCCGATTAAGAAAAAAAAACTTTAGGGTGTTTCTGTTGCGAATTTGAAGAAAGCTGAACAAAAGCTGCATTGTGTGGAACGTTTTGAGCGTGTATAAATGTATAAAACAAAGCGAGGAAAACAGCTTTGAAATTTTAAAGGGTTGTATGGCCTTGTGCGCAGACATAAAATTATTTCTCATCAGTAGTGATAGATATCAAATACAACTATGATTCATTCTTGATAATAGACGCATAACAGAGAAAGGAGTGTTTAAAGAACTTCTATCAATTTTTACGTCCCTCTTAGAATAATTAAAAAATCAATAATAATAATAATAATAATAATAATAATAATAATAATAATAATAATAATAATAATAATAATAATAATAATAATAATAATAATAAAAGCTCGTAAGTTAATTTACACCTACCAATCAACGTTATAAATTATACCTAGTCTTCCTCGCCGGCCTCGGTAGCGTAGATGGTAGCGTGTGTGCCTCACGTTCAAGAGGTCTCGAGTTCGAATTACGGTCAAGGTGAGTTACCTGGATAAGGTTTTTTCTGGGGTTTTCCCTCATCCTCACAGACGAATGTCGGGTAGCTCTAAGCTCCATGGACCCTGGACACATTTGAGCATCATTTCACCCATTTCATTCACCGTCCGATATGACTTAACCTTGCAGGACGTAAAATTAAAAAAAAAAAAAAAAAAAAAAAAAAAAAAAGTCTTCCTCTCTGCCAACTCTTAACCTCCAAGTCTCCTCGTTATTTAATTAGCCCCTTTCTTCCCCCCATCTTCCTTTCTTATATTCTGTACATTTCTTGCCCATTTTTCTTTTACTTTCTGTAAGAACTCACCAAAATTTCTTACCTTCTTTTCCTCCTTTCCTGTTAACATTTTTTCCTTTCCTGTTAACATTTTTAAAGCTACTATCTTCTTCCCTACTTTCTCCCATTTTTCCTCCCAAACCTTTTTTCTCCATATTGCAACCTCCTCGCATTCTGTTGCATAGTGTGCTATGCTTTCTTTTCCCCCACTCAATTCACAAATTCCCTTTTCCCTACCTCTTATCCCTCTTAGGAATATTGTTCCTGTTCTCATCCAAGCTAACCGTTCTCTCTCTTGTCTATTGCAGTAATCTACATATGCTTCACGTCCCCAATTTCTGTTTATTTGTTTGTAAAATTGTAATGATTTCATATTTTCTAGACTTCCCCATATTTCCTGTCTTTCTATAGATATCTTCTATTCTGCATTGTACTAATTTGCCCACATCGCTTGTATTCCTTTCCTCTAATCTCCATATATCTCCCATTCCTATTTTTTCCATAATTCTTCCTATCTCTGTCCAGCAACTATTTGAGTTCTCTAATATTTTTTTGTTGTCTCATGCATAATTTCATAATTTCCCCTTCTTCTTTGGCCAAACACCCATACCAGAATTTTATTATCCTTTCCATTATTATTCCATTTCTTCTTGTCTTTCCTAATTCTACTAAAGCGACTTCCCTAGGTGCTGATCTTGGTAAGGCTAGTAGCTCTTTACAAAACCTTCTGTAGTTTTTGTCCACTGTTTTGTTTACCTCTGCGGCCCCCCTCCCTCCCAGATCTCCACTGCATACAACAGCCAAAGTAGCAACACAGTAAAGAATAAAGTTGTAAATTGTAAACTTTTGGAATATGCACAGTAAATAATCTAATCTAAAATAAATTATACCAATGTTGTATTTTAAATCAATGTTATATTCGTATAACTTTATGAACACTGTATCAGCATGTATCATTGTGTTAACATAGATATTATGTAATTACTTTGTGTACAGTCGTAATATGACCATGGGAATAAACAAGGTTGAAATAAAAAAAAAGTTTATTTACACAATCCAGCGTAACTTAATGAAACCAGTTTTTATAACTGTGTTGGAAATATCAATATGTGAAAATTAACAAAACCTGTGAGATTAGATCCAATGATCTCTTATTTTGCAAGACATTTCGTTTGCCCCACAAATGCTTCTTAAATGACAACTGCCATTCTAATCTGTGTGTCAGACAGTATTTGTAACTTTTCAGTAGAATGACACCAAGTTCTGTAAAAATCACCTTCAGGTAAATAGCATTCTTACATATTGCAAACAAAACGTTTCGAAATTTGCAGTACCAAATCGTGCTGCCACAAACTGTAATTTTCGCTGATATGACCACTGCAGTTAAAGGAGGGGTATAAGTGGAACAGAAAAACGTAATTTAGAGGCATGAATTAGAAACACATTTTCTTTTATAGATAGTCAACACGAAAAACTCAATGCCACGGCCGGGACCCGAACCACGGATCTCAAAATATGCGGCTAGTGTGAAGAACCCCCCAGGGGCCTACTTCGGTAGGTACGGGTTTGGCGCACCCGGGGTCCCGAGCCAACATGCCCACCCAGTGTAGGCCGTGCGTGGAGACCCGTGGAGGTTTTTAGATTTTTTTCTAGTTTAGAGTTTAGGATTTAGTGAACGAAATTTTTAGTAGGTGTTGATTGATGTTTTTTATGTACGTGTATTTTTAATAGGTTTTGTTACACTTGTATAGTTTTTAGAAAGTTTTATATCTGGCTTTTGCCATGACTAGTTTTTTAAAGGGCGCTGATGACCGCCGTAGTTGAGCGCCCTTTTTATGTATATAATATCATCATCATAGTGTGAAGAAATGATTAATTTCCATCAATTAACTAAAGTATTTTCTTTTCTTCTTTTGTATTAAGTACTGTATTTAGTTTTTTTTTTTTTTTTAATTTGAGGGATAATACCTAGTTTTTGGAAATGTCTGGCACTTCAAGTTTTTTTAATACAGTTTATTTTAGTTCGCAGAACTCAAAGGTCTTATAGCGACCACATTGAAAATTACAATATTACAATAATATTACAATACACTGTGAGAACCAAAAATCAATTTGATATAACATGACAGCAACTTGAATTCTGGGTTATATACAGTCATATAGACAAATTTCCTTAAAGAACATTAACTAATCAAGTAAATTCGATAAGTTTGTTACGTTCAAACTGCTGTCAACCTAAATGTTTCCTTGTTCATCATTAGTGCATATTCAAGTTTACAGGGCTTTGTTAGTTGGAAGCAGTCTCTAGGTGGTCCTTTAGGCAGAAAATTTGAAATAAAACGTCTTATGCCACCAAAAATAAGGCCAGTGAACGTTGTGGCGTTTGAGCAATTCCATGGCAGTTCACAGGATTCACTGAAGAGTAAAGTCTAAGTTTAAGAAAACAGCCACTGCACGACTCTGAAACTGCATATTGATTGTCATTTAGAAATTGTCACAGGTTCTCCAAACGGCGATCCACACCACATTGGAGCTGTCTTGATCTCGATTTCCAGCTTCTTTATTCTAATTTCCCTTTGGCTGAAGTACTTATAAGAATGCTTGCTTGCTTTTAACTTTTAACCATATTCATGTGCATAGGTAATGCTTACCTGCTACCTATATAAAATATGTAGTGTGCCTACAAGACACTTGATGTATGTATAACAGTGTTGTGTATGTTTTGTGTTACAGCTACGCATCACGTTCAATGACGCCGCGACGTCGACGTTCGAGTACCCGTCCGAAGCGTCCCTCCTGAGTGAAGTGCCAGCCCCTGCTGCAAGTACTGCGGCTCCGGGTCTGCCCATCCCTCCTCCCCCCAGTGGGCCTACCCCGGGGGTTCCTGTGCCTTTAGGTAAATTCGTAGATAGTAGTTTTATTGTGTAAAATATTGCATCGTAGTGTGCCCCACATTAATTCTGAACCATTATAGACTGTAATTAACAAGTTACTAAAACAGATAGTAACATGCAATCCTGATCGTCCATATTTTGTCGCCGTACTTTGCATACTAATGTCATGATACATACAAAAACTTTTTCGTTTATTTAAATTTCAAAACGTTCATAGTACAAATATTTCAAGATATTTTAAATACTTCGCCTTAAAATGGCTTAAGATTATTTATTCCAGCTTCCTCTAATTTTATTTATACACTTGTATCTAATCAGCACTTCGAATGATTTAAGATGTAGCAATGTTGAATACCATTGGCCCTTTCACTTCAAAACAAAGTGAGTCGTTTATCTCCAAATGAAGATGAAATGAAAATATACCCTACATAGGCTTCAGACGAAAGGAGGAAACAATGCTTTCGTAAGCCTTTAAAAGCATTCCACTAAAGCAAATGCAAATGTAGTTCCTTTTGGAGTAACTGGAAAGCAATTACAGAGTTTACGTATGTATTGTCCCTCGAAATTGCCCTTAAAGGATAAGTGGTGCCTCTATCATACCTTTTTGCCTTAGAACTGTCTAACAGAAAGAATCTTATTATGTTCAGCTATGTTGCATAGTATTGTGAATAGAAACAGCGTTGCCTGCTTATGTAGCGTGTCTACCCGAGTTCGAATCTCGGTCAGGATGAGTTATCTGGTTTTCGTGGGGTGTTTTTATCCTGGAAGATAAGTGTCGGGTAACTCTAAGCACTATGTACCTGGGCTCATTTGAGCATCATTTAATCCATCGTTTTATGTGACTTAACTTTAGAAGATATAAAAAAGTGTTAAAATGAACGTTTTCCTAGATTGCCTAATATGTACATTGAATCGTACTGTGAAATGTGTAGTGTTTAACGCCCGCTTTTACTACATACGGCACCGCAGGCGGTGAAACTGATGATACATGCGATGATGGAGTACCGGTGGAATGAGATGGCGGGGGAAGCCGGAGGTTCCCAGGGAAAACCTGCCCCAGCGTCGTGTTGGGGCGGGTTTTCTGTGGGATCTCCGGTTTTCCCCGCCATCTCATTCCACCGGTACTCCATCTTCATCTCATTGGTGTATGAGGTAAATGAATTAGGATTAAACAACTCGTCATGATAGCGGTGACTAATTTGAGTATACAAATGTACTCGTATTGGGGGAATTAAAACATGTAATATTGAAAAAGAAGAGAAAAACTGTTTTTATAATCGATTTAACTCAGTTTTGGTTTTCTAAAAATTGTTTTTTGCCCCAATAACTTACTGAGTGATTTTACAGATGCATATGGAAAGGAATTCCAAAGGAAATATAGATACAAAAATTATTAGATATTATGTATTATCCTTGTAACAGCCAAGCACTATTGCGTTTGTATGTAATTCAAAGCTACTTCCTAATGCAATGATTTTAGTGACGATTTTATGTGGGTGCATTGTGAGGTTTTTCTATCTAAGCTCCCATATCTGGTAATATTTCATATATTTTTTTAAACCTGCAGTAAAGCTGGATTTATATATCGTAATGATATTGCTATATATTTGTGAAAAAAAAAGTGAAATGTCACACAAATTAATTAAAACATTGTTTCATTTTTAACACTTACGTTACTTTAAGAGTGCACATGAGTGAAATTCCTTTAGTGTATATTTATGAGCATATGTTTTTTAAATTCATACCCTAATATACCAAATCGTTAGTGTGCGTATAACTGTTCATTGAGATATCAGTAGTTTTCAAAGTAATTGTTAAATTATTTTAATAGTCAACGGAAGTGTTTGTATTATACATATATTTATTTTGAGTCCAACAAATGTTCAGGAAAATAAAATGTGCAAAGGTAATTTTGTTTTTGGAAATTAATTGTTCTTTCACACTAGCCGTGTGTAGGACGCACTATGAAAGGATAGAGCCAGACTGAAAAATGCAATGCCATAGCCGGGATTTGAACCACGGATCTTCTGGTCTCCGTCCAGCCGCTCTAACCATTGAGCTACTATGGCCAACGTGCCAACATTACATTAAATTCTCCAACTGACTCGTGTTTTTCACGAATTTAATGTCATGTTAGCACGTTGGCCATAGTAGCTCAATGGTTAGAGCGGCTGGACGGAGACCAGAAGATCCGTGGTTCAAATCCCGGTTAAGGCTTTGAATTTTTTAGTCTGGCTCTACCCTTTCATAGTGCGTCCTACACAGGGCTTGTGTGAAAAAACAATTAATTTCCATTAAATGTACCTAATAATGGTCCGAACTATAAAGCCCGGGCCTTAAAGTACTTACAGCATATTAAGTCGCCATTAAGGTAGTTGTCCCATGTGTTTATGAGAACTCCTAGTGGTTTACTATAAAGTCCGGGCCTTAAAGTACTTACAGCATATTAAGTCGCCATTAAGGTAGTTGTCTCATGTGTTTATTAGAACTCCTAGTGGTTTACTATAAAGCCCGGACCTTAAAGTACTTACAGCATAGTAAGTCGTCATTAAGGTAGTTGTCCCATGTGTTTATGAGAACTCCTAGTGGTTTACTATAAAGCCCGGGCCTTAAAGTACTTACAGCATAGTAAGTCGTCATTAAGGTAGTTGTCC
>CM060947.1:16176527-16181527 GCA_030765055.1 Mantis religiosa | reverse complement strand
ACCTGAAGTGGTAGGTACCCTTTTAAATAGATAAACCACGTCGAAGCTGACAAGAAGATCAGAAGCGCCAATGGAAATGTTCTTAAGCGTATGTACAAACTGTGTGGAGTTACATGATGTGGGCAATCCCCTACCAGAGATTGTATCAGATCAGCCAGATGACGTGACAGCTCCTGGCGTCCACAATGGGGCATAACGGAACGTTTCCCAGAAGATCTGGAACATAATCGTCGCCAGGAAAGTTTCACGTCTTATATTAAAGGATTGAGGTTAGAACAATTCTGTAAATGTGACATCCAAACCTTTATGTACCACATATCGTTGTCCTTATTAAGATTGTTGTAGTAGAAAATAGAATGTTACATGGATCAGAGGTTTGGGGAATAGATGAGGCTTGGAGAGAGACTGATAGAGTGCATAGATCCTTTTGTAAATACATATTGGGATTACCAATAGCATCACCTGATGGGGCAGCACAATTAGAACTAGGCAGGCATTCTACTAAAATTAAAATCTTGTCAAGGGCAATGAAATATTTATACAGAATCACTAACTTGGAAGATGGCAATTTAATTAAAGAATGTTTTCATATTCAAAAGAGAAGTAACTGGGGTGAGTCTTGGGCACATAAAATGTACGACTTGTTGAAGCAGATAGGTATGGGTCATTCTTGGATAAATGCAGTGTATGGGTATAGAGACTTCTGGAAAGAAGTTAAGATTAGAAGATATTGACAGACAAGACATTTTTGCCAGTACAAGTGACAAAAGCTCACTGAGATTATATAGAGAAATAAAAACAACCTGGGGGAGGGAAGGATATATAGATATATGTAGCAAGTTAGGGCGAGAAGGTTTTGCTTGGGTGAGAACAGGAGTGAGAAACTTGAAAGGTATAGATCAAGAGAGGGAGCTAGATAAGTGTCCATTGTGTGGAGAAGAGAATGCAGATTCCCATTGTATATTAAATTGTAGTCAAACAAAGATATGGAGAGAGCAGGCTTGGCTACGTAAATGGGGCAATTTGGGGGGTGAAGTAGTAATTAGAAAAATGTTGTCAGTAAAAGGAGAAAAGAACAGGAGAAATATAGGGAATTATTTAGGGAATGTTAAAGAGAGATGGCTAAGAACAATTAAGAGAAAAATGTAGAGTGGGATAGGTGAAATGGCAGAAAGTGTAAAAAGGAGCAGAGGGCCTCCATTACACAAAAACCTAGGGTTAGGTGTATGGGGACTGAATTACTATTCAGTGGTGGACAACATGATAACATGATAGGATTTTCAGGATTTAGGAATATATGGCATATTTCAGTATGGATTTTGTAATGGTAATCTTGATTTTGTATTTCCATTTGTTGATGTAAAAGGAAATAAATTACTATTACTATTAAGATTGTTTATTTAGATATATTAATTAATTATCATTAATGTCATGTTATCGGGATATAAGAAATAAGTCCAGCAATTTATCGTCAACTTTATTCAAGAAACAAAAAGAACAACAACACTTTGATAATATGATCAGGCATAATCATTTTTAAGAAAATGTGAACATCTTTCTGCAGCGGCTAAGACAATTGCATTAGGGTTAACATTTGGTACAACAGGAATAATTGAGGCATCTATCACTCTAAGTCCTTTAATGCCGTACACTTTGCACTTACTGTCTACAACAGAGTATGGACCATCCTTTGGTCCCATGCTGCAGCTTGACATCCCGTGGTGCCAGAATTGCATGTGGCCTTTCATAGCACACAGCCAGTACTCATAACTTCCATATTTCTCGTGTTTACACCTCTCAACTGGAGTATTGTCAGGTATTATGCCGTGCTTTTCAAAAGTCTTACTACTGACTATCTTGTGACCCCAGGCCAGACCTTCAGCACACGTTTCCATCTCTGATTTCGCAAGTTCGAGATTAATCTCGGGATGTACAAATGGATCCTTGGATTTAACGACTATGCTGCCTCTACTTTCGATCTTGGTAGTCATCACTCTCGATGACAACCTATTATAGTAGCACATGGAGAATCCGGTGTCTGGCAGGTCCAAACCTGTAATGGATGGTACTAAAGACATCATCAAGTCAGGATTTTCTCTTGTTGAGCGTGAAGAGTTGAAAATGAGATAATTTATGTAAGCTCCGGTGCCAGTGAAAGGGCCGGTTTTCTTCAAGATGTAGTTGTTGATGTCCTCGCGAAGGGTATCACAGCTTTTAGGTACTGTAGAAGTAACGGTAAGTGTTAATGAGGTGCCGCTGAAAGAAGGATGGTTCTGGAAGTTGAGGCCTACAGGCAATTCCTTGATCACTTCTATCTTAAGTGGTTCCAGGACATCTTTTGGACCAATTCCGGAGAGTTGTAGCAACTGTGGACTGTTGATGACTCCACCGGAAACGATTACTTCCTTTCTTGCTGTTACACTCACCGTTTGACCGTCAATTGTATGTAGTTCTACTCCAGTTGCAGTTTTTGTATTAGGATCAATCAACACCCTTTTGCAGAAAGTCTCCGGTAGAACATGTAGATTGGACCTCGTGTGACGAGCTCTCCTGATGTATAGCTCGTTGGAACTTATGCGCACGCCATTTTTGGAGGTCGTTCTGTAATCCTGATCATTATGGCCGTTACTAGACGGGTGTGAAAACCCCATTTCTTTATATGTCTCCCGTACAATGTATACATTCTCGTCTGCGTAAGGAAATTGTTCAATGGACTTATCTACTTCCTTACCATCTTCTAGTATTTCTCGTGCTTCTGACCGTTTCTTGTAGTACGGTATCATTTCTTCATAAGACCAACCTTCAATGCCCAATTTAGTCATGTCATCGTGAAGTCTTCTATTGGGTATCAGGTACCACATTTCATTATGAGAATCGCATCCCCCCATCATCCTGGCTCGCGGTAGAAAGCAGGGTCGTCCGCCGCAGAACTCCGGATTTGGCTTGGTGTAGTAATGCCAGTCGATGCTTGAGTTTGCTAACGCTTCATTCTCAGCTATTCCCGGTACTCGAGTTATTTGGGGCTCCTCCCCTCCGGCCTCCACTAAAAGAACTTCCACTTTGGGATCCTCAGAGAGTCTGGAAGCCACAACGCATCCCGCTGTTCCGCCACCTACTACAATGAAGTCATATTCTTTTTTAGTCGGTTTCTTAAGAATGTTAGGATGATTCTCTCCCAGTGCCTTTCTAAGCAGCATCAGGAAGAGGAGCAGTCCAGAGGCAGGTGTACAGTTATCAAGTTTATCCAACTCCGTTTTTATCGCTTCCATTGCAGTAATTAATACTGAAGTTCTAGTATTTAGACCAACACTGAAATAGAATCACATACCATTAGTCCAGTACAGTGTTCTCAAATATTACAGGATAATCAGGGGCGGCTGGTGGCTCTGAAAATTGGTGGTTCACAAAGTTATACATGCAACTTAATTTTTTAAAGTAAAAATTTCTTTAAGCCTGTCACTACAGACTGCTCTACACACAAGTTAACGGTAATTCACAGCATATAACATACACATTTCATAAACACTCTAGAATATTTATCGTATACATCTTTGTTAAAGTTCCTGTTAAAACATCTTGTTTTTGTTTTGACTATCTGTGATTTTTAGTTTCGGCGTGGATCTTTCAAGTCGCTTAAGTTCAATTTTTTTTCTAAGGTCTTGTTTGAAAAAGGATGTGCTAAAAGACACTTTATTGAATTCATCGTTTCTTCTTATAACATAAGTTACCTGTATTTATATAAATATTTCTGATACACTACTCAAAACACGGCACAGACCATATGTTTATGTACTCGTAGGTTACATTTAACATAGGCGCAATAGATGCCGCTGCTATGATGAAAGAACGAGCAGGTTAGGCATCCACTATTCTCTGGCAGCTAGGTTCACCAACCACATGCAGCCATACGCCCCGCACCGTCCCCCTACTTGCCTCGGCAAATCCTACGTTCGTCCTGCCCTATACCTCCCCATTGTATGCCAGTGGTTTGCATCTGGGAGTGAACTACTTGGCACCTGCAAACAATACAGCGCGCTCAGGTCCCCTGCACTAGACAAGGTCGAAATGAACTCCAAATGGAACATGACATTACATTAAAGGGAGACCCAGCATTTTGGTTGTAGCGCAAACGTGCTACCCCCTTCAGAAGCCGCCCCTGCTGGATATGTTACTCAATCTCATGGCTGATTTATCTTAGTAAGTCACGACATTTACGTGTCAAATACTATACAGGAGTCAAAAGTACTTAGACAATTTGTTTAGCTATTAATTTCGTAGTAAGTAAAGATTAAAACTGCAGCCAATGTTTCGGTGGTTGAAATTTCTAATTAAGACGTCTGACACAGTCTTTTTAAATTCTTCACTTTCTTTACTATGTAAGAATGAAATAACGTTTCGGAAACCCTCGTAATGCGTTTCTAGTATTTTGGACTGTAGTGAGAAAGAGAAAGGGACTTTTGGAAGAAAGAAATGTGCAAGAAATATGTTATTTACTACATAGCGTCATATTAATACATATTTATTTAATGTTTCATGCAAATGTTAACTTAAGACGGGGGATTTTCTTGTACTTAAACATATTAAATGATTTTGTAATTTAATTTTTACATTTGAAAGTTTTATTTTTGGCTGTACTTAACACGCATATTTAAGATCTCAGTTGTAATCATTATTTGTAGGCTGTTGTATTATTGTTGTGCTGTTTAATATTTGATCCAAATATATAGTAGGTGTTGTTGAGATTGGTTGTTTTGATTATACTTTTAATTAATTATGTCCTTTGTTTTGGAAAAGTTTACTTTTGATCATATTTTGCTTTCGAGAATGTTTTGGTTTTTAAGCCCATATTTTATATGTTTAGGGAGATGGGGTTGGTGATTTTTCAACGTATGTTTTTAATTTAAATGAGATTTTCGGGTTTTGATGTTTAATATTTCCAAATAAATAATTATATAATAATATAATAAATAAATATAAATAAACAAACAAATACACAAATA